>JANPWX010000074.1:1035592-1202057 GCA_024734555.1 Trochalopteron elliotii
GGGTGCCCGGCGGGGGCCAGGTGACCGCGGGCGGGGCGGCGGCGGCCCCGGGGTCCCGGCGGCGGAGCCTGCGCCGCCGAGCGAGCCTCGCAAATACCTGATGGGAGCGAGGGACACCGACCTGCCGTCTGCCAGGGACCCGGCCCGCACAACTGCCCCAGCTGCCGGGGCAGCGTACCTGTACTTCAGCAACAGCTGAGCCTTGCTGTTCTAATTTAATGAACGGACGGGAGGCTTTACAGCCTCAAAAGCGTAAGTATGCGTGCTTCACTCTAGGTGGGACCTCGATAATAGCACTAACACACGTTATAGGTAAGCACATTCCTCCGTCTCAGCCTGATGAGAGCCAGAGGTTGCTCTTAGCAGGATTAGAAGGGACCATATTCTTCCTTGTTTCTCTTTATCTTCATAAAGCAGTATGTGTTAGTAAAGAATGAAATACAAACCACAATTGTACACTCGTAATTAACGTATAAGCAAAACTGCCCACGTTTTTCTCCAGTGTGTCTTAACCAATCTCACCCTTTAGCGCTGTAAACAAAAAAACCAACGTTCACAAAATAACCCGAAGGTTACATCTTTTAAAATACTCAGTAGCTGATGTGTCCGAGTTCTTTCCAAGAAACTTCGTGGAGAATCAGTTTGCAAATCCAATAGCTTGGAATTCAGGTCCTCCTCCCAGGGTTCTCCTCTGCTCTTTTCCAAAGCTTTAAGGACACTGACCCCGGCTCCAAACTGACGAGATTTTGCTCTTAAATGCTCTTGGCACAGCTACACAGCCGGCAAGGGGAGCAGGAGGGTTTTACATTGACTCAATTCTAGGCAAGAGCCAGTGTTAGGAGCACAACGGTCCCTTCCTCCTTAGTTCTCATCTATTTAAAACTGCTCAAAAATAAATAGATGTTTTAAATAGATGAAAGTTTGGAGCTTGCTATAGTCACAGTGTAAGGGATCCACGTCAATGTTAAAGGCTTCTGCTCCTGTGCCTCCAGTGGTCTGAATTGAAACCCAGTGTTTGAAAAGAAAATGGCACAAGTACTTGGGTATTCTAAATCCACAGTGGGTTAAATGAGAATGAAACTCTCTGGTGCTTCAGAGGAAAACTGAGATAAAGCCTAAAAGTTTCAGAGCCCCAGTTTGAAGTTAACTGGGAAACTAACTGTGAGACCACTGCCTTTTCTCATAGCAAACATGCACATCTATTGTCTTTTTAACTTGGAAAACATTCCCAGCAAGTGAACTGCTCAGCCTTCCAAAGGCTAATTACTGTGAATTCCAACTATGCTAAATGTTTTTACAGTATTTAGGGAACAGAAAAACACCTTGAAACCAGTGTGGGGAGGTGAGGACTGAGTAAGTGGAGAGAAACTGATGTGGTACTCAGGATTGTTGCTCTGCACAAGGCCACTGTCCTTCAGAAGTTTTCCAGAATGAGATCACAGCTCCGTGTGTGGCTGGGTTTGTTGAACAGAGGGCAAACACTGCATCATTCCACAGCAGAAGCCAGTTGCTTTTAAGAACTGTGAGGTTTAAGTCATGTCAAGCAGGGGGCAAATGTGGTGTATTACTGGCTACTGTACAGCAAATGGTAAGGAACCTCAAGGGAAATATATCCACAAAGGTGGATGCCTTGCATAGAATCACTGAGGTATAAAAACGTTCTTGAAAAAATATTTAGTATTATCTGAAATTGATTGCTAGAGGTCAAGCACTCCTCACAAATTTACATGGCAGATCTGATTTTCAGTGTTCTTTTTTTTTTCCCCTCTAGCAACGGAAATCCACACTGTTCCATTTGTCTGCTATCTGGTTTTGCTTCCTCCCTTCCTCCCCCTCTTTCTTCTCCACAAGATCTTGGATGTTAGGGACCAGGTTTGGCTGCAGTAACACATCAGGTTGGCCACAGAAGTTTTAACAGCTAAAAGAGGACTTCAGTGAACCACCACTGCAGACTAAATCTCAGCTCAAAACTTTTCCCATGTAGAAGTTTCTGCTTCCAAAGGACCAAAAGTTCATCCAGCACAAAACTGCCAGATGCTGGCCTTTTAAAATCAAGCCAGGTGACTACTAAAGTTCTGAGGATTCTTTGGTAAATGGTGTCATTGCCTGTGGGAAACCTGCTCTGGCTGCCTCCCCAGCCCCTGTGGAAAAGACACTGACTTGAGTTAGCAGTGACAAACAGGAATTAGTACCTCACACCACCTTTCAGGCACAGCCCTCTTGTGAAGAAGAGTTGGGAAAGCAGTTTGCACAATTTCTGTTGTTGTCCCCTGTGGTTTGTGACTAAAGGGTGGACATAGGGAAACATAAAGCTCCTTAGTCTATACACCAGAGGGGCAGACCTCTGAATGCTCTGTTGTAAGGGTGAGGCTGAAGCTGAGAAGGGCAGAACTGGCTGGAAGCCTGGGAGTAGGACACATGCAGGAGGCAGAACTGCTGCCCTGATGAGATGGCAGGACTGCTTCAAGGTTTGAAGGCTTAATGGACAGGGGAGAAGCCATTTTGAGAGTGTGAGTATCTACAAGAAGTACCAAAATAACATTATTCAAACCAAAATAAAAGGAAGAACTAAACTGCTGTATATGTTTTTGCTTAACTCTAATGACTTTGGGGTCAGTCCCGTGAGTTGAATGAGGAAGGTCAATTGTTTTGAGCTGTCAAAGCTGGCAGCACTCAGACCTCCACCATTCTTTTCATCAAACAACTGTTGCCCTGTGTCTCATGGGGGATGTATTTGGTGCATAGGCTTGCAGGGCAACACAGGGACCTTTGCAGGACGCTTCAGTGAGGATGTGCAGTTATGCTGAGGCTGAAGTCAGCTGAGCACAGGTGATCACTGAGCCAGCAATAAGCATCACAGTGCCACTGCATGTCCCTGTGACTTGATGTCCACATTAGCCACATGAATGATCAGCAATGCCTGATGTGTCCAGCTATGGGGTCAGTAAATGGCCCTGGTGATCTTGTAGATCCACCAGGCAGCAAGTCTTGACTTGTAAGGAAAGCTGGGTTGGGAGCTCACATTTAACATTAGAGTTTGACAAGGCTGAATGCTGTATTTAGCCTCAATTTTGGCTATTTAAGAAAACTTTTACAGTACTGGAGCTCCATTAGCTTCAGTAATATTACTTCAGACTTATTTTGAGCTAAAGGAGGAATAGCAGTCTATAATTTCTTGTAAGATGAGAATCAGCTGGAGACCTGTATTTGCTCTTTTCCTTTTACTGTACTATACAATTATCTGAAAAAAAGTCCTGTATTTTGCAGTCTAAATTACACCTTTAGCCATAACTCTGTACAGGTAACATGACTCTAATGTGGAGAGTATTTCTTTTGAACAGAAGAAAACAGCTTAGTCCAACTGTCATCAGAGTAGGAAAAAGAAGTAATTAGTGTTTATTATGTCACTAAAGCATATAGCACATGTGACTCTGAATACATAGTGATTTGCAGAGTAAGACCACATAGATAAAAGTATCATTTCTACGTGCTATTTTTCAAACAGAACTGTACTTTCCAACCCTGATTGTTGTTTGTTCCTTCAGGCAGAAACTGCAATTACTCTACAGTTTGTACTAATATCCTGAGGCCTCAACTGTTCCTGAGTGTTACCACAGTATAAATATCATTAATAATGTTCACAAAAGGACAAGTCCTGCTCACTCTATTCATGTAGGCACTTTACACTCACTTCCAAAGAACTCAGTCAGACTAGGCCTGGATGGATGTGTGAGGTTTGGAAGGAAGCAGCTGAGTTTTGCTGTACCCATTCACTACTGCTGATCTTCTTTGTGATTTGGAGATCTCTAATGACCATACTTGGCACATCCTGGTAATTCCAGACTCACACTACGTTAGCTTGGGTAACCAACCTTCTGCCTCCCCCTTCTTGGATTTGCTGAATCCAAGATGCATGAATGTGCCTTCCCAAGTACCTTTCCTGAAAGGACTCATCATCTCCCAAGGCCACTCTCCCATTGCCACTGCAATCAGGGCTCTGCTGCATTAGGCACTGCACACACAGCCCAGGTGATAAATCCTGCCAGCTCTTCTGACTGGAGTCATGTGGTCCTGAAGCAGATCAGCTTTTCAGGGGCCAAGGAACTTTTATGATGAGCTTGGTCCATGATGTGAATCTTGGAGCAGTACAGATCCTGTGTGGCACTCAGTTTCTGAAGCAGACAAATTAGCATGCAGATATTCCAGAGCCACAAATCTGGATGGGAAAAGAAAAACTAATGACAGTGGGAGTAGGGGCCACCATTCCCACTCTGACTACTACCAAAAGAGATTGCAATACGGACTTTTGTTTTTTCTTGCATTAAGACACACTGAAAGCTGGATCCATTTCACAAAAGTCTGATACCAGTCACCACTGACCACCACCATATCCAGCAAAATACACACTTAGGACAAGTAGGAGTAGGCTTCTTTATACATTACTGACAATAGCTGTAGTAAAAACAATTGTGTGGATTTGTATTCAGTCTTGAATTCCATTTTACCAAACTAGCAGAAATCCCTTCTAGAACATTTGGCAGTTTCACAGTCATCCTCACATACGGAAAATAACTGATTCAGAAATACAAGATTTTTTTCAAGATACGAAAATCTCCACACTGTACTGCTTCAATTATTCTCCCCGTCAAGGAAATAAATATATCCTGTCTACAAAACAATTAAAATATCTACAGAACTTTTTTATTACACTATTCCTTGCAATTGTTTGTTTCTTTGTACACTGAAAATAAATAAGCTGCAAGGAAATTAGGTGGAAAGGACCACAAAAATAAGAAAATACATACAATTATGTCACTTTACCTTAGGAGAAGACACGTTTAAATAACATATTATTTACAAAAGCAAAGTAAATATTGTAACTAATATTTGAAAACTCCCACAGCGTGACCATGTCATATGCCAAGAATACTAACCTTTACAAAAATAAACTTCAGCAGTGGACCGTGATTTTTCAGTGTTGCACCGTGTACTGCTCAGACTTTTGAAAGCTGAAGGAAAAAGAGTCTGTGTAAAATAAAGCTGCTTCTGACTTCAATTAGCATTGAAGAATGTCTTAAATTTTTCATAATTGTACATAATCTAGGCAGACCAACAAATCAGTGGAAGTGGAAGTGAAGCAGACAGAAATGGTATGAAACTATGGAAAGAGGAACCATGGCTCATGGGAACACCAGCCATGATCACCCCTGCATCAGCTGCTGAATAACCTGAAAGGTAATGTTTTCACAGCCTTGTCTGTGTTTGGTCTCCCCCTCTGACAGCTTGGGTATCTACAGTCCAGTTTAGCCTTCGCATGTCACAGAGACAGGAACCCAGGCCTGCTTAGCACCTGAGCTTGACTGTCAGGGTAAACAATTGTTTAAAGACCAGCTGGGCACACTGAGCAGCAGATCCTGGCTCTCAGAATTAAAAAAAAAGGCAGAATACTACTGCTAATGATGCACTTGGAGCAGCTCCCAGCACACCAATGTTAGAGGCTGGGAGTGTGTGTATAGGTTCTCTGTCTGCTGCTCTTTCAAGGTTTGTGGTGGAAAGTGATGGAATGAAAATTACAAGCTCGCTCTCTTTCTTTCTTTCTTTCTTTCTTTCTTTCTTTCTTTCTTTCTTTCTTTCTTTCTTTCTTTCTTTCGTAGGGAATAAAATGATGGGCTTTCATTTCCATCACTTTTCCTCCAATAGCAAGACGTGTCTGCAGAGATGTTTAATGTCAGTCTGCAGCGTGTCTGTGTTTTGCATCAGGATGCTTGAACACTGCCCCTAGTCTCAGCAAGAGGACCTTTGAGGGTCCCCTCCACCTTCAATTGCCATTTGCATCTGTGATGAGGTGTGCCATCACGCCTAAAAAGCAGCCTCAGGTGGAAACAGGCACAGCTGCTGCCTATTTTGGGTGGATCAGAAACCAGTTTCAAGAAAGCAAACCTGCAGGGTAATAATGTAGAAGACTTCCTGTTGTAGGCTACAGGTGAGAAGGAGATTGAGGACTGGAAGAGCTAGGACATGCCAGAAGGGATGAGGAGACCCCAGGAAAAGGCTAGACAGCTGGGTTTACAGATGATGCCAGGCACAGTCTGAACTGATCTTACCACCAGGCAGGTTGTAACATAATAGTGCTGTAGAGAGTCACACCAGCCCAGCACCTGCATTCAGAAAATACAAATTCAGTCTGGTCTTATAGCAAAGAGGCTTAGCTGAGGAGGGCCTGGTAGGAGCTGCACCAAATAATCAAAACATGGTCTCTAATTAGCCAGATCACAGTGATGTGAGCAACTACTTGACTAGAATCTTTCTCAGGTTATAGTCAGTTTTGCAGCGTTCACCTGACCATAAAGGAAAAAAAAGAATAAGAAAAGGGCATGATTATGAAAATCATAAATTTTTATCCTCCCTTAACAGCTGTACTTAAAATAAGCCTCTGTAACAGTCAGATTGTTTCAAACCTGCCATCGTAATTTACCACACTTCCCTAAAGCAGCAGCAGATGAGTCTAAACAGTAGAGGGCTTGTGGTCCGTCGCCAGCCTGGCCACGCCACTGCTGCTGGCAGACATCGCCGTGCCGGCAGCCCCTGAGCCACGAACCGCAGCTCCTCTCTGCTGGCAGCGGAGCCCACCCGAGGAGCAGCCTGAGCCCGCACTCCCTCCTTCCCCGGCGCTGTCCCCATGTCCCCGCAGAGGCGCGCTGATGTCTCCCCGAGAGCCTTGAGCGCACAAAAGCAAGGCGGGCCCCAAAGCTGCACATCTGCAGGCTGCTTTGGTGGAATACACAGATCTACAAGGCAATATAGGATCACACGAGCAGTAAGCAGAGAGTCTCTCAGCTCTACACGTCAGCATTCCTAGCAGGAAATAAAGTCTGAAGGATGTGCCTCAGTGCTAAATAGCCTGTCTGCGAGTGAGATTCTGGTTTGAGTCACATGTAGGTGGGCTGTAAAGAGAAGAACCATTATCTGTCCAGAACAGGGTCATCCAGGAAAGCAGGCATTTGTAGCATGAAGTTTTAGCTCATGCAGCCTCTTTTTCTCGTTTAGCTTGTGTCGACTTTTAGCCAGAAGCACACAAAAAATTCAAATTCTCGAGATTCAGGATCCTAGTGTTTTGTTCATATTAAAGTTTAAAATTTTCGGAAAAAAAAGAAAAAAGGAAGCAGATAGCTATTCTTTTCTTCCAAAACAAGTGTAGCATTTTCAAGGACCACAGTTTTGACCTGTGTACATACAATCTTGAACTGAAAAGAAGTAATCTGAAGACAAAAGGAATGATCTACCTCTGCACAGAAGTTTCTCATCTGTTCCTATTCAAAGCACATTGATGCCCATCTCTGACCTAAAATCAAGTAGTACCTTTACTCCTTCAAAAATGAACTAACCTGTGTTGCTCCTCATTTTCTGTGGGGTTGTAGCCATGGCTGACAAGGATCAGGATTCTGCTCCAGGACTGTAAGTTTGATGATTTCCAGAGTTGATTTAAAGGCAACTGCAATTTTGAAAATCAGAAATTATGACTGCCAACAATTTAAATTGAGAGAAAGGCTCTCCAGTCAAGAAAACCTGAACGAAGACCATATGTAAGTCCTTACCACTGACTGGCAAAAACACCAGTGGTTTTTTTTGAGTGTTTGCCAGTTTTGTGAAAGATACAATACATAACATTTTTGGGGTCTGCGGGAATCTTTAGTGATTCTTTACAGTTCAACTCATCAAGCACTGACATTTTCATCTTCAGTGTTTCAGTATTTAAAGCAGCTTTTCCAAGCCAAAATGGTACAGTTCTTCAGTCCTCCCTTGTCATCTATTATCATGTATCTTTCAAAGACTAGAATAGATTTATACCAATTGATTTAGCTCTTCTCAAATATAGAGCTAATACATTTGGACTTTCACACCTGCTACCTTTTCTTAGGCTTTCTTAGTCTTAAAATGATGTGGGCTTTTTCTCTGAAAGAATTTAGGATTCATTTTTATTGCAGAGAGGATCTCAGTTACTTGACAATACAGTTAGGTAGAACAAAGTCTTATTAAAAATAGTTATGCTGAACAAAATATAAACAAAAGCAGTTTCAGTATTTCTCACAACCTGATGTAGGGTTTGTGAAGAAAAAAAAAAAGAGGATCCATATTTATAACTCACCTGTTGAAAGGGTTTGTTTTGACTGCAACCAAATCTCATCTTGTCTCTGTGATCTCCAACTTTTCAGGCAGGCTGTACCTAAGGATTCATTTCTGCCCTGTTCTGGAGAAACTGGGGAGTTTTCTTACGCATGTTTTAGGTTGTTACTAAAAGCTCTGATCAGCACATCAGGGAAGTGGTGGTGGGGGGCGTTTCTCCTTTCTTTTAAAATTTGTTTGTACAGATAAACGGAGGCTGAATTTGCATTTAAACTAAACAAATCTCTTTAGCAAGTAATTTTCTTGGATATAACTCTTTCCAAATGTTTCCACAGCTAATTTTTTTAAGTGCCCATAAGCTACCCAGACAGGTAGCTTACTATTCACATTACAAATAAAAATCATACAATAGCTTTGAGTGAATTCTCTAAGGAAAAATTTGTGAAGGAGAATATGGGTATCATATTGTTGAAACAGCTCCTATGAATCCTCAAAGCAGGGAGAATTTCTTCTTTTTTATTAAGTGTGCCTGCTGTAAATAAATGTTTGATGGTTTGTCTTGTGCATTGAATGAAAAAGAGTTAATGTGACCATCTAGTTAGGTACCTGTGTTGAATACTTCATTAGCTAGTTTTCACAGCTAAAACCCATGCCTTAAAGCATCTTTTTCTTCTCTGGCTGTGCAATAGTCTTCAGTACATGTTAGCCTGTATCATGAAAGCTTATCTTCTCAGCAAACGACGCTTCAAGTTCTCTCTCACTGGTAAAGCAGTTTAGCTCTATGCCAAGCTGGAAAACTTCACCCTCCCCCAGGGTAAATAAAATCCCTATAAGCAAGAGTTCAAGTTGAGCAAGTTCTTCACTACTTACTCTTTCCATGAGTCACACACTTCTCTTTTGCAGAATCTGTCTAGCTCCTTGTCTCAGTGATATAAAATCAGCATAATCTAAATTACCCTTCATAGCTGAAAGCAACATTAACCCCTAATACTAACGAGAATAAAACCCCTCTGTATTAACAACCCAAAATTTCTTCTCCTTTCCTTCTGCAGTTTTCTTCACTCTCTTATTCTTCTTGTTGTTTTTCCTAGGTCTGGCTCTCTAATCAAAACAACATGCTTACCTTCTCACATTGATTCTTTCTAAAGCAGCCACTCATCTTTTTAATGTTTTTCAGTCAGGGAGATTCTCCTCTTTCCTTATACTTTCTGATCATGTCTCCATCAGGAAATTATGCTGTTGGCATGTGGTCATTCCTTGCAGCATTGCAGTGTACAAGACTTAGACACAAACCAGCAGCAGTGTGGTGGGGGACACAGAACCTGGTTTCAAGGGCTGACATTGCCTGTTAAAGTCCACTTCTAATTTGAATAAAGGTTCTTATATTGGTTCTTGTAATGCTGTGAGCATACTGTCTGTTCCTGTAATCAACTAGTCTTGCACAGTCTAAACAATTGTCTTAACAATTATATAAAACCATTGTTTCCACAGCGTAATTCCAGCAAGAACTATAAATAAGAAAATATTTTTACTTTTGTGACTTACTAAAGTATAAACACTGACTCAGAGAATAACCTGTTTTATCCAAAGAGGGACATATAGTGCAGTGATTAGCATCTTCCAGGGCTAGGTGTTACGTTAGGAAGGTGCATGAGAAACCTTTCTTCAAAAGTAAGAAAGTAACATTCAAAGTAACAAAGAATGCTTAAACTCAAAATGTGGGTGAGAAACCATGCGTTAGTTTTCATTGTAGTGCTGAATCCTCATATTTCCAGCCCATGTGAAATACTGTGCACAGCAAGCAGAGCAGTCCCAAGGGGGACCTTTGCTTTTTATTGGGTATTATGGTGATACGTGTACAAAGGTTTGTGTATTGTCAAGACAATCCTGTCAAAGATAATAATCCCACTGAACTGCTTGGAATGTTCTCACAGTTTCATTTTCCAGGATATTTCCAGAAATGTAGCTGGTAATGTCCAGGCACTGTGAAAGATGAATGATACACTCCTGATCTTCAGTAGTGGGTTAAGGCACTAGGTAGCCTATTGAGTCCAAAAGGAGTTACACCAATATTCTGGCTGCATAAACCTGTAATTTAAAGATGTTTAAATTATGGAGATTATCATAAATATCATAATTTAGGATTATGAGCATACTGAAGTAACAGAAACCATGGCACAAAAGACTTTCCACTGCAGGCAATTAATTATTCTCTGTTTATCTCTTTGCTTTATAGGTCTTTTTTCCTTTTTTCCACCTATATGTTTTATGGCATACAAGAATAAATTCATCTGGATTTTTATATAAGACATGCTAATGTACTTAGAGGAAGAATCAAAGCCCCATAACAGGTTTTGCTTTGTTTTAAAAGTACAATGGTGTGAAAGCCAAGCACATGGTTTAGGATCCCTTTTTTCACTTTAGAGTGTTGTCTGGCTTTTCCAAACCATGTACATAAATATGACTGTATAACCTGGAGATAGGAGAGCACTTGTTTAAACATGTGCATGCCCACAGCACCACAATTTACAGAAACTCAGAGCTGGCACCGTGTTCTGACATAGAAATTTAGGGTTGCACCACACATACTGAACAATTGCTCTAATGTTCGAAATACAATGGCTACACTGTTTTGTTTCCAAGTTCTTTAGGAAAAATCAGTACAAATTTTTTTGGTGCCATAGTACCTCTCTAGATACTATAGAAAAGCATTCAATGTATTATTTCTCAATTAGCTGTTACTTATTATACTAAAAAAAAAATCTTCAGATTAAAGCTTAGGCACAACTAACTGGCACTTAGGGAAAGATCTTTGAAATTCAGTGGAAATGCTGTAGTAGCCCGTGGATTCAGAAGTGGCAGGTGGAACACAAACAAATAAAAAAGGCTAAGAAAAATCTCTAAGTTATATATACCAGTTTCATTGTTATAAGCCAGCAAGTCAACCAAGCACTTTGTTTTATGAGGTGTTACAGAGTCAGAGGAAGAGGGGTTAGGGGACTGTACCAAAAAGTAACGGTGCAGGGTAATGGAGAAAACCCCCCACGTTTGTCCTTGTTGGAAGGCAATTCCCTGTGCTGGTTGCAGTTGTGATATACACTGTATAAACACGCACAGCCTGGTGCCCCTCAACCCAGGGAAGTTCACTTGGAAAACACCATGTTTTCCCAGCTTGGCCTCGCAGCTTTCCCCTCCATCACTCTACGTGGATCACAGTCCAGTCACTTTTGCAGGTGGCCACTCTCAGTGAGCAGTTGTGAGGCAGAAAGATTTTGGTGGCATGTTCATTCCAAGCTTATTTTTTGATGGCAAATCATACTTCTGCTTTGCTGGTCTCCAAAACTGATTCTGTCATCCCGACTCAAGGAAAGCACCTGTGTGGGACAATGGCACTGAGCACACGGGTGCCAGTAGATATGATAGGATGTACTAACCTGTCAGGAAATCTCTGTGAGGCTCTAAGAGAAAGAAAAGGTGCTTAGCTGTCCAAATTTACATTTTTTTGCAAGAGACAGAGAAAATATATGAGCCAAGAAGCGATCTTTTTAGTCTTGGTCTCTGGTGTATTTGACTCAGGTAGACAGAAATTTTGATGGAGTTACAGGCATGCTAAAGCAGTTTTTTTTTCCTTGTACTTTGGCAGTTCTCAGGAAAAATATCTACTTATCTGGGTTTAATCTGACATTGCTGTGGCTCATTGTATCAGGTTCATTTGTAACACTGTCTAGTTCTATTACACAGCTAATAATACTCACACCTATACAACACTTTTCATTTATAGACTTCAACACACTGGCACCAGCTGTACCCCCATTTTACACAGGAGAAAAGTCAAGGAAAGCAAGGCCAACACTGGACTTTCTAACGCACACAACAGTTTGGGTGGCAAAAGGATGTCGGATATTACTTGTTTTTTTTTCCCTGGTGTGCTGGAAAAGGGTTTAATTAGGCACAATGGACTTCAAGTGTGCAGCTATTTACGGGGCTGAAGGCCCAACAGGGTTCCCGTGTCTTGCAGGCACAGCTGGTTGTGTTTTGGAGGCAGAGGCTCAGCCTGAAGTGTGAAAGCCCCCTACTGCCACAGCCCCGGGCACAGCACAGCTGCTGCACCCAACCGCAGCCTGCTCCCACCTTCCAAGGACAAGCAGAAACACACAGGGGAGAGACATGCAGCCTCGGAAATGTTGGTGGCATGGGATCAGAGGGAATGTGAGAGGGAGACTGTGAAAGGAGAAGGGGAAACAGCAGAAACTTCCAGGACAGTGTGAGAAAATACATTCAGGGAAGAAGAGGTGGGACATGCTGCACCTCGTACACCTAAGTTTTGATCCAGCAAAGAACATAAGCATGGTTTAGATGTCCTTTTAAATTCAAGGAGCTGGAATACAAAGATGCCTGAGCTTAACAGTCTTAACACTTTTCCACTCTTATGTCTGTCTCTTTTGCTGCCCTGTGCTGGAGGCATTAGCAGAATTATAGTCCAGTTCTCCTGAGTGCCATGCCCAGGTAAATGGAAGCTTAACAGGACAGGAGGCCAGCCCCTTTCATTACACAAGAACAAGATGGACCATAAAGCAAGATCCCAGGGTGAGACTGCCAGCAGTGCAGTCCTTTTTGTTAGGAGCAACCCAATCAGCCCTGGGGCACAGGCATACCAATGTTATTTTCATAGCCTCATTTTCATTGCCCCACCACTTCTTTGTGAAGCTGACACTCTCTTTTAATTTCCAACCTCCATTTATGCACCACCACTTTATACTGACTCCCTGCTTTCTGTGTGAGAATTTTCTTTCCACCTTAGCAAAGTTCAGGCTTTTCCTGAGTGGATAACATGTACGTCGTGTTATCTGCAAGTCTATTAGCACTTCACTTACAGATTAATAACAACTTCTGTTGGTTTATACAGGGCTTTATATCCAGTGTACTCCCTAATACCTTGTAATTGTTAATATAAATTTCTTTTACAGAGGTATAGACAATGATCTTGTCTTAAACCACTAAAAAAGGTGTGATGTTTAAGAATTATTAACTAGGCTAATAGATCTTTCAGTTAAATAACTAAACTTTAGCCTTAAAAAACATTTAAATAACATAGCCTTGACAAAATATTTAAATAATGTGGAATTAAGACTTTTATAATTAGATGTATTAGAGAAAACACACTTCAATAACATTTTAGAAAACACCAAATATTAGAATGTTTAGTCTGACAGTGAAGCTTATCAATTTAAGAACTCATGAAATATTGGCATTCAATTACTTGACAATTAATCACATCCTGGCTCATGTATTGAACATGAAATTCATGCTGGACCCCTCTATTGAAAACAAAATACTTTTCATGTGGTTTAAGGCATTTGTACATTTACCAGTTAAACTGCCAGGTAAAAAAAAAAAAATTAACAATGAGCAGAAGTATACTCTAAGAATAAGCTATCAAGTGTCCAAATAGTCAAAAAAATCATAATCTGACTCTTTCTAAAACAGTTTAAGAAAAGTCACAGCAGCTGTTAGGTTCTGATTTCCTTTCAAAATTAGATTATTAATTTAGATACAACTAGAAGGTAAATTTGGCTATACCAGTTTAAGTATCAGTCTTCATAAAATGTTATTGTTCGCTATTTTGCAACAATTCCCTAATTACAAAGAAATTCTAAGTTGCTGGAAGGCTGTGCCATCAGACAGCTGGCTCAGCCCATCAAAACTAGGATTTTCTTTTTAAAGTGAATATTGCCATTCATGGCCGTGGGCTGCATGCAGCTCTAACCCAGCTGTTCAGGATAACAAGGGAGCAGACAAAGGCATGTTTCACCCTTTCAAACCTTGCTGCACTGCATCTGCTTAGCTTTTGCTCTGGGAAATGATGGGGGGACATGAGCTTTTGCCTGGGGCACACTCCTGGGAGCTGGGTGAGGGGACACCCTAAGCAGGAGCAGACACCTCCGAGGGCTTCCCTCCTTGCCAGGGCTGCTGGTCCCTGAACACTCACCTTAACCCATTCTAAGCAGAGAGCAAATTTCTGCCTAGTGGTTTAGAAAGGGGAAAACCAAAATCAGGCCCCTTCTTCATCAGTTTGAATCTTTTGGTCACATCTGAGTGAGTGATGATACAGAAGTGTGCTGTGATACCTCTCTGTGCATGGGATGTGCTCATGGGAGGTACGCACAAACCCCTAAAAATACAAGACTATAAATGTACTGCAGAGTCAACAGTAAGTGAAATGTTTTCAGAAAATCCTAAAGATTGGAAAAAAAGCAGACCAGCCCTCTGGGAACTCTGCTTTCCTAAGTCATAAAACTCTCAGTTTTCCTCGTCTGGAAAAGCTGTCCACAATGCTCAGAACAATATGCTTTTATTTTTAGCCTTTTACACCAAATAACCATGAGGAAAAAAAATACCCAGTGTCAAACATTGTGAATGGCAAAAGTACCATCTTGTATTTAAGACAGATATGTTTTTAAAAGCTGGAGTTTGAGATGTGAAACTGATATTGTTCAACAAAGTTTTCAAGTAAATTTAATATTTCAGGAACACGTTTATGTCCTTAACTAAAACATATTTTCAAACTGCTTTAGTTTTTTATGCTATGTGTAAAAAATATTTCATATTCTTCACTTTGAAATTCACAAAAATTTAGAATCTTTAAAAAGTCCTGAAAAATGGACATGCCAAATGTGGTGTTAATAAACCAAAAACATTTATTTTATTGAATAAAATGGCTTGAAATCAAGCCAAACTTCCAAAATGGAAAGGAGGATACATTTTTTTCTTCTTTTTCTGAAGGCATCCAACAGTGCAGGAATGCTTTGTTGAAAATCTAAAGATGGACAAATAATCAAAAACTTGGTGAAGCATGGAGCAGCAGACTGTATTAATTAAACCACAATTAACTTTGCGGCACTATTTGGTTTTGCATGGTCGCACAGTATATTCATGCATATTGTATCTAATCCTGCTATCACCAGATAGACAAAACTCCAGACACCAGGAATTTGGTTTGGCTAAGTCAAGCACAGTGACTTATTTCAGATGCTGATATCGATTTCTCAAAAAGAAGCATTGTTACTTTTCCCTGTATATTCTACAGCCCAGCTCTGCTGAGGCTCAGTTGCGTGGGCGCATTCAAGGCAAACCTTCAGACAACACCCAGATATTGCAGAAATTTATAAAGATGTTAATAAGGCTTTGCCTGGGTGTGTTGCTGTATCTGCAGCTGAACTGGGTCAGAGACTGAAGTCCCTGGGCACCCTCCCAGCTGCTCACTGTTGCTTTTTCTTTTTTTCACTGCCAGAGGTCACCCTCTTTTGAGATCTGCCTCTGCCACTGCATGCTTAGGTTGATACTGTGAAATGACATAATTGTCACTGTCATGACTGCTTTATCACTGTTACCTCTCAATAGGTACTCACATTAGAGACAGTGAAGAACAGAGTGAACTTGGTCAGTGGGCTTGCTAATACCTGCACCCACCAGTGTGGCTCAGGCTGCTGCAGGAGTTCAGAGTTTACAGCAGCAGAAAGTCATTGGAGGCACTTCTCACCTCGAGGGGCTGGCAAACCCCTCTGGGTACATGAGCCCCTCTTTGCAACCCTCCTGAGACATGGAAACCTCTACTCCAGTTCCCTGGACTAGTCTGTATTCTCAGCCTCTGCTGTGCCATAAATGCAGACTCTCTCAGATACCAATCAAAGGCAACCTTTTAATTTGGCACAGCACAGGATAGGTGTTAAGGAACAGACACAGATAGCGTTGCACTGCATTAACACCTGTGGCAGGGTTTCCCAGAAATCTAACAAACTGTAAAGGGAAGAGGTGATAAGAGGCAGGGTCGTTTTGGCAGCCTGCCACCACAAACTGGTGTATGCTGAATGTATGTCACAGGCAGATCCTGTGCAAAGGTCACAGCAAGCTAAACATTACAAATCCTAAAAGGTCCTTGCACAATTAACATTTTAAAAATAATGTATATTATATAAACTGCTGTGATTAAAAGAGGCCAGGAACAGGGAATGGTAGCCTGCAGCCAGGATTGTGCTAATTAAAGTATACAATAGAAATATTAATCAAGTGAACTTAAGGGTGGGAAGCAGGCAGGAGGAAGGGGGAAGACATGACATAATTCCCTTAGTACCATGTGATATTCCAGTGCCCTGAAAAATGGGACAGGCAGACAGAAAGAGCAGTTCTGCCCTCCTGGCTGAGAAAAACTGTCTCTACCAAGGCAGGGCTTCTGCCTGGGCTCAAAACCCACATACAATGTCCCTGAGTGCCCACCAGTGCACATCACAGCTGGGGTACTGCAGCCTGCAGTATCATGAGCCCATGAAGGCCTTGAGGAGGATGCTTTTTAATGTAGCCTTAACAGGGAGTTTTGTTTTACTTTTTCCTACTTTGGTATTACAGACTGATCATTTGAAGTAAGCCCTGTCTTTAAGGGAAAATCTCACTGTGAGTAACCTCACACACTAAAGCTCTCTGTTCCTGGGAGCATGGTTCAAAGCTTTTCCTGCAACCAGCATTCCTATCTATATTTTTCAGGATACCCTAATGATAATATAGTCATCCTCCTCTTGGTCACAAGGCTGTTTGTGAGATGGTATCTCTGGATCTGAGGTGGGGGAGCATCTGCCAGCAGACTGCTTTAGCCAGGAAAATCCTCTGGCACAGAGGGTGATCCAGGAGCCTGCCAAGTACAGAGCACTATGAAGGAGTTTACAGTGAAGCAATGAAGCCTGTGCATGCTTCTGCCTTCATTTGCTTGCTGCTATGGAGGATCATCCTTATGTTACAGCCCAGCTCCTGGCTTGTTTTGTTTAGCTCTACCAGCTCAACTCAACTTCCTTTTCTGTCCTCAGCTGATCTTGCTGGTAAACTGGGCACTTCTATTGAAAAATCCTTTTTGTCACTATCCCCTCTTCCTCAGCACCCCCCTTGTGTGTGGCTGCGAAATGCCTTAATTAAGGAATTTTAAGAATTAAGAATTAAGATTCTTTTTGTCCCGTGATCGTGACCTGGCATCTTTATCAGCCTCTGATGTTCAGGTTGCTGGCCATGCAGCACACAGCACCTTGGGGCTGGATTTCCCTGGCAGGAGCCTGGGGAGCTGCCAACAGTAGTAATGAGGAAGAAGGATGGAGAATCTCAGCCAGATTCTGTCACATGAATACACGATCTTACAGTAATTAGGAACCTCACAGCAGCTTGGATATACATGCACTTTACACTCTGCCCACTACTTACTTGCATACTGTACTTTTCTTAGCATTTTTTTCCACTGATCATTGGAACAATTGAAAGTATTTTGGAGCAGCTCTCAATACCAGCAATAGGATAACTAGGGTAGTCCTGTTCCACTTTAATTAGTAGTTTGCAGCAAGGATAGTATTCAAATATCAGGTCTTACTATTGTAATTACACAAACTTTCTTGCACGCAAGCACCCAGTCAAAGGAATGCATATGCCCATACCAAAAGTTCTTTCAATACCTTTGCTGGCATCTGTTATACATTGCCTGAACAAAGAAAGAGAATGGATCTTTTCAGCCATCTAGCCATTCATACCTAAGGTCTTTGTTTCTGGGGCACAGGAATGAAGCTAGTCCCCAGGAAAGAAAAAAAAAAGGTTAAAAAGACCTCAATGTAATCTTGTTTCCCTTCATGATTAACCGAAGTTGGGAAAAAAGGGATCTCTTTCATGAGCCTTAGGTCGCTGGAAACATATTGGAGTCATGCTGCTCTGTCAGCTGAACAGGAGCTCCCAGTGTGACACGCTGCTAAAAGAGACAATGCTGCTCTTGGATACATGAGCAGATACCCAGGGGTGTATCCAGTAGAACAGCTATCGGATGTCTACACGCAGTCCTGAGCAAATACTGCTGGAATACTGTCCTGGCCTAGTGCCTGCAGTTCAAAAGGGAAGCTGATAAATTATAGTAACTCCAGAGAAAAGCCACGAGAGTGTTTAACATGGACATGACCAATCTTTCTTGTCCTATAAGCTCTGTACCAAAATCATTGTTTGAACAAAAGCCAGCAAAGGGGAATCCAGGAATAATCAGAAGAAGACAAAATTGGTGCCCTAGGAATCCCATGGCTTACTGCATGGAAGATGAAACAAGGCCATGATAGAAGATGGGTTGGTCACTCACCTTTTCCATAACCATGTTACAATCGTGGCATGAGTTGCACGTTAACACTTCCATTTCATGTAGCTGGAGCACTGCTAATCAGTTACCTGGAAAATAAACGTCATCTATGAGAAAGCCCATTAATTACGACTATTTAGCTCATCAAAAGGAGGTTAAGGACTGAGTTCAGAGTCTGATACATAAATAAGACTTTGCTAACAACTGTTCCAACTCAGTAGAGAAGGAGTCTGAGGGTTGAATAAGAATAGTGTCTTCATTTCTTAAGGTGAAAAAACTATTTTTAAATGTAATACAGCATTTAAAATTTTGAAAAAGAAAGTTCAAAGGGGCCATGACCTCATTTTCATTTTCTTTCTTAAAGCCATTATCCTCTTCACAACCCTGTGAGCAAGTATTGCTTATTCACATGGTAAATGGCTGTAGCTGTATAACTAAGAGAAATCTCATTTAAAATATTATTTTCTTAATCCTACATTGAAAAGAACAAATAAAAATGTTCATGTCCATTTCTAACTTTCTACTTTGGAAATATCTATTCATGATATAGAAATTAATTAAACTGGAATAAAACCCCCATACCCTAAGCAGTCCAGCTACTCTGGCAACTTGTCTCTTTTCTGATGGCAGCACACAGCTGCTGACAGTACAAACCAACCAGCAAATTGTGCAGAGCCTTCAGACTTACTACAGAAAAAACCCCAACCATTCAGAAGCTTTTGGCCAGGATGACTGACCCCTGCTAGCAGTTTTAAAACGTCACAGTGGATTAAGGCACAGAGTGGTTTTTTTGCAGTTCAGAGGTAAACAGAACAGCTACTAGGAGATGAACAAAAGCAAGGGCTTCTGGGAAGCTAACACTTGCAATTACAATCTCTTAAATAACATGAAATGTATTTTTATGAAAGAGCATAATCCCTCTTCCTTGGCTTCCCTGAGAAGAGGCTAATAGGAATCACATGACAATGATAAGTGCTTCAGCAGCCATTATTGTGGCTAGTGGGGTTTTAAAACAACAACAGAATTATTGTATGTTAAGTGTCTATTAAATCCTCTTTGTCACCATTGGTAGAATTGATCGAGTGCTCTTCAGCGAATAAACACATTGGTGAATGACTCTTTTTCTTGGTCAGCTGTTGTGTTGACAGGACTCTTTTATCCTTTGACTGGCGGATGGTATGTGTGGCTGCTGGGAGGCAGCAGACAGAAAGTCAAGTCCAGGGCTTAGGGAACAGGCTAAGAAATGCCAGTGGAAGCTTGTGCAATGTGGGAGAATCAGCCAAATTCAGAAGGGAAGGAGAAGCCCTATCTAGTGTCTCTTGAGACTGATTTGGGATAGACATTGGGATTATCTTCCTGATGACACAGATGACAGTAGCTTTTGAAGATGCCATGGTGATTTCAAACGTTTGATTTCCCCAGCAGTTTCAGAATCTTAACCTCCAGAAAATCAGATGCTGCTGAAATACCTTGCCATAGAGGACACCACCAACACAACAGCAAGGGGAAATGCCACTTTTTCACATGCAAACCTATTAGAGGAAAGGGAAAAGTGATTAGAAGAGTCTTCTTCTAAATTTAAATGTTGTATATCATAACTGTCTTGTAAGTCCAAATATTTGGGTATTTTTAGCACCACTCTACCAAATTCAGAGGAGGCACGGAAACCAGGAAATCAATCTATGCTTGCTTTCTCTACATCAGCACGCCACATCCAGTATGCCTGTGGTTTCCAGTGATCAGAGAAAGAGCAGCCTGTGAAATTAAGCAGGTATTTTTTCCTCAGCAGTAACGTTTTGTTTCCCATTTCTCCCTAAGGCACTGTCCTGCCTCTGGCAGTGTACTCAGCCCCATCCCTACTCTCACACTCTCACACACCAGCTGGGCAGGGATAGTTGGTGCAATGAATTTTGCAGCTACTCTCTGTGTGCACCCGTCAGTGTCACTGACCACATTCCTGGGACCTGACACATACTGGAACACCTCTCCTACGCATCCTTCTCCTCCAGTTTTGGCTCATTCCAGTGGTTTTCTTAGAAAAACAATCAAACTAATGGTCGTATGACTTTAAAATGTAAAGCAGACATTTTGGCCCCTCAGCAAAACATCTTTAGAGTGAAATACTGTAGAGACGTACAGAAGATATTTTGACCACCAGAGGGGGCCTGTAATGTCCCAAATTTAAAGTAAAACCAGAAAAGCATGTTTTAGGAGAGAAAGAAAACAGCAAGTATATATTTGTACCAGGGTAGCACCTACAGGCATGGAGTAATGATCCATTCATTCCTTGAGATGAAAGGAAAACAAGTTTGTGTGGGGTAAGCAGGGAGTGCTATCTGGTATCCACTCCATCAGCTGTGCTCAGAAGGTATCCTACAGAGGAAATTATTGAGGAATAATACGGGGTTTTCTGTGAATCTATATGTGAAATACAATGAGATTATTTTGGCTGCTGCTTTTAACTGCTACCTCCCCCATGTGCATTTCAGTAAAAATAATGCTGTAGATGAAAGTCAAGTTTTCAAGGCTCTTATCATATGTCACGGTATTACTATCTCTGTCTTAACTTCAAATGGGACATTTTTAAAGCATCAATATTTTATGAATATTTTGCATAGATCTAAGACAGAGTTACGTATCCCTTTGTACGTAAAGTACAAAGAACAGACTTCAGAAATGCAGTTTCCAGTTAATACTTCTAATTATAGTGAGAAATCCTGGCACAAAATTTAACATGTAAGATTGGAAAAACCTAAAAAAAGGCTTTTTCACCCTAAGAAAATGAACTGATCTACAACTGAGAGATACCATTTTCCAGTACCTACTTAGTTATTGAACTGTCTGTCTCAAAATACTTGTTTTCCCTTTGTCTGCACTTTGTTTTTTTATCTGTGTAGAATGAATGCAAAGCATGTGTAATGCCATACCCCACACTTGCAGTCTAAAACAACTTTCAAAATGCATTCATATATCATCATACTAATAACTAGGCAGCAGAAATTCTAATCCAGCATTTAATGCAAAAAAATCCTGTTTATGTTCTGTGACTTTTACAGCAGACCATCTATACAAAACCATGGCATTAACACTACCACAAAAAATTTAAAAAGATGGGAAAGTTTCTGCTGTTTGAATAGCAATTGACAATCTTGCATGTTCTTGCTTGGAAACATTGTTCAAAGGAAACAAATCTTCCAGCTGAAAGCCTCATTCCTAGAATCATCCAATAACACATAAATAGGACCACTTAGACACAGCATTTGTCCCACACTCTAACTTATTCATCTACTTGTAGCAGATACAAGAGCTTGTGGGTGGCCTGACATGGTCCTCATTCAATTTTATTTAATTACTCACTTGATTTCACTTGAAAGAGCTATTAAAATGGCATCTTAATTGCTCCGTGTTATCCAGAATCTTTTTCAAAGCCCATAAACTGTCAGGGATTAAAAATGATGTCACTTTTCTGAATTCCCTATTCAGAGGGGAAAAGGAAAAAAAAAATCTCCATATAAGCCAAAATAAATACATAAAAATACACAGCCCTTGAGGAGGGGGCCTACTCTTTCCCTCCCCCTATGCTGCACTTCTGCTGTGAGCAGGATTTGGGGAAAGCTGATGAAGCACTACAGCCATAAAAATTTAGGCAGGAGGGGAAAGTCACATTTGGGATTGCCAGATCCTGGATGACGGGGTTTCACAGCCACAGTCCACTTCACCCCCCAAACACGGAACACTGCCATCCCGGGGTAGATGAAAGGTCCATCCAGCCCAATATCCTGCCTGACAGCAGACAAAGGCAGATGCTTAGGAGAAGAATATAAGAAGAGGGTGCACACAGAGTCACTCCTTCTCCACATGCCCCCCTCTCTTAATATCCTCTGTGTTTCCGACAATCAGGAGTTTAGGGATTTCCTGAGCCAGATGTTGCATCTGGACCACTGTTTTTAATAATCAAATAGAGACCCTCTTCTACAGGGGCTTGGCTGTAACTGCAGCCAGCCTAACACAGTAGCAGCCACAGTGAGTGACTATACTGCTTCCCTGAACCTACAGAACACTTCTTCCGGTTTCTGACCTTCATATAAAAAAATGCTATAAATTCAGGATTAGCCTTAAGAATTCATAGCCATTGGACTTTATAATGATAGATTATGCCATCAGTAGTCTTATTAAGAAACCAATTAATTGAGTGGAAAGCCCTGTTTTTACATGCACAAACACACAACCTACATCTGCAAGCAGGTGTTAACTGCAAGGCATATGGAACCTACCCCTTAAATATCTTAGATATCTTATGTATCTTACAAATATCCAGGCTGGATATTTGATTCAAGTGTACTTCAATTATCTGGGAACTGGAAGACTAGAAAAAAATAAAATAGACAAATACTGGTATAGAAGCATGGGGCACTAGTGCATTGGGCCATTCCCTTGATGCGTTGCAGATTCCTTGTATAGAAGACATCCCATAATGGCGATGAGGACCAGCTCTCATGGATCTAGAAAATAGATTAATTTTTACCTTTGGAGAAGGGAGGAAGGCAACAGAGAATACCACCTTCTTTTTTGTGCTTGATGTCCATGTATAGCTTTGCATTTTCTTTGTTTCATTAACCAATTTGAAAGAAAAAGTGTCTTTTATTTCTGCTTTAAATAAAATCATCTCCCTTTCTTCTCCTGACCAAATGGAACACACTTTAAAAAAAAAAAAACTTATTTTTATGGAGTTCATTCAAGAATAACTGAACTCTGGAACCTGGCATGCAAATAGTTCTAATCTTAGTGTACACACATGTTCAAGCTTGAAAACAAACTGAGTAAGATAAAAATAAAGGTGTTGGCAATTCTGAATATGGCTGCTTGGCATCTGTTAAGACCTTTAGAATGTCCTGATTTAACTCCCCATATTTTGTGGCTTGACACAGATACACCTGCCTGATGCTCAGATGGGTCTGCAGAGGCAGTGGACAATAAGGGACAGTGATGCCTCACAGTTATCATAGCAGAACCTTGAGGATGGTGAGCGAAAAGAAAGAAGAAATTGCCTAGGCACAGACACACTGGAGAGTACTTTCTTCCAAGAACTGCAGCTTCCAAATACTTCTGTTGCATTTTGCTACTTTAAGCTCTGCAGTTGACTCTTTGGACTTGACTCTAAGCAGTTCCAGTCACTCACTGTATCAAAATATACATCAAACTGGTCACACCACATTCCATTCCAGTGAAACAAGAGCATCACTGACTAATTTTATGATAATTCAGCTCCTGATTCATCAGTGTTTAGTTACATGTTCACCTTCAAGGAAGAAGGATCTCATACCTAAGTGGCTTACTTAGTTGGAGTTCAGTTTGGAGTTTACCTGCTCCAAAACCCAAAAAGCCATATACCCTAATTCTCTTCAACTGGAGTTTCCAGTATTTTGAAGCTGCCTAAAAGGGAGACTCAAAATTGAGACATTCCCCCAACATCAGGGTCAGACATTCCATTAGGTAGGGATGTGCAGGTCTTCTCTATTTCTCCCTTCCTTTCTCAGCAGCTTTGGAGAAGTCAAGTATCTTCAGGAAGCTGGGATCCTCTTAAAACACTTGCTGTCTCATGGCGGATTGTAGGCAGTGGAAATAATGCTCACTATCTTTCAATCTCCACCCCTTCTTGTTTTGCCCTTCTGCCCAAACTTTTCTGCACTCCCCCCCACAACCACCAGTTCTGGCATCCCTGTGCAGCAACAGAGTCTGTCTGTAGGGCTGGAAAGGGAAGACAATACAGATGGAGAAACCAAAATCATCCTCTTCCATGGACCCCCTTCAATTAACAATACAAGAAACATTTTGCCCATCACTTTTAGCAAGTTTATTACTTTTAAATGCTATTAACTGATCTCCACATTGTCAGTAATTTTTTTTAAAATCATGAGAAAGTTCTGCTATATAAAGAGAAATTGTCACCCACTTTACACACTGATATGGTGAGTTAGGATTGCCAGAAATCCCCACCTGCACCACCCAGCCAGTGACTCCTGTTGGAGTCACTGTGTTACCTCACATGCATGGCACTCAGGAAGTGTCCAGCCTGAGCCCTGCTATACTCATGCTGGGCTTAAAGTTAAACATTAATTCACTGAAAAGAAGGGAATGGGCAGTTCTGGGAACCAGGGAGGCACACATATGTAAGTAAAATAGGTACTGACAATCTTCAGAGGTCCTGAGATGCAATGGATCATCCACTTGGAAAGTATTTTCTACCATATGAGAAAGTGCACTTAATTGATTATCTGAATTTTCTGAGCATGAAGCATGGACATCTTCTCTCAAAAAGAAACAAATACTGAAAAATTTCAAAGTATGTTTTAACTCTAAGTTGGATTTATCATAAAGAAACATGTCTGGTTTATAAATTAGTATTGGTCTTTTCCTTAGGCATGAGTTAAAAACAGAAAAAATGGATCAGTTTCCTCTGTGCTTAGGTATGTGTACACATGGACACACCCACATACAAGAACAGAAGCCATAACACATTTTATCATTTAAAAATCATCCTCCTCTGGGAATATAACGCCAAAAGTGGCTTTTCTCATGTCATTAATTAGAACTCAAGTGTTTCCAGTTTTGACATAGCTCTCCAGAAGTGAGTGTTTCCACCTGTGACTTACCTGATTTACGTTCCATGTCACTTGAAATTCAAGGACTCACTCATCTTTACATCACCTACTGGCATGGGCTGGCTGCAGACTTGTACTCACGCAGTCCTGAAAGCCTGCACCACTCCCACCAGTCTCAAGAAGTGTTTTCCAAAATGCAGCAATGACAATTCATTTCAAACAAGACAGTCCAGCAGTTGGAGTTACACTGTAACCAGAACTGTCAGTGGAAGCAGCATATATTCCAACTAAGAAATTGCTGATCACTTCAGGCCTATACAAAATAAGAGGGAAAAAAACAACCCCAGCTAACTAAAAACTTGCCTTGCAATATTAAGCTAAAGATTTTTTTTAAAACTGGATTTTTTTCCCGTTTGTTGCTTGTCAGATGTTAACAGGATTGCAGCACATTTGCACAGCTCATGGAGATTTTTGACTGCAAGGTTTACAAGAGACATATAAAATGCATCTCCTAGCCTCTGGTACAATTTATTATTTTTAACTAGCCCAAGTGAAAGTACTAAAATTCCCTGCTCAGCAGTTGAGGAATGAGTATCTGACAAGGAATGCAGCACAATTGCCCCCAAATAACTTTGTCCTGACCCACCAAACACAGGGATAAAACAAATGAGATGGTTCTTGCCCCTCCTCCTTTTCTGAGAAGTCAGCATTCTCCACTGAAAATAAACCAGTGTCACTAAGTGACAATTCTGGAATTCTCCTTGGGAGTTAAGTCCCAGCTGAGACACTAAATCACTTCATGAGAATGTGTCCTATTGCAAAATATTTGTATCAGGGTCCAATTGCACTATCCTTGGGTGCATTCCTTTTTTAATAAAGTTGACATTTTATTCCACTTAGGCACATAATAAAATTGCCACCAAATAATACTTCATGTGGTAGTTCTGTAATAATCAAAGAGAGACACTCCAGGCACTTTATTCTAAATGTTAGTCTTAATCCTCCAGGCAAATACTAATGGATAGTAGCAATTTGGGTAGTCACTGGAGCATAAAAAATGAACTTTTAAAAATACCTAATGCTTAAAAGCAAACAAACAAACAAACAAACACAATAGTTTGCTTGTCAGAACACAAACAACTTCCCCACAAAATATCTGAGAAAGAATGAAAAGGCAGAAGTTTGGACAAATCCAGTTCAATCATTGTGTGCGAGTCTCTGCCTGCAGTGGGAAATTTTGATGCTTTCCTCTTTTTTACTGACATGACTGCTGCTGCACCAAAGGATCAACAAAGGAAGCAATAATGTATACAAGAGGAGACAGATTCAGCAAACTGAAAAGCATTCCCTGTTTTCCTGCTCCAGGATAGTGGATACCATAGCTGTCAGTAGACAGGTTAAACCAAAACTACTGAGAAACCAAAACTAGTGAAAAGCAATTGTAGAGACTAACATCTGCTACGTGACATGGCAAACACACACACAAAGCCGAGTTCCCCAAGTGAATGGCCCCATCTGCACTAGAGGAATGATGACACTATGCTCTGTGTGTTTAACTTACCTTGTAGGAGGCAAAACCCTCCAATTCCAGTCACAGCCACATGGGTATAACTCAAATTTTACTTGTCACCTGAACTTTTCCAAACTTCCCCTGAAAACAGAAGAATATGTTGTCTTGGAATCATTAAACAATTTTAATGTGTCCTTTTCTAATTAAGTGGTTGAAAACAAAGAAGCAGACGGACCCACACACTCATGACTCTAATTTCCTCATTTTTCATTACATTCCCTTTCTTCCCTACTTTCAAATGATGGAACTGCACAATTTGATCTTTCCTTTTTGGAATGGAATGCTTGAGGACAGCAGGAAAAGCTGCTGCCCACCTCACCTCTACATTTAGACCCTGGACAGCAGGATACCCCAGCTAACACATCCTGGGAGTCGCTGCCGAGGTCCAGGCAGTGACCAGGGCTGCCCTACGGGACCAGCCTATTAGGACAGCTATCAAGCCCAGCATGACTTGATCTGGTCTCTTCAGAGCCATGTATCCCACGGCATCCTGCAGCCATCCTGGCTCCCAGAGAGGCTTTTACCCATGAACCTGGGAGAACAGGGACATCAGATGCCCATGGAATGCTGCACTGATACTTCTTGCCCTGTTTCCACTGGGAGCACTGGCCAAGGAGGCCAGATGCAAGTTCAGGCTTTTTTCTCAGGTTAGAGGAAAGTCAAGCCACGTACACTAAGTGCAGGACAGAGCTTACCTGTGCCTAAGTGGTCAGGGCAGTCATTTGGGAGGAGAGTTTTGGTCTTGGTCTCTGTGCCAGAGATAATTTATAGCTTCTTTTTAATAAATAACAGACATATACATATATACATATCCACACAGATATCCATTTAACTACCTGAGCTTTGATCTAATATCTGCTGAGGGTGGGTACCCTCAGCTTAGTGTGAGAAGTGGCACACAGTCCCCATGAGCACTCTTTGAGGGAGTGGAATCCATGTTTGCGCTGGTCTGATCCAACTGGATCATGGTAAAGGTGCTCAGCTTGCTTCTTGCACTGGGTACTTTCTGAGGGCTGCAGGACCATGCCAACCATTGTCAGAAAAGTAAGTGCTTCTGAGGCTCCAACCAGGGTGTGCACAATAGAAATCCAGACACTTTAACAAGAGATGGACTTGATGACTAAAGGACCAGGAGCAGCAAAGTGCAGGCTTTGTGGCTTTGTATTTTGGTATTTCCAGTTTGAACATCTATGCCCTTCATGGGGCTGAACCTGAAGCTCTAAGTTCACAGTATATCTTGCCCGTGTTACCAGATAGGAATGCTTATCCATCAAAGCCAACCAGCTATCCTCATTGTTACAAATACTGGTATCTGAATTATTCTGTAAACACATCTCCCCAGATTGTTCTCAAGGAGGAAATACTATAAAGCATTACATCTATGGAAAACCCTAAACAAACGGCAATTATTTGGTAAAGACTAATTGCTTTTCATGAGAGTATTTAACAGAAATGAAAAGGAGTATGGATACTTGGAGCTTGATGGAAGAATGAGAGGAGGGTAAAGGATGCATATAATTTGAATATTCTGTCTTTTGAAGACTGCCATTTCTCCTACTATTTATAATGTGGTTAAGTTCATGGAATGAACTCACCTGAGCACAGAAGACAGTAGGATTCAGCAAACACTGTTTACTAGTAAATGTTTACCTTCAGAGAAGCTTAGCAACAACTCTGCTAATGTTTGGTGAAAATCTGTGAAACCAAGCCTTTAGGGTACAGATTCAGCTTTTTCATCTGAAAAGTACCTTACATTCCTGTTTATAATAAAAACAGTACAAATTACAGAATCACAGAATCTTCGGGGTTGGAAGAGATCCACAAGGATTCATCAAGTCCAACTCTAGGCCCTGTACAGCCCCAAGAAACACACTCTGTAAATTAAAATGGCAAAGTATTAAAAACCAATCAATTGGAGGCTTCACAAAGAAAATATTAATGAATTCTGTGTGCCCAAAGTTGTTCATTGCAGCATTTGAAGATCATTGATGTCCTCTGATATCCTGAGCTTCAAAATCAAAATGTCACTACAACTATTTCTTGAATAATTTTCTCCTTTCTCCATCTTTGTAAATGGAGAATTCACCAAAATTTGTTGCTTACCTAAGACTGCATATTTATGCTGACTGTATGCTAGAAAGGAGACATAAGAGATCAAGCATATTTTTCAAAATACATTTTCAGCCATGTAAGATACAGAATCACGTTAGTTACCTTCGTATCCCCAGCAAAAATGACAGATCATGTTTCTGGTGACAGAAGTGACCAGACATATTTGGTCTCTGTCAGCTCTCTCAGCTCTGCAAAGAAGAGAAACAGTTGAACCACTGTTTTCTCTCTCCTTAGATGTAGCTCTTATGTGTCAGTGTGGTAGCTATGTTAAATCACAGTCTCTCAGAGGATATTATCATTAAGGAGAGGCACACGGGAAACCAGTAATTGGTACTAAAACTTGATCTTTCACCTCTGTTGCTGGTAACTCAACAGATCCCTCATTTCCAGCCTTCATGAGATACTTCAGCTTTTTGAAAATGTCCATGCACTCTGAGCTTGTAACACACATTTTGGTGTTGATCCCATTTTGCCGAGCTGATACGCTCACATCAGTGCAGGCACTGGTGTTCACATTATAAAGACAGATGTTTTAATGCTGGACATAATGACATAACAATATCCCATGGCTACAAAAGGTAAATTTAGTTAAGTTCAAATGGTAAAGCATGCAAATTTCTACTGTGAGGAAATAAAACATTTACTTCAAGTTTGTGTCAATACTGAATTTTTTCACACCTGCCTCAAAGGCACGGATCAAGAACAGCAAGATGAAATTCTATGGTTTGTCCTATAAGGAAAGCTGAAAGAGATGAATATTTATAACCTCTCCTGGCTTTAAAATAATCTACCAGTTCTTTGACCTGTGATCAGACTGCCAGAAAGTTTTTTGGAAGAGTTCTCCAACCTATTGTTTTCAGGCTATTAAAATTTTGTAATTTTGAAAACATGCTCCTGTTTTTTAGTATTTGCTCCACTTTTTACTTTCCAGACTTTTTTTATTTTGGGGGGGTGGTGGGGGGAGGGAAGGGAGAGGGAAGGACATAAAATTAAAAAAACCCAACTTACCCTAAAAGATCTGCTTAAACTACTACATGCTTTTGTCTACTTCGGATGCAACCCAGAGTTTTATGCATTCATTATAAGATAGTACAAAGAATTTCTTGCTATTGCTTAACTTTGATTTTGTTCTGAAAGGCATTTAAGTATCTTTTTTCAAAGATATTCAGGTGACTTATTTCAGCAATTAACATACACTTCAAGGGGAGCATGTGTTAAACATCTCTGCAGGCATTGCTTACTGTGTTAAGGATTTACTCAATATTTGAAATAAATAGAATCCTATAGTTAATTTTACAAATAGTGAATCAGCTCCCTCTGACATGGGACATATACCATTCTGCATATAATGTTCAAAGCAGATAAACCATCTGAACTAATTTCCCCTTTGACTTCCTGTAATCTAAACAAGTAAATATGTGTATTTTTTCATCACCTGTCCTTCATATGGGGAAGAGCAGAAGGTAAAGATCTGTCCTACGAAGGAATATGCAGACAACTGACTTTACAGTGAACTCCTAAAATGCATAATTCATTTTCCAAACAAGATCCTGCCAAACCTGAAGAGTTTGTATCTAAAAACATCCTGATGTGATTTTATTCAGAAAAATTCATATCATTATTATTCTTGGCCTAGTTTCCTAAGATATTGAAAAAGTGTATCATGATATGTGTCTTCCCCCAATAACTTCTATGGACACAGCCAACTTCAATTGCCTTTTAAGAGGAACAGAGATGTCAAATGTATTCAGCTTCACAAGGCTGTTAAACTAAAATGAAGAGAAGCTCCACTGGAAAATGACAACCCTTTAAGACATCAGTGAATGCGAAACATTGTGGGAATCCTAGGTCTGGGACAGGTTCTGTTGGCATTTGCACTGTCGATCAGACAAGATCTACCCACAAGACAAAGTTATATATTAGACCTCAGTAGTGTTGCTGCTCACAAAACTGTTTTCTGTAGAGTGACTGAAGTATTGTTAAATTTTTTTTTTAAGACAAAAGTGTTCATGTAGTCCCAACCTGCTGCACACCAAATGGCTGCCTCCATCTGCCATCCAGGCTGCCTGCTAATTCCACAGAAAATATTGTTTCTGCCTCCTGGGAACCACTGTTGCCATTCCCTCTCCCCCACTTATTAAGGAGTGGAGTTCTACTGCTGTGAGGCACTTCAACCAGAAGCCATTATCCCTATGTCACGTTCTGTGAGCAGGTCCCACAACTGGTCTCCAGCCCTGCCTCCTAAAAACAGCTGGACAGCTAATCACATGTGCCATAAAATCTCATCCAGCAACTTCATCACAATTATATTTGCATTATTTCATTACATTGTTATAGCTCTGGTTTGCTGTTGGAATTGTGTGTCTCTACCTGCTTTTCTTGTAAGTGAAGTTCTCATCTGCAAGCTAAATATACAATTATGCTCTATCTATAAGAACTAAAAAGCCACTAAAAACACACTGAATTGAAAAATGACCCAGTCTCTCTGTCAAGATTTTTCCTGGAACTGATAAATACAAGATAGAATGCAAGAGAAATTGAAAATAAACTTTAAAATATGGCTCTAAGAGCAAACCAATTTGGACAGTCTTATGGAAACTTAGAAAATCAAGTTCAAGCCACAGGGATTTAAAATAAAAAGGTAGAAAGAGCAGATCCTTAGATTCTGTAAACACATAGAACATAATATTTGTTCTGACTGAAAGATTTCCCACTATATTTTTAAAAATACGTTTACTTAAATAACACAAAATTGTGCATACAAAGAATAATGTACATTTTATACCCTGACATAATCCATCCCATCTCAGATGAAAATTGCACTATATGCCTTAGACATTTTGTCACTGGAAGTTTAGCTAGAAAAACAAATGCCTAACAATTTTATTGTTCAGTTCTTAAAAGAACTGAATTCTGGTTTTCATTACAGCAAAATATAGCTATAAAAGCTGCTTTTCAAAGACTGTGTATGGTACCACAGACTGACATTAGATACCTAAATTAAGCCCATGGTGAGACTAAATCATGGCATATTTGCATCATCAGTTGCTGGATATTTGCAATCAATTGCTATGGAATTAAAGGCTCTAATAGCATCTAGAGCATGGACAGTCAAAGCATTAATCATTCCATCACTTTCCTTATGTTTTTAATTAGTTAAGATTACATAGGAAAAACCATCTCTGGCATTGTGAAGCCCCACATATGTAGCCAAGCCACAGCTTTTGTGATTCTGAGCAGGTCATACCAGAAAAAGCCCAGCATATCAAGAGATGCAGCACCAAACATTCCACAAATCTCATCTGTGTCCTTCCAAATAAAAAGGTGGGCATGAGAAGAGAGATGGAAGAGATTGCGAGTGCACTCTCTGATCCTAGGTGCCTCCTTTCCACAAGCAGATGGCAAAGCAGGATACTTCAGCTAGAAAGGGCAAGGCAGAACCAGGGAAAGAGTGTGATGGGAACCAGGCATGCTCAGGTTATTTATTTCTACAGCTGTACAGGAAATTTCAGCTGTTGGCAGCCTGCCTTGGCAAGCCACACCTTGTCACCCTTTCTGAACAGACAGAAAAGAAAGAAGGGGAGCCAAATGAGATCCCTCTGTGGATTCAGCCAGTCCACCCGGAGCCAGCAGTATCCAAAAGGTGATGTTTGAGTACCTGCTTTGCTTTGCTTCTGGGGTAGAGATTTCTGCTTCACCCTGAAACTGGGGAATAGTTGTTGGCCTAAGTGTTGGAATGCCAAATGCTGGTAGGACTGTGAAACACACAGAGAAGTTAGATGCTTTCCCTTCTCAGCATGGGAAAGAGCTCAGCTCAAGTACTCTGCCCCATTTGGACTCTACATTTTACAGATGGAGCCAAATGGAGATAACCCTGAGGGGAGCAATGGAAACTAATCTGAGGTTCAGAAAACCTGACGTACAGGGAACGACAGAATAAACAAGTTGTTAGAGAAAAGGGCTGTGAAGAGACTTGAGAACAATCTTTGGTGTGTATAAGGCTGCAAAAAGAAAAGGAGAGGAACAAACTATTTTCCAGGTCCAGTGTAGACAGGATAAGAAGCAATACGCTTCATTTGCAGTACGAGAAATCTGGGGAAAGGAGTCCTCTAACAAAAAAGAAAACAAAACCCTGGCGAGTTTGTCTGGAGAGCTCATTATGGGCGGTATTTAAGAACAGACCAGACAGCCAGACAGATCTCTATGACAAAGTGATGTTGGCTTAACTGATCCTTCCTTGGGACAGGGAGTGGACTTCACAACTTTTCTGAGATCATAGCTTGAGAAAACTCTAAATGAGGTAAACTGTGTGTCATGGTCACACTACAGACCCCAAGATATCACATGTGAATGAAAGTCAGCAAGGACTGTGCCATACTGAAAGGCCAAATGGATTCCTTGGCACTTCAGTGGAGAATTGCGGATACTTTTGGCCATATAATGTGTGTGAAACATTACCTATTGACACTCACTTCCCTTTGCAATATCCAAGTGATTTCTGCCTATCTGGGAGCTGATTCAGAGGACAGTCTTTGTTAGGTCACTGTTAGGGCCTCACTTCGCCTCCTTTCCCATGAGGGAGGAAGTGGTCTGGGAAAAATAATTGTATCCTCACTATAGTGGTTGGAAATCACATCTTTTTGTGGGGGGTCAAGAGAAATCTCTTAAATCTGCTTCCAAATTTGGATTAACAGGGACACCGAGCATGTCTACAGTAAGCAGAGCCCTGGGGTGAGAAACAGACTATTTCTTAGATAAGTTTAAACAAGAGGTCTAAAGAGAGCCACATCACACATACCCTCCTGTATTTGTAACGGGACTAGGAGCCTTCTGGCTACTCCCAGCTCAGGTAAATCCTCTTCTTCAATCAACCCCACACCAGCAGGAATCTTTCCAGGAAGGCTTGCCATGCTTTTCTGCCTGCTGGTCAAACAGTGTCTTTGACCTCATTCAGCTCTGCAGGAAGCACATTTTGGTGAGTGCTGCAGTTTAAGGAATGCAGGCATGTTAATTATTAGAGCTTCAAAAGATACAAGTTCCAGTGGGCTGGATTCCAGAGTTCTGGATGAAATGAAAACCTCATCTTGATCTCTCCTGGCCCACAGTTTGGGTTGTTAGTGGAAAAAAAAGAATTGAGTACACACACAGGATGGTTTACCAGCAGAAAACAATGGCACAAAGCTTTAGGACTTGGGGATATGCTTAAGTAGGAGCCGTTGTTGGGCAGTGTTCCTTATATAGACTTACCCTTCACTGCTGTTAAGAAAATTCCACAGGAAGATTTCAGTGTTATGTTTACAGTGCTCTCCTTTAAAACAGATGTAAACAGATCTCCTCCTTCTCTGCTGTTTGTTTGGAGTTCACATTTCAGTTCCTATGCTGTGACCCGGTTATATAATGGGTGCCACCAGCATTCTGAATGCCATAAGCAAAAAAGAATCACTTAAAAATATATCAGAACTGAGTTTCTCTGTCTGGAGTTTCTCATAATGCCCCACTATAGTTTCTTGCTGTTCCTCCCCTTTTGCAGAAGAATATATAAAGCTGTTATTTTGCCCCCCTCTCTGTCTGAGGAAGCCTGTGAGAGAAGCAAAAAGACCTATGAGCTATGTTCATCCTCTAGCTGCTGAAAAGCTGTGATTTGAGACACTGGATGTAGGAATAATAGCACAAATACCCCTCCACCTCTGGTGACACAGGTAAGACAGCACAATCCAGGGCAGAAGTTCAAAATTTGGTCTGTCCTGCCCAGGCTCCTACTGTGTTGCACATGGACAAAACGAGCTTGTTTAGGTTATGATTAAGATGATGAGATGGCTCATCTAGTAAAATATGAGACCAGACAGTATCTAAACGAATCTGAGGTGTCTGCACAGAAGGAAAGGAAGGGTAATTCATTCTCTCATGAGAGCCACAGTCACAGCTGAACACTGAGAAAAACAGTACAACCACATTCTGTAGTCTCAAAAGTATTTTCTCACTGAGTGAGAGAAAAAATCACATGAAGATGGACTCAGCCATGGATGCTGCCTCCAAATAGAGGCAGACACACAAGCTTCTCCTTGCCGGCGCACTGGTGCAAGCTGTCTGAATTTCAGAAGGTGCCAATCTCCAGTTCTTTCTACTCTTCAGATGCTCTGTTTTATGAACCACAGAGGTGAAGTGGTTGCCATTTCTGAAGATCAAAATCTCTGCTAGCATGTGATATGTCCTCTCTCCTGATGGCTCCAGCATGTGTCTGAATGGATGTGGCACAAGGCAGAATCATGAGCCTGTAACTCTAGTTCTGTTTCTTACTTGCTGGATGGTCTGGGGCAAGCCACTTCAAGTCATTTCTGTGCCTCAAGTTCCCCATATGTGAACTGGTGCTACTAACACCTCTCCAAAGTCTCTGGAAATGGATGACCAAAAAGTTCTAGAAACTGTAAGCAGTTTATTTCCCCAGCTGTTCTTAAAAATTGCAGGGAACACTCTGACAAAAATACAAGTCATTTAAAAGAAGTCAGGAAATTTCCAGCAGTTCAGACCAAAAGGAGAAAAGTAAAGTCCAAACCTAAGAATCTGTCTAGTGAGAATCCGGAGCTTCTCATTTAATTAAAATATAGACAGCTAGCTCAAACTCCACTTCTTACCTCACTGCCTGTGACTAATTCACAAGGGTTCCCTAGCACCCAAACAAGGGAGGATTTTCTGTGAGTGGGTAAAAGAAAAATTTGAGGGAGGTCTCTCTGGGATCAATAAAAACCATGCATATTACACTCTCAACATGTTCCAAAAACATCAAGATTGAAAAATTGCATTTCAATACAGCCAAGAGTTCAAGTACTATAAAAGCACCATTAAAATGTACATTTGTATTGCATCACTGAGGCAGAGCATCAAAGGATACACACTAGAATTTTACTTCACTGGCTTTAATATAGGCATTGCTATATCCTGGCTGCCCTAGGACTCCTTATGACTTTGCCTTTGCCATCCAAATATATACATAAAGTGCGAGAAGTTGTTTCAGTGGACTGCACTGAAGAGCACAGTTCTTAAAAAAATAATAGTGCATACTTTGCATTTGACTGGATAGTTACCTACATAATTAGGAATGAGTGTGCAATTGTGAAAACTAAAAGATTAGACTTAACATTTGCCAGCACAGGCTTTTGTAGTAGGGCTGAAATGAAAATCTTCTGTTCAGAGGTGAAAAACTATGAAATCTGGATTAAAGAGAATAGTTAATCAGCTGCTGATGGTGGTAGTTCTATGGTCTCACCAAAAGAAAAAGACAAAAGCACTATTTTGGGAACGAATTACACATCTGCTGTTGTGCACACAACATTGAAAACCTGGAAATAAATCATCAGATCTGCTTTCTCTTATGGGAAAAACTTTGAACCAGGGTTTTCAAGCACACAAAAAATATCTGATAGTCACTGCAGTACTGCATCCTGTTATGTCCAAGTTATTTTCACTAGTGTTTCCTACAAAATTGGAGCCTATGTGATCATTCATTTTGTGTTCACCTGTATATTCATTCCATCCATTTCTTAAAGATATTTCCAACCAGCTTCTAACATTGGTACACTTGTGAAAGATAGTCAAATTCTTCCTTTTTCTTCCTGAAAATAGACAGATGGGTAGAGATGCTATCAGAGTCCTGACTCTGAGAAAACTTGCAGTTGTGAGTTCAAGATATGAGAGAAGCCTCATGGGAGAAATCTCTTATATAAACACCCCACTGATGGGAAAAGCTTTGCCTGGGGCTCACATCCTCTTAGATAGTGAAAGTCAATCACCCATGAGACAAAAAGCTATAGGAAACCAGGCTTCCTTAGCTCTGTTACCACAAAATTTACTTGTTAAACAAAATGGCTATTCCAGGATTTCTGAAGAAGAGCACTGTACTGTAGGCATGTGCAAGTCTGGATTTTTTTCTCTTTTTCAGTGAGTACTTCTGTTTACTAAGCTGTAAGCTGTGTAACTCACAACTCACCTAACTCACCAAAATGTACAGTCTCACTGCCATCAATAGCAAGACAAACTGGTGACCTATGAAACACATGAGAGTTGAGCAAAGGTTTGCAAAACAAACCATGACACAAATCTACTGATTTGTGTGACTGCAGACCTTCACAGACTATACTTTTTTTGTCGAGAAAAATGAAAAAATACAAGAAAGGGATGAAAAAATAAGAGGTGTGGGACAATTAGTAAATCTTTCAAGCAATTGCTCTCCAATTGAGAGAACAATAAAGAATGAACAATTTAAACCACTTGCCTACTTTGCCAACACATGATGCCTGATTTTTAACAAGTAAATCTTTAGCAGAACATGGAGAGGAAAAAAAAAAACAACAAAAAAAGCCTGAAAGCAAGCTGTTCAGAATTTTCTTTTCAGCAGAATATAGTGTCCTAAATTTTCAGCAGCGGTTTTGCATGCCAAAACATCTGAAACAAGATTAATTATCAGAGAGCAAACTTTGAAAACATAGATAAAAACCCCCAAGCCTATTTTGATGTCTCATAGATGGTCAACTCAGAAACGAGGCATACAAAATCTTTAACTTTTATTTCTAATCAGGTGTTGTGAGTACACTTTTTTGCTTCTTGGAATTCTCACTTTGTTTGGAAGAGAAGGAAATTTAGTCACAAAAGTCCCTCTGTATTCTTGATGACTGATATTCTTCAAACACAAAAGCAAGTTACAAAACTGTAATAATCTCTCCTTCAAATTCTGGATTTCACATATAATTACACGCACACACAAAATACCTTCAACATCCTGGAAAGCTTCTGCTATTGTGATTGTACTAGCATTCACAAAAACAACCTGGACACTTGGGCCTGGGTCAAAGAATTGAATCTTTTCTGCCCTCCAGATTCACCAGTGTGAAAAACTAAGGCTCAGCAGCCTTCTTCCCTGGTGGTCTGTTAGAATGGACATACACTGGTTTACATTTTTCAGGTCTGTTTCAGGAAGCAGGCTACAGACTTTAAAGAAAAACAACCCAAATTCACCTGAATCCTAGTGGACACCCACCATAAGTCTCACCAGACTCTAGCTCAAAAGCCTCAGAAAATGGAGAGGGTGAATGTTACCACAGTCTCACATATGAAATATGCACATTGGTATGGACAGAGATCCATCCACTGGGTCTGGAGAGCAATTGCTTGAAAGATTTACTAATTGTCCCACACCTCTTATTTTTTCATTCCTTTCTTGTATTTTTTCATTTTTCTCGACAAAAAAAGTATAGTCTGTGAAGGTCTGCAGTCACACAAATCAGTTCCTCACTTTAGTCCCTAGTCTATATTGCTCCCAGTTATCAGGTTGACAAGAAAAAACTTCATGGCTGTAGCCAGATTAAAACTGCTGTAGATTAGTATTTTCCTTGCCCTTCTTAAATCTCACTTACATTTCTCTTTACTTTGAAAGGGCTGGGAGAAACAAAGAGTAAAGTCCCCATAATCTTTCTCCTTGCATCTTAAAAGTTGATTCAGTTTGCCATCTCCACCATTTCCAGTTTATTCCCTTACCACAAGAGCTGCTTTGTATGTCTTACCACAACTTCTTCATATTCAATTTTCAGTTCTCTGCACCAAGGTTTTAAGTGACTGGAGCAACAATAGAATGCAGGAGGTACCAGAGCACCAGATGAGCTACAAGAAACACTGATAGTGGGAAGACAGTGAACATTCTCTAATGAAAGAAATACCTGCTTATTTTTTTTTTAGTTTGGTATGCCATAACTACTCTCTGCCTCACAGAATGCTCTACCCCATGAGCAAGTTTCCATGTCCTGTGCCAAGCTGACTTGTATTGCTTCAATTAAACACAATTTTCCATTGAATAGAGATGTTTAGATAGGGAATTTTACCACGGGTCTCTTGAATCCCAGACAATTACAGATTCTTAGATGATATATACATGCCTCTCTTCAGTGTTTACAGATTATTCATCAAGCCATTTTGGAATTATTTTACATTGTTTCCTTTTTTCAGTACCTTTGGTGAATTTCATTGATATATTCCCTAATCAATCTTTGTAACTCAGTGGTTGAGTCACCAGCCCTGGAGACATTTAATAAATGTGTAGACAGGGCATTTATTAGGGCCATGATTTAGTGGTGGACTTGGCAGTGCTGGGTTAATGGTTGGATTTGATGATCTTAAGGGTCTTTTCCAACCTAAATGTTTCTGTGCTTGTAAATGGTTAACTAACAGCAGAACCCTCACCATCTAAACTCTGTGGCACCTATGCATCACTACTCTAAGTCCCTTCCCTGTTTTTCAGATCATACTGATGCATACATTCAAGTTGATTGCAGAATTTGTATGCTGCATATTCCATGGTCCCCCCACTGCTTTAGTTGTTATGTAAAAATAACACAGTGGAGTGTGATGAGGTCTGTTAGTGACATAAACAAGGTTAGGACTGGAATGGCAGTAGCTATATGTAGGCATATGCTCATTGAAAAGAGAAACAATCCACGAGAGTCCGGCATCCTGTGAAACACAAATTAAGGCAGTAAGTGCTCCAATGCAGATATCTGATCCTGCACATTCCAGCCTATCTGGGACCTTGATCCTCTGATTCCCCCCTCTCCTCCCATCTCTGTAAATAACATTTCTTATTATGAACCACGCCACATATGGCACAGGAATGATTATGCCAAGCTGAACTACACCCTTCCCCTGGGAGTAAGGTCAGGAATCATGATAAACACAGCATTATAGGAATTTCACGCCTTATAAAATTATTGTTTATAAGTAATAGCAGTGATTCCTCAAAAATCTCAGAAAAAAAAAAGATGGAAAAAACAAATCAGATATGTAGACACAGTAATTAGGTTGTAGCCACTACCAGTTATCAATTTACCCAGCAGTTTGTGTCCTTATTTATTCTTCTGCTGCTTTTTCTCTAAGAAAGCAAACCCCCTGCAGTCCTACTGAAAGGAGAAACATCATTTAGATACTCTGCCCATGCAGCACAGAGCCCTGACTCAGACCCTTTCCTTACACCCCAGAAAGAAAAAAGCCAAGATGGTGCCTTCTGGAATATGTTTATTTTGCTTACTAGCTTGAGACTAGTGAGATTTGGAGCCTATCCAAACTATCCAGTCTCGTAGCCTTCCCTTATGCAATTGCTCCAAGCATAATCCCACTGGGAGCAGGCTGCCGGAAGACATTCAGCACTCCTGAGCTTCTGCATCCTTTCTATGTGTGGCATGGATGGCCAAGCACACAGAAACCCCAGAGACACCATCTGGGAGGAGGTGAAGAGCAGCTTCCTCAGCCTGACTGTTCTGGATGGGCAGAGATCCAGGGCAGGTGACCTGTGGCACACAGCAGGGAAATACCTACTCAGCCACACTTCCAGCCTGGTGCTGACACTTCTCAGCTGAGATGGAGGGACCCTGGTGCCACCAAAAGACCTGCTGCAGTCTCCCCAGACTACAGTGTGTTTCTTTCCACTTCAGTTTATTTGCAAGTGTCACCATACTTAAAATAGGAAGTTGACTGTTTTCTAACTTCCCATACAGGTGCTCACCCCCAGTGCAGGGCCACAAACACACACAAACTGTGTGTAGCCCTGGAAGCCAGAGAGCACCACACCTGAGTTACAGAGACCCTTGCTGGGTGCCATCAGCTGCACAAGGTTGGACAGGGAAGGTCTGACATGCCAAAAACCAATCTCTCTCAATCAGTCTTTTGGCAACGGAGACTACTTCATGGCTCAGGCCTTCTACATTTAGAAAACTTTCTCCCAAGCTGAAACCACCACTCAGGGACTTTCCAGACCCTTCAAAGCTATTGGAAATGGCAACACCATGTGTCCTCCTCCACTCTCATCAGCGAGTTATTTAGGAGTTAGTTCCTCTGGGTTACTCTTAAAAATATTCAGAGCACAAAAATAAGTCATGCCTGAAGGTTAGTTAAAATTAAATCTTCCCAATGGTGTTAAAAGTGCCCCACTAGATGCAACTAAGACTAAGGACTGGATTTATTTCCCAACACCTTTCATACAGCTCATACTATGCCAATGTCAAGGGGAGACAGGGAAATACACCAGAGTCATTTTGCATATCTCTTCATTTCTGTGTAGAGATGGGGACAGACTGACAGAAATGGTGGCAGCATGCCCATCACAAAGTTGTGCTCCATGACCAGGGACACATAAAATGGGGTTACAGAAGACAACAGCTACACCTTCCCTTGCCAGTCAGCCACAGGATGAGTCCATCTGCTGTTAAATTTACAGGTTCTTTACAAAGCAGACAGCTACGGCCTGGCTGTCCCACCAGGGACAGCCAGTGCTGTCAGCTATAGCTGGAGTATAGCACATGGAGGACTGCAGGCATGCATGAATTTTGGATTTCTATTTCCTCCTACAAATTAAACCCTTTTACGGTTATATTTCTCTAAAAATATTCGAGTCATTAATATATGCTCTGTGCAGCTGCATATATATGCATGTTCTTTGACTGTATATAGAAGTTACATCTGCTATATTCACCATCTGCTATATTCTCAGAAAAGTGTAGTATATAAAAATAACATTAAGGTGGAGATAGGAGCTGAGTAAATGAATGCAGAAGACTAAAATCCTTCTTCAGGGGCAGAAGAAAGTAGTTTAGTGGTTACTGCTCACTAGCAAGTTTGATTATTTTATGGTTCCCATCTCTTTACCCTTTCCTGTTTAATTATTCTTCCTTATCAGTCATTTGAAGACTAAAACCTTCAAGCCTGGCTTAATTCAGTCTTGTCCTCTTTTATGTTTTCTTGTCAAGACTGCTGTTATCTACTACTTCTTCCATCTGTGGCTTATTTTTCTGTCAGGGCAACAAGCCTCTCTTTGTCAGCTCCACAAGGTCACTTCTGGGACATCTTCCATATGTATAACTACATCTAAAACCAATGGCTCTAAGGTCACCTGCAAAGCCCTTTGCTATTTACAAGGCCTTACCTCATATCTCCTCCAGCTGCTCACAGGAGTTCACAGTAATTTGTACATAAAATGAATGTACTAGAAACTGACATTCTTATTCCTCTGCCTATTTGGCAATTCTTGGGCTGTGGTTTTCCTGGAGTAGGAACTTAGGAACTGTATTCTTCAGCTATGTCTAGACTGCTCAAACTAACAGTGTCTGAGCACAGACCCACCTCAGTCATCCACCCAGCTGAACTGGTAGAATGGCCTCTGGCATAGTTTTGGCTGAGGCCAGCTGACTCTCTTCCAAGCATTATGTGTGCACAGTTCAAGTTTGGACATTAAGATGGGCCACGGACCATTCCCAATAGGCAGTTGAGTCCCACGTTTGGGAGAGAAAAGTGTTTCTCTGTGTGGATGTGAGCTCTGCCATACCATCACAGAGCAGGCTGACATCCTACCAGACGTTACTGCAATCCCCAGCTCTTGCAACAGGGACTGCTTGGGATGTGTGCAGTGCCCATCCCTGGGGGATCTCAGCCATGACTGAGATCTCAGCTTGCTGCACGAACCCCAGTGACTAAACAACAGCTTTATTTTTCCATTCTTAAGATTTTATGAGTGCATAAGAAAATATTTGCCTTTCCCTCCCCCCTCCCATTACTTAAGTATCCCTTTCTTAAGGCACAGAGGCACTTCACTTAACACTTCAATGAGAAAACCCAATTCCAATCTCCCTTTCATTTGAGAGAAGCCAAGAGAAAGGATCAGAAGTCTCTGCACTCCCATCCTCCTCAAGTCATCTGCATGACTTTTGCTGATTCAAGGGTTAATAGGCAGTAAGTAGCCAAGTCTGCCAGGGACTTTCTGTCCAAACTCTCCCTGTAAAACCTGTGGGTTCCTCTTAAGGGACTACACTGGGACAGTGGGACCTGGGGAGATTTCCCAATTTCCCGGATTCCAGAAAAGCCATGCTGCAGGGGAAAGGAGGGTTCTGGGGAGGTACACAACATCTCAAAGAGCATCCTGAAAACAAGACAGCTGTCAATGAGTTGAAGCAGGGAAGGCTAATGTGTGAGGTGGTGATTGAAGGCAAGGAAGATGCAACAGAACCAGCAGCCGCAAAATTTGCAAAACTATTCAGAGGGTGCTCCCATGATGCTGGAGGGAGCAGAGTATCAAAGATCCCCTTCATGTGACTGCAGATAAAGCTGTTATTGCTTCCTATAAGGCCCCTCTCAGAGTCCAGGGAAGAAAAGGAAAGATAAATAGGAAACTGGGAGGCCATTATCTGTCTCTTATGGGTCTTCAGGAAGAAGAATTTGTTGGCAAAAGCCACAAGTAAGAAAGGACCAAAGAAAAGCAAGAATGGCTATGCATGTCCCCTGCTGTCAACAACACACACTTAGAGCTTGATGCCTTTCTTGGGCATTGAAGTGCTGGAAGGCAAAGACTGATGCCTGGCAAAGAGGGCATCTTGTTCCTTGCATGGTTCTGACAATAGCTCATGGAGGTTTTCCTGCTACTGTGGCTTAGAAGCAGAAAAAGCAAATAGGGACAAGGAGAGCGTGTGCATATTCTTCTCCAGATTTTGTTCGTATATATGAGAAAAGTCTGAAGAATAATTCATATCTCTCTTAACTGGGATTCTTAGTGAGAGCATTGCTACATCATCCTTTCCAACTGCAGGCACAGAGCTGAGAACTGAGCCCTGAGATCTTTCAACCCCCATCTCCTAAACCCTCCCACCCCATGGCTGCACCACAGTCAGTATTTACGAGTGAGACTTATAAAACAATTTCATACCCATGCCCTCATTCTGCCACAATTAAACACCATCTCCAGAGCTGTTCTGAGATCACTGATGGTATCAAGAGCAAAGGAGACAGGAATTTGTAAAGACATGTTGGCATTGTTCACCTTTAAAAGGCACAAACCCGCACACATACGTGCCCTCACACATACACCATTTTGCAAAGCATTACAGCCAATGTTATTTTTAAGCTTCTGTCAAATAGATGCATGACTGCTGTGGGGATATGCTTAAGACGTCTAGTATTATCTCAGATATTTTCCTCTTAAAACCCTACTTTTTATTTTTAATTATTTTTCCAAACAGGTTTTGAAATGCTCACAAAGCCTAAACACATTTAAGCTTGCAGAAAGGCACATTTAAGGTCTGACAAGACAATGTTTAAGTAAGTTTCAAGAATCACTACTTTTTCAAGGATACTGTTCTTACTATAGTGGTGGGTTTTGGCCTGATAAATCTACATAGACGCTTTTCTCCACTGCATCCAACAAGAATATGCAAATGAATCAGGCTCACATGCAGAACAAGTTATGAGAGCTACTGTTTTAAACTGTGAGCCCACAGTTTTAGGAAGCATTCTTACACTACAAATCCTCAAGTGAACAGAAAGGCTGTTTCACCGAGTTTCTCAGGGGAAGTTCATGGCCTTTGCATTTGACAGATCAAAATAACACTGCTGCTCCATTCCTGAAGTGGTGATGCAATATTTTCACTAGAACTCTCGGAGAGAAAGTCCAAAGAAAAAACCAAAACACCCTAGATCAAATTTCAGTGACAACAAATCAAGGCATGAATGCCTTTAACAACTCAAATGCAATTGCCTGTCTGCACAGATACTACCTTACCATTGCATGATACAAACCCCATTTGTTTTCACTGATGCAGAACCTTGCTGTAGAAATGTCATTACAGCAAGAAGCGGCATAAGGGAGGCTATAAGGTTTTCCTTTGGATTTATGCCTTGGAAGGTAAGCATATCTGCAGTATATCCAAAACACCTGCAGGCAGGATGTGACAACGTATCCCAGTTGTGTTCACTGTTGTCACAGTAAGCTACCTTCATTGCTTTCCCAATACTTTCACAAGAAGTAGACTTGTATGAAAAATAAAAATCATTTGCAATGTGCAAAATAACTTCTAGTATGAATGTATGAGAAAATGTCCAGGAAAGATCTAAATACCTTCCAAAGTTCCTTGGCTCAGTTCCCCAAGCTTCCCCATGTAGCATCAAATTGATCACTCAGCTAAAGGCATTGCCAGCAAAATAACACAGGATTCAACTGTTTTTTGGAAAAAAAAAAATTGCAAAACTTTCCTTTTAGAAACCAATCCAACGAACAAATCACTCCACCACTGTATTCACAAAACTGGTATCTTTTTCACTCAGTTAAACCTCATGGAAATAATAAAACCTTAACCAGAAACTCTAAAATTTAGCCTCAGGCAGAATGCTTGAAAGAGCATAAATCAAAAGCTCCCATGATAGCCACAAGAGACTTGGTTATAGCCAGTGATATTATGCAGCATCACTCAAACACTGCAGTAGCAGGTGGGAGCATTCACGTGCAGGAATGATAAACTAGGAAAAAAAAAACCAACACAATTTCAGACATGTCACCTTGGGAAGCTGGTGAGTTCTGGAAGAACATTCCAGATTGCTTTGCCTCGAGGTGGAGGGAGGATCACTACAAACATGTCTGATCATGTGTGCTTGTGTTTTCTATGAGTGCTCTGCAATACCTGCAGCAAGTTAGGTAGTTGCTGTAACCCAATCAAAGCAGAAAACCCTTGGTTTTATCCAAGAGATTGAGGCACTCTAGGGTATAATAGACACAAGACACCGAGGAAACAGGATAAGCAAAGGCTTAACCTCAGGAGATTGAATCTTTGATTCAATCATCTTGAACATCTTGGACAATCTCCTTGTTCAGGAGATTGAATTTTTGTCCAAGATGGAAAAATCCTACTTACCTCAGTGCCAATCCTCCTGATTAATAGCTTGCCAGAAGTTTGCTATAGTTCTGGTTAGGAACATATCAGAATCTTTATTTGTCAACTCTTTCTGCAGTGAAACACCATGTGCAAACAGCAGCAAGTATCTTTGTGCCTGTGCCACCTGTGAATGGCATCACAACATTGTGTGTCCTTGGTACTATCACTGCTTCATTTCATTTTATGGACTTCACTTCTCACATTGTTTTCATAGACCAGTTCCTTTTTTCTCCTTCCTCCATTAATTTATAAATTACACAGGACTCAAAGTCCTATTTGAAATGGTGTAAGTCATCCTACATTGATTTTTTACAACTGGCTTTGTCCATGTATCAGCTTTCTTAGCAATAAAAAAGGGCAGTAAAAGTCCTTATGAAGTACAGACCAAATGTACGACATATTTTAGCTACAAAAAGCCCTCCTCTGCTTAGCATGATGATAAGTTAAGATTACAAAAATTATCTGATTTCAGTAGTTTGCCAAGCTTATGAATCACTTCCCTGTTTTTCACTTGCAAATAGAAATGCAGACTGACTGATGCTGTGTTCACTATACCTGGATTTTGGACTGCATAGAATTTACAGTCAAATTAAAAATCTCTCTAACAGGAGGTGATAGCACTGACAACAGCAAAAGCTGAACCATGGAAGATGGACTGTTACAAATAAAACAAGTAAAAAATTTGCAGGTACCTCTGGAGCATTCCTTGACAGACAATCTCTCAGACCACATGCGCTGTTACAAGTCCTGCATTACGCTGGTGTTCGTGCCTGAAAGTTGGTTCTTTTAACTTCAGGCTATTGCCAAACCGTGACTGACTTTTCTCTCCAGCTGCATCTGTTACTTCTGGTTGGTCTGCCATCTCCCTCTGGCAATGTATGGTGTGCTTATTTACTGATCCAACTTTTACTAAGGCAAGACTTGTGCTTTCCTGTCTGATGAAGAGTGCTAATATTTTTTTTCCTTGTTTCAGCAGTTCCACGGGGACCATCATCACCATCTCTGGGCTGCTGTTCTTCCTCCACAGTCTGAGTTTTCTGGCAAACATTAATGGTGCTCTTAACTCCCCTTAAACATAAAGGTCGTCCTTGCCCTCTGTCTCATCTCCAAGGGGCTCAGCCAAGACAGAGGGGGAAAATGCCCTTTTCCCACTCCTTCAAGTAACTCTCATCTCACTACAAATTAATTCTTTAATGCTGCTGCCAGCTACTCTCTACAATAATTGCAATCTTAAGGTCCTTGCTAGCATCTTTCCTATTAAGACCTCATAGACAAACCTTAAAGCAGGGAAGAGAGATTACAGGGAGGGGATGGTGGGACAGTACCGCTGGGAAAGGACAAAATGCAAATGCTGTGAGGCAGAAGGATACAAAGAACTACAAAAATCAGTAGTGCTTTTCTAGGGACCAAAGGTCACAAAACTGACAGAGGGCTGAGAGATCACAAAGATGGGCAAGTCAAGTCTGTGCCAGAGAGTGTAGAGAAAGAATCACAAAGGTAGTTTCCATGCTTGCAGGATTACCATTCCAGTGAGCAGAAACTGAAAAGCAGTTCCTAAGCAGGAAAAAATCCTTGGAAGTGGATGTAATGATTGCACTTAAGACAGAAAGAATATGATGCTCATTTAGAGATGACAGTGGAAAAGAGCTGAATTGTAGGGGTTAACTTCTAAAAGCTTTAAAAATTTAAAAAAGCTTTAGCTTTTAAAACTTTAAAAATGTAGCTACTTCACTTCAGCAGTGATGTCATTAATAGGCTAACTTGTAGTTTTGAAGATCTTCATACTGTTAATCCCAGTTTTCCATTGCATGGCTCTTGGCTGGTACTTCTTTGCCTGGTTTGTTACACTGATTTTTAGCCAAGAACTCTTGTAGTTGACTCACAAGTCACTGAGGTTTAAAATAAATAGGAAAAAAAAATGAGAAGGGACATATGACATCACTGGTGATGAAAAGGTTCTTGGTGTGTTCTGAGAAAACATTCAGATCAGAGTAAACTGGAAACAGAAAAATGGACATTCATACTTAGGTTAACTTGGAAAACAGTTCTATAAAGCAAGCAGAGTTATTTAACATAGATTTTTAATCCTAAATCACTCCATTGTTACAGAGGCTCATTTTAGGTTTATATCAGTATTAATGGATTGAATTTGTAATAGGTCTGTCATCTAACCCAGCAGAGAAGAGCAGCAATTACTCGACTTGGCATACTTGTCTTGCTCAGTGAAGAGAGCCTGAATCCACAAACTTACTTTTCTTGCCTTAACAAGGGAATCAAAGTGCAAAGGAAAGTCAAAGGTGCAAAAGTGTGAGTGAAAGGGTAAATGCTATAAAAATAGTAAAACAAACCAAACCAAAATGTCCAACAAGATAGCTGCTGTTGTCTGATGGCTTTCTTTGTTTAAAGAGCAGAAACAAATTCACTTTAGCTACAGCATATAAAATGGTCCCAAAAGGAAGGCTGTCTGCATTTTCAGTAAGGAATTCTAACAACAGGCTGTTAAGTTACCAATTTTCAACTCGTTTCCTGCAAACCAAATACTGTCACTAATAATGATTAGACCTTGGTCTTTGAAGGATGTTAATAGTTAAAAAGAGAACCCTGTGCTACTACACTCAGCCCATAACTCTTTTATTAGTGTAGCTGAAGGATTAGTAGAAATGTTTGTCTAATGAATGCAGCTACTATATTTGAGCACATGCCTGAATAAGCTACTGGTTGATTGAAACCTGTCTATTTTTAAATATGCCTGAATGCTGCAAAAGCTGTTCTACTGCAGTATTACATTGGGTTTTGTATAAATGTAAACATTTTATTGCCAGTAACTTGTGAAATTCACCTTATTTGCAAGTCTTATGCCTGAAACACATCATGTAAAATGTACAACGTCTTTATTACATCTGGTCTAATTTCCAGTCTCTGTAATGCATACAGCATTCATGAGATGTACCTTTATGTAAATGTACCTCTTACACCTTCAGAATTAATAACTGTTTCTGTGACAGACACAAGATTCTATATATGTGTGTATGTGCATATGTATACATGTATACAGTATACATATAAGCTTACAAATATACAGACACAATATAAACAAAAACATTTTTTTGAAATGGTTTTTGAAACACCAAGCACATAGTTTGAGTAATCACACTGAAAACAACTCCATACAGTTGATGACAATATTTTCTTCTTTACAGCAAAGTATTTCCTATCAAATTCCAGTTTATTTTTAAGTTCAGAGAACCCAAGTTGTACCCTATCAGCTGTTACCTTTTCCCTATTTTGTATACACTTCTGGTAAAGTGCTCTACATGAATGCAGATGAAGAAAAAATTAGGTACTTGTATATTATTTTAGTTTGTATTCCTCTGGAAATAGAATGAGTTTGTTTAGCTTCCTTTTATCTCCTGAAATACATTATGTCCATCTGTACTGTCAATCACTGACACTGAGACAAAAATACTGAACAAAAGAGCTAAGTCAAAATAATTTTAAAGAGACTTTATAGCTTCTCTAAAGTGGGGTAAAATTAATACCTGGGTTTTTTTCTGTCTAATTTATTTTGAAAAGGCATAGTTTTAACCAATGTATGTACACATCCGAAAGCTGATCTTGTAAATGTGTCCTCTGTATTTGATATAAAACGTGCACCATTTTTAGAACGGAAAAATTATTCAAAGTTTTATTTCTTTCCATAGTTTTGGTACAGAGCTCTGCATGAATGATGGGATGAGAGCTGCCTGCCTTTCTGAATGGTCAGCGTGGTGGAAGGAACACAAAGGACAATGTGACATGGAACACAACATTTACTGTTGTCTAATTGTACTTGGGATGACCTGTCTGAATCAGTGTGGCCCCACCAGCTCTAAGAACATTCACTTCAGCTCATGAGTAATGTCCCAACCCCAAGAAAACTTTTAGTACCACACCCAGCCCAACACAGCCCTTTGGGTGAATCAGAAGACCTTCCCTGGGTTCTAACCACCAGGGGCTGAAAACACATCATGTATTGAACCATATTAGGTCAAAGACATAATAACAAACCCTTTCAGACCATGGAAATGAATTCTTTTTCATACATCATACTTCCTGGCTTTATACTCACCTTCAAAACTCTGAGACAGTTGCTTTCCCTGTCTGGGTTGTTAGAAATTGAAAAATCTCGACTCATCTGTTTTACCTCCATGTCACACCACATTAACTCTAATGGCAGACAGACACCAAAAGGGGAAAACCCCAAAACTTCTGAAGTCAGAAAGACAAAAAAGATCGGGAAGTACCTGAAGTTCTACTGTGAGGTGTAAGCCATTCCTGCAACATACTTCTTAATTGAGTCCATACTACACTAATTAATAATTGGTACCATGTGCTGTACATTAAGCTTTGAAAATAACAGAGGGGTTATAGAGGTATTTGCAGATGTGACAACTGTACCAGGAAAGGACTGTCCAGTTTTACTAAATTCTAAAGGATTCTGCAGTTGTCATGAGAGTGATCCAAATAAGACAGACGTTCCCAATAAGACGGAGAGCTGAAAAGTCTGAAGTCTGTTTAGGAAATGATTCTTCCTCTTTCAAGACTAGCCAGATTATTTTTTTTGACAGCCAGAGCTTTTATAGAAATACTGTCTTTATGACAACAGTCTCCTAAAGCTATTCTGAACCAAATGCTGCTGGCACGAATACAGAAAATCAGTACCATACAAAACTGACATGGTTTTTGTGTCTGGAAAGTTTTAAAAGACCTGTGATGACCTCCAAAGAAACAGTATGGGCTCACCTTGTACCTGAGGAAGATAAAAATACCACCAATACACAGGAAGAGTTAGCAAGTACATACCTGGTAGAGAGATTTACATCAGGTGTTCAGTCTCATGGATAAAGGCTGAGGTCTTCTGGCATCATCTGCTCTGAAAAGCCAGACTCCTTAATGATGAGCCAGCTCCTGCCTTGCCATCTTTCACACCATGTATATTGTCTGTACATATTTAAGTTCTGTATTTATAAGTCTCTGCAGACATCTCCCCTCTACTACATTAATTGTGACAGGAAAACTGATGTGCTATCACACCACTGGTCATCTCACTGTACAGGAGTACAGTCTGTTGTCACCAGGCTTTCCCTGTATTAGGTGAAAGACAAAGCTGCTTACATTCCATGCATCTATTAAGACAGGGAGGCACAAATGGGGAAAAGATCTGTGCTGAGAAGGCATGTGAAGCACTGTAAGGAAAAGACACTGAAAGAGCAGAATGATGTTTTCACTTGACCACCTTAGGCAAAGAAACAAAAATAATTTTCAAAAGAACAAAATCAAAGGGAAAAGGACTTGAAGGCTTTTTCACAGACTTTTCCAATATTTCACATGAAACGTTAACTATCTTTTTTAAATGCTAGGCAGAAACCATTACACAGAAATGAATCCGGCTTCATGTTCTGCACCGCCAAATTGCAGCTATAAAAGTGTCTCAGGTAGACTCAGTAGAATTATTGTCTTTTAAATCAAGACAAAAGAATTCAAATCTCATGTTTTCAAGCTAATCATGGGATGTAATTCTGGTTTAAAATTTGCCATAGGATTACTACAAAAATTGAAGATTTTTCTGCCATTGAACTATTCCACACCTAAACCCTTTCTTCCTAAAAAACTTAGTGCTGGGAACAAAATAATAGCTTTAAAGATACAGATACTTTCTTCTTCTTAGTGAATAAAGTTAAGTTACATCAAAACATAATGACAAATCAAAAAGATGGCAGTGGTGCTAGTCTGTCACAAAACTCTAAGCCCTTTTTTTTTTAGTCAGGTGGACTCCTCATTATATGTATGATCAAAATGGGAGCAGCTAAAGCAAACTCCCTCTGCAAAAACTTAAATGTCTCCTTTCTTTCTGGGCAATTTCAACAAAGAGGTGTGCTGTCCATTGTTAGGAGGTAGCCTATTACTAAGATGGCAAATTCTGTAGGAACCTCATATTTTAATACACGTCACCAAATAATTTATTCTCCATTCTAAGAAGACTTACAAAGATGTGCAGCTTTACAAATGCGTCAAGATGGTTTACCCCTTCATGCACCAAAATAATATGCATGTACTGCTGCTTCAAATCCAAATAATTGTTTGGTTTACTTGTACCTGATGGCTTTCTCTTCAGGGAGAAAATTCTTACCATTCAGCAACAGATCATACCACAGGCTGTACAGAGCTAGAATATAGATAATCACACCATTCTCAAAGGGAGGAGCAAGCCAAAATCATATATGTGAGGGAATTATTTCACACAGGTTTCTGGAAAACCCTGAAAAAAATCTTACTTTAAAAAGAGCAGTAGCAAAGATGCTGAAAAATGAAACCATGCAAAATAGTCTAGATGAAAATAAGACACTTGGGTCTAGTCAGATGTAAGTATTTTAGATCAAACTGCAGTTTTATTGCTTCCTTAGTGGGGAAAATCTCCCTGCCCGTAAAAAGCCCAAATGAAGTACCAGCCTATTGCCCATGGGACACAAGTTATGTACATTGAATAAACCAATACTGCTTTAAGTAATAACTGCTTGCAAATCCTAATGCAATAGACAGCCTTCTACTTTAACTGTACTACCTGAAGAACAAAAAAGACTAAATTCCTGCTCTCAGGACCCTACTCTCACCCTGTAATCAATTAACGCTGAATTAAAATGGGAAATAGGCTGGGCTCAGCTCCCACCTCTGCTGCTTGCTCCTTCATCTCCTCCAGACCAGCACCTCCCCTGCTCCCCCACCTGGGTGGGGCATCCTCCAGCATCCCAGCACCAAGGTGGATGAAACAGGCAGAACTAATCCTCCATAATTACCTTACAAACATCACCAGCTCTCTTCTAGAAAATCTGGGGCTGAAGAACCAAAACATGCAACTTTTTAAGACAGTGGGACCAGGTAAGAAAAAATCTCAAAAGGCAGCTGGAACTTCGAAAAAAGCTGACCACAAGAACAGCACTGTACAGAAAAGTGTTTATTGAGAGTTGTTGCCTAAGAATTGTTACCATTTCATCAGCAAAAGTGGTGGCAAAGGAAACATGTCATTCTTGTCATCCTGTCCCAAAATTTGATCCCTGTGTCAGCACTGGTCTCTCAGCTGGTTGCTCAGCTCCTGAAGTTCAGCAATCATGTTGTCTGTAGCTGTCACCTCATCAGCTATCTCACTGTGAACTTCATTAGTTGTTACATCTATGAAAAGTTGCTGCACAATAAAAAGAAATACTTTTAAGTATTTTATAAATAAATACCTTTAAAAGATACATACAATTTCTCTCTTTCAGGGGAGAGACCAAATACAAGAAGCTCATCATCTCTACACTGCTCTTCTTAATTTTGTAAACTATGATGGTATCTCTTAAGAAAAGGCCATTTTGTGGCTAATAAACAGAAGTTATGCACACACATATAGACACATATCCTGCATATAGACCTGAAATCTGTGCCACACACCTGATGTTGTGCCAGAAGGGTCAAATCCACCTGTCGATGTGGGGTTTCTGCTCTGACCTGACCGCCTACGCTGACTCCTGATTCCATTGAAATTGAAAGATTTTTTCATCAAACTCAAATTAGAAGAGCATCTCACTTTCTGTCACTGCAGTTTATAAGCCCACTTGCTGATAAATTGCTTGTGAATTTTAATGACCATTTTTCCTAGGGTCATATTCTGTTGCTTCATATTCTCCAAAACCTCAAATAAGTATTTTTTCACATCTGATGTCATGACATGCATGGGTGGAGGCATTCACCTTTGTGTAACTAAGTTAAACCAGAGAAAACAAAATGCTATGGAGTAATAAAAATAGATTGTTCTTAGAGACCTTAAGACGTTAACAGAAACAAAAAAAGGCAGCTAACTAATGAGAAATTGTAATCTAGTTAACATTGAGGCTGTGTGAGGTACTACAGCAATATGGGGAAGGGGGGACACCCAAACATATGTTTTCCTTCATTATGTAAAGGGAGAGTGACTGACACTTCATTTGACACAAACAGAAAGTCTACATTTAGAGACAAAAACAAACTGAGAAAACAAAAGCTGCTCTAGAGTATATCTGTACATCATTATATCATCGAAACATAATTGGATAATACAGATATGTATATAAACAAAAATGTACTAAAAAGGCTTGAACCAAGGTATTCACTGTGCATCAAAACAATGTTGTCACTGAAATAAGGAGCATCTTACACAAAAATAGGAACATGTTCATCCTACAAGTACAGATACTTCTTTGACTTTCAGCCCAAAAACCTCACACTGGGAGTGTGACAGAACAGTTTGGTTCTTTCTGGTAAGACAGCTAAATAAATCAGAATGATATCATTATTTTGGTTTGTTTTTTTTTTAATACACGTCACTTTTTTTTTTTTTCTTTCTCTACATACAGTTAGAGAAATCTATTCAGCTAGTGACAGCCTGGGGGAGTTTCAAGCACTATCATTCTTTGCACTTTGTGCCCTGTGTTTCCCCAGAACAGTGCCCATATTTCATGCATTTACAATGTACCTCCATAACCTTCCTCTTTTTTCTGACCCCACCTGTCAGATCCAAATGATGCATTGGGACAAGGACCAGAAGAGTGCCCACTGTGCTATTTGCCACAGCATGTGACTGCCCAGCAGGCCCTGTACAGAAAAGAGCCCAGCAGCACATTTCTGATCTGCAGCCATTGGCAGACTGTGAGTGCTTCATGAGTCTGGCACAACACAGGAGCTCAAACATCAAGCCACAGAGATGCCAGAAGCAGTGACACTGTCTCACCTGTTCTACTGATTTGTTCATGGTCCTGACTACAAAATTTTGGAATTTTGGAATTCTATTTTGTCAGTTATTTTCACTGGTTTTTTATTCCTTCTGAGATCTTAACTAGTGAGTCTGCTCTTAGCCCATGTTTAATGTGCTTTTTTCAGCTGAAATTAAAAATGGAAAAAAAAAACCCCACACTGATATTGACTCACAGGGCAGCAAAATGAGATGCAGTCAAGCTTGGACAGGCATAAACAGTGCTAAACTGTTTGTGCATAGGGTCTGACAGAAGATGGCTGAGTTTTTAAATTTTTCAACACACTTTGAAAATTCAATATGACTTCAAATTAAAAGTCATCTTGGAAATCTTGGCATCTTGGAAAGGATACAAAACCAATGAGTTCATATAAAATGCTTCATTTCTAGTATGGCAATTTTCTCAGAGGTACCATAAAAACATTAGCTGCCAATTATATAGATGTTCATTTAATTAGCACCTTTGGAACTTAAAATAGAATTTATTAAACTCATACATTCTTAATCTTTCAGATATTACATGATCTTTCATAATATAAACTACCTGGCCTCATATTCATATAATTTATGTCATTTAGTGCTTTCTCTACAGTAATACTCAGTCTATGCACCTTTTTTAATGAGAAAGGAATCGTATTTTGTGAGTAACAGCAAAACATATGTTGCCTCTTTTTCAACACATTTGAAAGTCTTACCTATGCCTGTATCTAAAAACTGAGTGTTTAGAAAACAGATCCAGCTTATGTTTGCTAATGCACCTTTCCTAGGCTTTTATCCTTAAAATTAAAGGACTTAAGAGAAAATGAGCCAAGTTTAGCACACTGATGATGAATCAACACTTTGTAACACAAACACACATTATAAAACTTCAGCTCTGTGATTCACAGTTGCTAACTCCCCTTCACAGGCAGGAAGAATCCCTCTTTAAGACAAGATGTGTATTTTAACAGAAAAAGTATGACTCAAATATGATGACTTTTTCGAGTAATTGATACCTGAATAGGTAGGGTATCCACAAAAACCAGATTAAAAATTAGTTCTATCTTTTAATAAATAAGTCTTTTTAAAACACACCAAGTGATGCAAAGCAGTCTTGACACATCTGGGTCTTTTCTGCAGGTTTAGATCCATTTTTTCTAAGACTGCCCAGTTTATCCCATGACTGCTCACACAAAAAACAGGTCTTTGAAATGACTGATTGCTTTCAAACATTAAAATCTGTTTGCCCAACATTTTAAGTAAAATTCTACCTTACTCTAAAATGTAAATCCTGCCTCTTAGACTAATATTGCAATCAAAGCTTAGCAGGAAGAAGGGAAATGAAAGCTTACTTAAACTGGAATCCTTAACAGCATTGAGATAAACATCCACCTGATGATGCATTGAGACAGGCAGGTATTATTTGATCTATAATTGATTCAAAGCAGAAATTCTGGCAATAGAACAAAGATTCCTACCTTTCAAACATTCCTACCTTTGCCTTGGATGACAAGCCACGCAGGTTGAGCCGAGCTGAAGAAAGTATCTGCAAAGCTTCCTGACGATTAGATTTGTTCTTGCTGCATTTTATAGCCACTAGAATACAAACACAGAAGGACCCCCAAAACAAAAAAGCATTATCACTCTTGCAATAATCTCTGAACAAAAACATTTAATTGAAGATCTTGATAGTCTCCACAGATAATTTTAAATGTAACACCCCCCCCAAAAAAAATGAAGTAAAAAAAAGCCAAGTAATTTTGAGAAGATAACTCTAAACACAACAGGCATCTGTATCCTTCTTAAACATAAGTATCACAGAACAGGGGATAATCTTACTAAGTTTCATTCATTTCCTGACTGGCACACTCAATCAAACAATTTATGTGATGATCTGAGGACTGAGATGAACTGCAGACGCATTTTCACTTGCATTATGAAGTTGCTAGATCATGAAATTAATTGATTCCATGTTTACCAGTCATATGTTTACTGACTCAACCTACACAATTTCTGCCTCATTCCAAGTATATTTTTCTATGCAGTATCAGGATTATACTCTCTGTTACAGGACTCCTAGTAGTAGGAATAAATACAATAGGTAAAATGGAGTATTATTTTGCCACTAAGCTTAATAAATATTTGTTACACTCTTCACGAAAAATGAAAGTCCTTTTCAGGTAGAACATACCATGTGCAACCTCTATGGCTCCTTTCACCACTTCCTTAAAAGAAGAAACATCTTTCTCCCAATCACTTGATTGAATTTCACATTTATGTGCCTTAGTGAGATACTGCAGTGACTGCAAGGAGGAAAAAAAAAGTATCAGTGTGTCAGAAAATCAACTAGGAGATTAAACTAGTTTTAAGTATTTACGAAATTAGTGATAAATCCAGAAAATGAATCTATCTTTACGATATTTGATTTCTTGTGAGTTGGTGTAGTGTCCTCCTGTGCAGCAGTAAGCACCAGCTGTAACACAGATGTTCTTCACCAATACCACAGCTCAAGTATGAGAAGCATATAAAGTAACATGTGCTTAATTTTTATCTTCTAAAAATCTGTCTAGACTGATGGATGTGACCCAAGTTTGCCAAGTTATCATAATTAAATGCACATGAAAAATAGAAAAATACTTGCATTCACACTTCAAACAGCCAATTCATATCTAAAATAATTATAACTGAACACATCAAAGCTTTCTTCCTGTATATGTAATCCTGGGAAATATGCATTTTACAGATGTAGCTATTAGTTGCCATACTGCTCTGGTTCTCAGTGGGAACAGGAAAAAAAATGTAAACAACATGGAAGGAGTGTCCCATTAAAGGGAAAAAAATAATAAATAAAAAAATAATAAAGGGGAAAAATAATTTTAGCAGAACAAATTAATTTTTGCTTTTGAATTTTGTTTTCTTTCTACAGCATCAAAAACATGAAAGAGATACATGCCAGAAATTACATGACTTAGTTCAATGACAACTCTCCAGTTATCTTTTTAAAGAGTTTAAGTATAATATAAAAGAATAAAAAAAATTCAGTGTGGTATATATATATGAGCACAGTAAAGACTTCTGATTTTGAGGGTTGTCACCCCAGAGACTTCCACCTTCTCTCTCCCACCAGAGTTCCAATCACTATGGAACACATGACTGAACTGCTCATGCTGCTGTAAATGGCAATAAAGAGATATTAAGTCAAACCAAAGTGAAATTAATTTTTTTTTCATAATAACCTAGGTTATAACTGGTAGTAGTTCTGGCAAGCAGAGGCAAGAATTTCCAAGAGAAGGAACAACAGTTTTTACAGCAGTCTGATTTCAGTCTGCATATGTCTGACTCAGAGCAGCAAATTAGGGGGTTTTGCTGACAGATGTCGAGGAGGGGAAAGAATTCAAAGTCTTGTGGGCTGTTTGTTTGCACTTCTGGAACCTGGACTTATCCTGAAAGGAAACAGTTATGAGCTGGGGAAAGTTCAAGGAACAGAAGGGATTCACAGCCTGGGATGGATCAGCAGGAAACTTGAAGGCTGGAAAGATTCCTCAGTGGGAAAGGTGTGGACTGGATTCAGTGCAGGAAAGAAAGAAGTACTGAACAAGGTAGCAGTTCAGATATGAAGTGTGAGAGTAAATATATGCTAAGTTAAAGAAAAAAACTCCAAAACAGAACCACAAACCCAACACTTCAGTAGTTTTACACTCCTAACTTGCAAACCTTGTCTTTGATTCAATTTACAAAGCACTGTTGTGAATTATAACTGTAGACCCTAGTGATTCATGTGGCATCAGATGTATCAGCACAACAGAAAAGTAAAAAAACCCAGTAACCAAGACTCTTTTACAATAGCCAGACATATGAGATTGTTCTGTCAAATTCCACGTTAGGAACAAAATTGGTTAAATATTATTAAACCTGCACTAAATAAGGTGCAGAATGGAAAGATATGGAGTGAAGGTCAAACCCTACATTTATAAGGAGGCACATGACACTTTTAAAGGTTTGTTCTCAGCTCTTCGTCCTTTGATGCCACAGTATAGTAAGTAATGCTCTTTTAGAATTCATTGATCTTTTGCCTAATAAATATGGGTGTCAAACTGACTGTACATCTAGAATTTTTCTACAGATATGGTTATATTCTCTGAATGAATATCTGACTGACCCATGATGGCGCTTGTGGCAGTAAAGCAAATAAATACTAGTTTCTCATTTCTACTTCATAATATGGTATCAGAAATCAGTGATTATTCTGTGTATTGCAAATTAATTTTTACACTGTAAATTAATATATGCTTGTGGCTGTCAGCAGTTTTGCTTTTATGATCTTAATCTACGGCACTGTTATACCAGGATATTTGGATACACATGTAAGCATACATCATTCCATCTCACAGGCAAGCTAGACTGTGTGTTCCACAACCAGTCTGATTAGGAAACACAGTTAAAGTACTGTCTACTCTACAAATTGAAACCATGTTTTTAACTGGGTTAGTTAAAAATACCGTGATGTAACCAGATTCTGACATGATTATATTCATAGTATAGACAGGGCCTCTGCTGCTTTGCATGTCTGAGTAAGAATTTGAGGATATATTACAGGATATTGCAGTGTCTGTATTTCTGCATTCTAAATAGGCCGAATCCCTTTTACTGTTCAGCTGTAAAGAAAAATAGGGAAGACAAAAGGGAGGAATTGGAGGTATAATAGACACCGGCAATGACTAAAGAAGACTCTTCACAGGGCAGAACACAAAGAGGCAATGAGCAAGGCACAAGGGATTATAAATTTAAGCCCACAGGAATACACTTTGTAGGCCTAACCATCTTCTTTGCTTGACATCAAGCAATCTTCCAGAGAGGCATTTTTTGCCCAGGCCAAAGGCACACCCCCATTAGCCAACATATACTGAATGCTGACCTTGTGTATTTTCAACTTCAGTGAAGATCTGATAACCCTTTATTATTTTTGAACTGTGCAAGTTCACTATTAGAACTTTTTGAGATTTAATATCAAATGCAAAGCACACTCCAGCATACAACGAAGTAAACATTTCTAGCAGTGCAGAGTGTTTATTCTGGAAATGCAATCAACTTAATTCCTTGGGAAGTGATAAGGACAAGAAATGGAAGTTAACACAGCAATATCCAGTGACGGGTACAGAGAAAACAATGGTTCAAAAGACTAAGAATTAAATAGCATTATTTAATTTCATTTTAAGCTAATTAATGAAAAAAAATTTCTACTCTGGGTCCTCTAACTGTGGTGTAGATTTATTTTAAGTGCATTTTCCCTTAGTGATTGCAAAGAACACAAATGGCTTATGCTGCTACTGGACCATGCCTTTAAGATCCATTTTTTTTCCAGAAGCTGCAATATCCTGTCTTCAGAAGCAAAGATTTTAATTAAAAAAAAGCCAAAATCACACCACCATTTGATTATAGATGTTAGACTGTTGCCAAGAAAAGTTTCAGAATACAAATTCAGGACAATATACATATGCTGTGATATGATGTTTTGAAATGAAACACTGGTTAAAAAAAAGAGATTATTTTTCAAGTCCAAAAAAACTGATGTAAAACATTTTGCTCCTGTTATGTGTAACAAAATGTGTGCCGTAGGAACATGAAGAAAAGACAATGAGCTTAAAAAACCCTAAGCAAAACAGGTCTGGAACAAGAGCATGTTCTACTATAGCCCTATAGTTCTTACCTTTTCAATATCTTCACCACTATCATTCTCTCCATTTCCATAAAGCTGGGCATAAAGTCTCCAGATTGTCCCATCATTTGTCACTCGTGAAGTGACTCTGCCCAAGAGCTCTTGCAGTTTCCCCTTCAATCCACTTGATACCTCTCCAGTATGATCTGCCAGACCATCCACTACTGCTCTGACCAGAATAGCCAGCACCTTCAAAAAGCAGCAGGAGAGAGTTATTACTTCAACTCAAATCAACGTCAGGATATATAATGTTATCTGTAATATTTGGTCTCTATTAATGCTTGTACCATATGACAAGTAGAGAATTTACTAAGAAATACACGGGAGTAATTGCACTGATTTAAACCTCATCTATAAGATTCTGTGTTGGTGAAGGTGAAGAGGCCAAAAATCTAAGACAGAAATTTGGGTAAAGGAAATTGTGGCAGAAAATATCTTATAGATATTTTCACCTTCTAATACAGTTATAAAAAGAGCAGTGAACAGGTTGAGCCAAATTAATTCAGGTAATGGAAGACACCGTTTTTTACAGAATCTCTATTTAACAACCTGCAGAAAGTGAAAGATGTACAGTGGATAAGATGGAAACTGGAAGGCAATGGAATACTGTCTTGGGAATCTCTGTTTTTAATGCACTCCTGGTGAATTACTAGTCAAATCAGTTCCATCAAACTCTTCTACAAGTACTCATTACTGGCCATACTTTTTGAATCACTGGCTTGAGAATGTGGGATCTGACCTGCAGAAACGCTGAGCACGTGCAGCTGCTGGTGGGAGCTTGGTTTTACATATAAAAAAAGCTACATCATACCAGTCTTTTGTCCCAAAGTGGACACTGAAAACTAGAAAACAGTGTCACTTCACCTCAGTTTCTCCTCAGCAAAATAAGAAACAGTAAATGTAAATCAAGGCAGTAGATCACATGATGAATGAGAAGAAAATAAACCCCAGAAAAGCTGTGGCTTATTAAGTAAGTAATACCTGTCCTGTGCAGTGCATGAGACACAGAGACTGGGGAAGAAATAAGGATGAAAACAAAATGGAAGTTTCATCAGGCTTGCATTCAAGATGGACCAGTAAGAGTTGCACAAACACCTCCATGCTGGTACTTCCCAACTTGTAAGCCTGTCAGTTGACAACTTTAACACTTAAACATTTTTGTCTATGTGACACCAACACAATGAAATCACACTCATAGCAATATTAATACCAAGATAGTCATAAAACTAACTTCAAAGATAACCTGTGAATAGCTGCAAGCCCTACAAATACACCAGTGCTCTACTACAAGTAGAATGGGATGCATCTTCACAAATCAAGATGCAGTTCAACGGCAGAAAGTAATGCAAAAATCGTGACAGTATCCAAGTATATTACACTTAGAATAAAAACACACCCAGTTTAGCATTTGTGATATGTCACTTTCCTAAAATAACTTTTCTTCTATAGAATGACTCAATTACAATGCATCCCAAAAAATGACTTTTATCAGATACAGAAAATTCTTGGCAGAACAACCCAAATCAATCAAAATGGCTGATAATTTCATTAAATAAATCTAATACATGAAGTGAAAACAAATATACATCTGCCTTTTCAGAACTAATGGCATCACAGTAACATCTGAACATGTTAAACCAGCTCCCCTCTTGTCTCCTCAAAACCACAAACAGTTGCTTATATTCCTTATAAAATGATAAACAAACTGGCAGTTCCTTCCTTATTTTCAAGATCTCATAAGAGTCACTTAAGATAACAGAAAATGTGATCAACTATTAATAGTCCAAAAGTTCTGAAATTCATTTATATTCATGATTTGGAATATAAGACACCAAGCCTCACTATTAATCAGGTCTTCTATAATGAGTTGCTAGAAAAACACTGGCAAGTGTTGATATTTCCATTACTACAGCACTGTAATAAAAAAACATAAGTGGTGCAAGAAAAAACACTAAACTATGTTTTCTTTAGACAAGGAACTAGAACTGGTCATGAGGATTCATGCACAGATGTGACTTCTCAATCGATTTCTCAGTTTTACAAAACTGTTAATCAAAGCCCAAAATGTTATTCATGTGAATATCATATATAATCATCAAAAGTTTTAAAGCCAATGATATTTTCTTTGTACATGAAAAAAGGATTTCCTTAATAGGATGCAGCAACTGTAAAATTATCCCTATTTCCACAGAGTCCTGGCTTTGCTTACACTTCTATCATAATTATCAATTTCCTTTCTTTGTAATCCATCATGTAAGCTTTAGCACTACAGCAGTTAAAATTAAACTAGTGTCAAGACCCAGATTAAAGGGTCCATTAAACAGTAATGGACCATTAATGCTACTTGGTTGTGAACACTTGTTAAATAAAGTTATTTTAAACTGCAAGTGAATAGTACTAATCATACAAAAGTATTAGCAGTGTAGCAGAGCTTTGCATTTAGGTTGCCATAAATGTTAAAATTTGTATCTTTGAGAGATTTTAAACTGCCATACATACTAAACTACTAGAGCAATGCTCTGTTGGCCCAAGATCCCAAACAAGCAGTTAAGGATTTTTTTGGTTGGTTGGTTTTTTTCATGTCTCTTTTAACAAACTGGGCTCCATATGATCAGAGAGCTCATGTTTAGTATGATATCACACCATCTGCATTACTCCTTCTCCTTTGCTTTTGTGAATAATGTTTACTACAAACTGAACAAAAGACTCTGAGACAAAACCTTAGAAATAATCCAAGTAATTTATAAATGCTGCGATTTTCATCAGTTACTCTCATTTCACAATTGTTCTCCAAACAACTTCTTCCATATAAAAATTCTCTTGGTCAAACCATTTTTAGATGCTTCACTAATACTAATCAAACTTGACAGTGGCCCAAGAAAGATGAGAACCTGCAGATAACAGATCCAAAATGACAAATCTGCAGTCTGTGAGCTCTCCCTATTCCCCTTTCAAATGAAGGATTTTATAATAAAGACAATTGTCATTAGTGAGCTACTTAAATGAAGTAGAGCTCCAGAAATTATTAATTCCTACCCACATGTTTCAAAATCCCCTTGGAACATGCTCTTACAGCCTTTTGTTAGAAATGGTTTGGCAACAAGAACTGCTGAAATGAGGATGTTACTTGATGGAAAGGGTACCAGAAAAACTGCTAGAATCAAAATAGCTCAGAATTGCAAAGTGGAACCCTTTGTCCGTACTTCTGTATTCATAATCTTTGACAGCACATAACAAAGATATGGTCTCTGAAACACTATATCTAAACAGTTTTTCCAACCACAGAGTAACTTAGTTATTTACAAGGCTGCAACATTCCAAGTAAAAAAGGTTGATTGTCTCCACAAGCAGGCATGTGATGGAAAGCAGTATAATCAGGAGTTGCAGAAACATTCCAGGTACCTTTACTAGCTCATACCAATAATTCAGAGACCAATTTGATGATTATAATAGGTAAGGCTTTCTCTTTGGGTACTTTTTAGTGATCGATTTACTAGTGAAACTACAGATAAATCAGTTAACCTTTATATTTTATTACATAACACATATATCAAAGGTTTTCCAGGTATATTTCTCAGCTTTGTGAACATTAAAAGATATGTGGAAATGTGAAGAATTTAAAGAACCAGTAAGGAGGGAAGGTAAGAAATTGTGCTTTTAACATTTATACACAATGCTAGCAAACTGATACTTTTGAAACTGTCCTCTGATGTAATCTTTTACTGCACTGTTGCTCATTTATAAAGAACCTTTTAGCTCTTCCTTGTTCAATTATATCTGCAGAATCTGTGCATACATACCTTCACAAGCCTCACGATATCACGATCTCAGAACCTTTGCCACATGAATGGCATTGTTAAATAAATAGAACAGCACAGAAGCAAAACTTCCCAAATCTGTGTGCTGTACTCAGAAGACTGGCACAAATGACAACAATCCAATCCTAACAATCCTGTTAGGCACAAAGGCCTAACAGAAGTCACCAATAAGAATCTGAATGTTTTACCATTATTAGAAGAAAAAAGTGATTTAAAAATATGACTTCATGCTATTCTGAAATAAAATTAAAAAGTCTGATGTAACTACAGAAATCAAGGGCATTTCAAATTGTACATTCAATTGCACACTTGTAATAGATACATTCAGTCTCACAAGGGGTACTCTGCAACAATGATTATGCCAAAGGCAGTTGGTTTTCACAAAGAACTGGAATCAATGACTCAACTTGTTTCTTCCAGTCCTGTGCATATTTTTTTTTTTTTTAAATTCCTACCTTGTTTGTCATCGCTATGTCATGTACTTAGTAGTCTATCAATTAAAATCTATGATGACTACAAATACTAAATATAACCTGAGAAAAGGTGATACTGTGTTGAATGGAAACAATGGTGTATGTTTTCATTTATTCATGTTCACGATTTCGCATTGTCAAAATACAATTGCACAAGATGGTTACAGATCATCCCTATTTAAAACAGTCCAGCTGGAAAAAAGGAGAGGCTACCAATTAATGGTGAACTTTGTAAACAATTTCAGCAGAAGCTTTTATCTGCTTTTTTGTTTTGCTACAGAAATACTCTTCTTTTCCTTGTAAGATAATTGTTTCAAGCCTGAAATTCTCTAATCAGGCTCTAAGGTTTTTCTTGGCAACTAGTAAAATCCCCCTAATTGAGGCAACTGTATTAGAAGTCACAATAAAACGCATAAAACACTTCACATATCAGATGCCTAAGTTAAAATTAAGATTCAAAAAGAATTTAGGAAAGATAGCATATATACTTCTGTCAAAGTTATAAGAGTTGTATGAGAACAAGATGAAAAAAGTTATGTAACAAAAATAGAAATTTCATACAAGCAATATCCTCAAAGCCTTTAATAAAATGTATTACATAAAATTTGACATATAACAGTAACAGGCATCTGTATCATCTCAAAGGATCTCAAAGGGGCAAATATATGTAGAAACCTCTATTCCTAGTAAGCTGTCAGTCTGTTTAAAATAACACAGTAGACCACTCCTAAAAATGCTATTTTAAGTAGCAATTGAGAAGAAAACTCATTGAAAAAAGCCAACCATCTACGAGATGCTCCATGACAGGCTCCACCAGTACTACAGTAGTCTAGCTGCCAAACACACTAATCTTTACCACGTATAACATAGTTTTCTATTGACACTCTTTAGTGCTAATGTTTAGCTATATCAAACCTAAAAGATTTTATTAATACAGAATGTTATCCTGTGCATGACTGGCTTTACTAGCAATAAGTATTGCACTCATGTACAATTTGTTATTAAAAAGTAATGTGAAAAAAGTAACATCCCTGCCCCCCATGCCCATATGAGATGTTTCCACAATCGTAACTAATCCTATCTGCTCTCTCTCCTCATCACTGGACTCAAATTCCCAAGATTCAGGAAAGCTACTTTTTCTCTTTTTATGGGAGAAGAAACAAAACATACTCCTGGGATCCATGAGCAGCAGCAGCTGGTTCCTCTTAACCTGGTACTACACAATCTCCCTAAGAGCTCATAAGCTCTTCAACCAGATCTGCTAATTTTGCAAAGGCTCTTGGAGGTATTTTACTACTCTCCTTGAGAGATTCTCTGGCTTGTCTTCCAGATTTGTCTTGCTATTTTCACTGAGTGTACAGAACCCTGCTTGGATCAGGAACTGGTTTCAGGCAAGGTAACATCCCAGGTAGGTTCTCTGGATTTTGTCCAGAGTACACATTTACAAACACAAAATTTAACTGAACTTAACTGAAGTACAGTGCAAGATGAGCAAAATACCTCTTTTATTTTTCTTTGTTCTGGTTATTAAGAACCAATATTATGACTGTAATGCATTCAATTTACTTTCAAAGGCTCATTTGTGGAATTTTCCAACACATGGGAAAAGCTTCCCTTTCTTTAAACTAAATAATTTATATTAATTCTGATGCAGAGATGTGCAGGAACAATATGGGAAGACGGGATTATGCATTGAATTTTATATAAAAATAGGCCTTAAAACTGCACAGCTCATGCGTGTTCTTTCACAAAGTCTGTTGCAATCTGGATGCAAAGGTTTTCAGTTTTGTCCAGTTAAATTTTAAATATTTATTCTTACAGCCCAAATCTCCAAAACTTACATCACTTGCCTACATAACTTCACTGGCACATGCACTGTTACCTCTATCAGCAGCTATCAGCAGTCTCTCTGTCTCAGAATAAAAAATGGTGAACATATAGGATGACTAAATATGAAAATTTCCCCACCTGTGTATCCTTGTATTTTTCTCTTAAGTCCATGAGCCGGTGATAAGCTTTAATTGCTTCTGAAAACTCTCCAATGTCTGTACTGGTGAGGAGATAGTTCTCCCATATTTGCCAGTGCTCATAGTTGCACTTGAGAGCTTCTTGGAGGGTTCGAAATGCTTTGATCCTAATCAAGAATAAAAGAATAATAGAAATTATTACAGAAGATTTCTACACTAAAATCAGTCGGCATAGCATCAACTGAAAAACTGCTTATTTAAAAAATCACATTTGCAACACAGAATGATGAAAAGCTATTGCTTGTAATTTATAATACTGATAATTCCTTAATCTCTCTTGCAAACTATTTTGTATTAGTATATACACAACAGTACACTCTGTAGTTCAAACTAGGTAACTTCTCTTAGCTCTTATTATTTTTTTCCAAAACTTTATCATAATTTCACTATCTATGTCAATATTTTCCTTTCCAAATTTTTAACTGGAACCATGAGAAAATCTTACTCATGCTGCAGTTGTAACACACACTAAAAAATCAAAAATCAGTGAGTTCATGACAGATGCAGAATGATATTGACTTACTTAATCACACAAAGGAAGGTTACTTGATAGCTTTTTGTGATTTATTTTAAACATTTACACATGGCAAATACGCATATCCATTGCACAGAAGCCCATCATTTTCAACCCTTCTTTTCCTCAGGGCAGCTGGAAGGTTTACCTACACCCTCTGCTCCCTGATGCTGTGCTGCTCAGAACAAATGTCAGACTGGCCCCAAACACTACTAGGGTCCTTCTCCAATCTGACCCATCTCATACTCAAGACAGGAGAAAGTGTTATGGAATAAAGGTGGACAGCACAGTTCCTATAAAATCATCATCAAGTTACAAAGCATCTTTAGTTTTTCATATGCATCCACTGCAGGCAACTCTTGACCATTTCCTTACCAAAGGAGAGCAATAATGGCATCCTCTGATAAGAAAATGCCATTTGAAGTATATGTTGGTAAGGTTTGTGAGCTTACTGTTTAAAGCCTTAAAAATACTACCAAAAGTGGCAATAAATTTGAAACTTTAAAACAGCTCTGCCAGAGAATTGGAATGATACAGTCCTTTCTTTCTAGGAGACTGCAGTCTCAGTTGGACAGTCATGACATGTAAAAAACCACAAAAGAATGGATTCCTCTAAATTAAGACTTGAATCCGCTTTCCTACACTGGTAAAAAAATCTTTGGTAAGGCATAACAATACATCTCTTCTTAATAAATACCATATAAAGATGGCCTGTTATCAAAATTTGCAGTTCACTTGCTCTATATTGCTCGAGTAAGTTATTAAAAGTGCTTTCTCTAAAGAAAGACAGCACAAAGAAATTGTTGGCTGAGTTTCAAAAAGAGGGTCCAAGAGTGTAAACATCCCGGCCAAGACAATGTAATATCTAAGTAGATGATCAGGCCATTAAAAGTTTGAAATAGCTTGGTCAGGGAAAAACATAAATACCTGCCAATCTAAGGGCATGATACTAAGAATTATCAAATAAAGAGCAAAATTATTTAAGGAGAGCAAATACACTGATAGAGCAAAATTATTGGAGAACAGGTCATCAGTCATAGCTAGAGCAGAACAGTCCACATGCAGAATCTTCCCACATTCACTCACCTTTTCTCTCAGTTCTGATATATTAATAGATGTGATGCTGATGAACAAATGTACTAACAGTTGAGTTTTCTCCACTGTTAACAATCTCACTAAGGGATTTCAGACCCCGAATTTTAGATTAAATTAGAAAAGAACACAGCCCTGTTCCTTCTGTGAATTTTGCTACAATGGAAGTTGGGATCTGCCACAGCTCTCTGACAGGCTGGAAGGTGCTCTGCCTGACTGATGTATTGTTTCTGCAACTGCTCTTCACCATCTGCAGGGTTAGCCTGTATCATCTCCCCTATCTTCCTGAAAATTAGTAAACTACCAGGAGGGCAGATGCCAGTAAGATGGAAATGTGAAATGGAGACAAGATACCAAAGGGATGGGACAGAAATAGTATTCCACAAATCATCATTCTTGCTATGTAATGAAATCCTCCAGATTCTCAAAACAAATCCCATGTGTATTTAACCAATCACATAATGATGGAGTATCCTTAACCAGTTAAGTAAATTCATACCCAGACAGGAAACAGTAGGCAGTGCAAACGCATTATCTGGTTGTGGAAACCAGGAATCTTTCATATGAAGGACAGAGGGCCAGTCCCAGTTTGTTCTGAGAAATCTGAGACCTACATTTCAAAGACCTCCTAGCACACAGAGTGGTTTTTCTGGTAAACCAAAGCAAGGAGTCTGTTTTCATCACAATTAATTTTTCTGGAGGAAATTCAGAATACACAAAACTTGTGGAGTCTTAAAAAGCAAACAACCCCAAAATCAACAAAACCCCTGTCCTTTGGGTGTTAGCAAGTTGCTTCCATACACTTTTCAAAAAGTACTTATGTTATATTTGTCTGTTTTATGAGACTCTGCCAAGCCTTGGCCAAGTGCACAATCTATGAGTGGGCCTGAATTAAAAGCCTGGTTAGAGTAAAGCTGGATTTTTTTTTTTTGAGGTAGTGAAAGAAAACTATTAACTACCTTACTTTTGTTTTCCTTTTTTTAAAATCATCAATCAGCTTAATTTTTTTTTTCTGGCAAGCCTGAAAAATAAGAATTTATGTATCCCCACACAAACTATTCAAGTGTACTGCTATAGATATTCCGTTTTGAGACAGAGTTAAACTAGCTCACACACAGTCTTGACCTATAAGTGACTACACAAATAATCAAAGAAGCTGCTATTCCACAGCAAGTACAGGCCACACTCAGCTATCAGCACATAATACTCACTTTAAATTTACTGTACATTGAGTCCTATCTCACATGTTTCCTGTGGAAAAAAACCTCAGTAACATGCCCCCCCATTCATTGCTTTTGCTACCATATCAAATAGGTTACAAGTTTTGTATGTACTTAGCACATTAGATCACAAGAGTAGATTAAGAATAGTAAAATTCAACCAGTAAACTGAAACTAATCACTCAGTAGCTTCTCAGCCTTGTGCAGATTAACAGAAAATGATTTTGATTAAAAATACTTTTATGAAACAAGCATAAGCCAGTACACTGAGCATCTGACATTTTGAATTGTATGGAAAAGAAGGAGCAAGAACCACATGAATTGCACATACTCAAGGCACTGCTGAAGATGGAAGGAACAATTGAAAAGTTAGAACGTCTTGCTTTCTATTACTTTTTAGGCTTGTGTAGTTATTCTAACATTTCATTTTCTCCTCCCTCCTGCTCCCAATTGACATATCTATCTCCTAAGCCCATATTGCTTCTCACTTTTCCTATGTATGTTCATAAATTTACACTTTGATGCAAACTTACTATTCTTTCTCTATTTTACTTTGCCTCCTGACTACATAACCACATAAATTGATGTCAGATTTCAAGTAAGGTTTTTAAAAATAATTTACCTTATTCTTTTGCTTCATTCTTCAGTGACAAGTTATAATGTGAGAATTCTTAAATATTAAATTATCCCAGGTAAACTTTTATTACATTGCGTTGAAATACAAAATACAAAACAAGATTGGCAGTCCACTTAGGTCAAAGCTTCTTGTATGAATCATTAGTTTTGAAGGAAAAGAATAATCCAGCTGGCATGTGTGCAGATTTCCATCTGCTTTTGTATATAAAAACCAAATTGCCTGGTTTTCCCTTAAATCTACGGAGAACAATATCCTATGAAATTACATAGGTCCGAATACATCATTGCTTGAAACAGACCTCTCTTTGAACTTCACAGTCAAAGTAGCTTTTATTATTCACCTTTACTATGTATATTTTGCACTGGTTTTACTTACTACATCATAAATACTTCTAACAAGAAAAAAGTGTAGAGAGAGGCTGCTACTTGTATAAAGGTTATAAAATTATTTCCTCTAAAATAAAATACTTACCAGTGATTCAACCTGGGAGAGAGAACTGAAGGGCTAAGAATTACAAAATGTGAGTTATGCACCTTTTAATAATAAAAAACTCAATGTCAAAAAAAGGGAAACCACAGTTACTTGTTTTGGAAGCAATATCTTCTAATACTTTTGAAGTACTTACTTCTGTTTTAATCTGATATAAGCAGTTGATAAATTGTTCCAGGCCTCAGCATTCTGGAATGATAAAAGGAGAAGTACCAAAAAATTTATTCACTTACATTGTGTCCACTTCATAAAAATACTCAAGTGAAACTACTGCCAAACATCGATTTTGCTAATCACACATATTGACACATACCTTCTACACAGCAATTAAAATATTACATTGAAATATAAATTATTATATTAAAATTGAAATGCATAAATATTCAACTGCATCAGCAATCAGGTATATAAATATTAATGAACTGCTTTGTGGCTGCAATAATACACTAAGTCAGCTCTCGCCTTCAGTCTCAGCTGCAAGCAGGCATCCTCTTCTAGGATTCTAGCTGGGATGGCTGGAAAGGTCAGTGCTCCCAGCAGCTCATCACTTCTCACTAGCTGGAAGCTACTTAACCTGCACCACTCTCTGTTACTGGACAAAAATGATCTGGTGCTCCCTAACGTACGTCAGGTAAAACCAGCAGAGATGTGCGGAGATGACTCCTGCCCTTCGCCTGACACTGCTGGAAAAGTGAAGGCCCATCACTGAATTCAGCAAAGTGACAACTGGAAATGATTTGAAGAACAGAGTCTGAGCACTGCAATGAAATGTACTCTGGTACTGAAGGCTATCCTGAGGCTTAAGGAGCATTTAACTCATGCTGGGAAACCGTTCTGAGATTTAATTCATGAAAATGGTCACTACATTGCTACAGCTGCCGATCTATAAAGACAGGTTTTACCTCCAACTGAGTGCCAATCCAGCACCTTTTCCTCATAAAAAACCCACTACTTAACCCACTGAGAAGTCAGATGGTGTGGTCATATGAATACAATTAAATACAGGCCCTAGAGAGACAAGTGAACCCAGTTTTAGTATCTACTTGGAAGTAAATTTACTGCACTGAACAACAACAACAAACCAATATATAAAGTAAGAATTCCATTTTTGTCTGTACCTGCATTTTTTCCCCTAAGGAAGTTATTGCATTTTATAATAAAGAAAAAAGAATACTCTGTCACTTCTCATTTCTCTTGGAGAAAAGAATGAATAACAACAGTTTCTACTGAGTAGATGTCATTAACTCTAAGCAAGCAAGAAGCTGAAGTCAGGCCTTCTGGCAAAAGTATTGTCAGTGTATTCCTCAGGTAATTCAGCTGGCACCTTCACTGTCTCAATGCACATTCAAATAACAGTACTGTTCACATGCATGCCCTGCATCTTGAAAATATGGCTACGCTCCATTCTCCCTGTGCTCTTGAAATACACAGTTACAAATTTACTTGTCATAAATGAACTTGACTTTTTTTTAGGAGAATTTGATTACTTAGAGGACTAAATATTTTAATATAATTTTTGTTTTATCTCTTTTTAGCGCTCCTCAAAATTTAGTAATTCCTTTTTGTCTGTTTTAGCAATGTGTGAAAGCATAAAAGAATTTTTCAAATATATTTTAACATTCACACACTCACACTTGGACAAAGTTAAGTACTGGGTAAGTATTTTTATGATGCCTTAAGACAAAAATATATCCTTCATGAACAAGCTTAATTTATTCAAAGGGCTAAGGTTTAAACAAGTTTTTCATTATTGCTTTGCTTGTTTATAATGAAAACATCCTTGCTGCTTTTAGATAAGCCATCTGTATAGTTTGTTCAAAAGTACATACATCTGGTTCCAACGTCACACAGCGCTGAAATGCTTTGGCAGCACCTTCGTAGCCTTCTAAAGCAATGTATGCACAGCCCAAGGAAAACCAAACACCTAGCTGGAGAGAAAAAATTAATGGTTACCTACACACATGGATATTTCAGCACAAAAGAAATAATTTGGCCTGGGTGAACAAACACACAACTCTTGTTGATTTTTATCCATCTTCAGCTATAACAGCAAGGTACTAGAAAAAAAAAATATCCTATATGCTGATCAGAGAAAAACTTTAGGTTCAAAGTTTTAATAGATATGGATAAACAAAGGTGCTGACTGCATGAAGACCACATAACCATTTGTGAAGTGCTCTTTAACAATCCATTTTCATTTACAAAATAAAGTGATAGCTATTTAGAGGTTTGCCTATTTTGCTTTCATTTGTGAAAAACCCACCTTCACTTTATACTATTACAATTAGGTCAAATGATAAACACTAGGAAATGTTTTTCAAGATAACCACATTTTACAAAAAGCATCTCAAATGACCAAACAGGAACAGTTCAAAATTACAGCTCCTTCTACTAGTCAGAACATCGACCCTCTCAAGTTGCAATTGCAATGTTTAGAGATAGAAATGCACTTAAATAATGCCTTGCACAGAGAATGTAACTTTACCAGTTCAGTAATCTTGTATTTAAAGTCTTTAGTTGTTACAACCAAATACCTCTCATTAATAAAGATTCAAACAGGGAGGAGAGCTCAGCACCTCCCTTCTCCATTCCCCCTTCTCAGGGAGCTCTAGAGAGCAATGAGGTCATGTCTCAACTTCCATTTCTCCAAATTAGACAAGCCTGCTGCTCTCAGGATGTTCCTTCCAGTCAGCCCTTCTTCCAGCTTTGGAGACCTCCTCTGGACGCTTTCAAGGATCTTCACGTCCTTCTTAAATTGTGGGGCCCAGAACTGCATACAGTGCTCAAGGTGAGAACTGTAGACAGCATGTTAATCCCCTCTTTGGATCTGCTGGTTGTGCTGTGTTTGATACACCCCAGGATTCACTGCCCATCCCAGGATTCACTGCCCATCCCAGGATTCACTGCCCATCCCAGGATTCACTGCCCATCCCAGGATCGGCTTCCAGTCACTGATGACTCACAGGGAACTGCTGCCCAATGGTACAAAGGAATGTTTGGGAATGGTACAAAGCTTCACCAGGGCAGGTTTAGACTGGACATTAGGAAACATTTCTTCACCTAGAGGATGATCAGAAACTGGAACAAATCTTCCTAGAAGTGGTTGATGTCCCAAGGCTGTCAAGTGTTTAATAGGCATGTGGACAACGCCCTTAAAAAAGTGCTTTAACTTGGTCAGCCCTGAGTTAGTCAGGCAGTTGGACCAGGTGATCATTTTAAGTCCCCTTCCAACTGAAATAGTCTGTTCTACTCTAAATAGTATCAGAAAACTGCATAAATTACAGCAAAATAAATTTTCACAGCTCTTCAATAGCAAGTTCCTGACTTGCCACATGGTTAATTCCAAAAGAGCTGCAAGTTTACCAGTGTTACCTTTTATAAAAGTTCTGTAATTCAGAAAATTATTAAACCCTAAGTACACTAACAGAACATTTTCTGACAGCATTATGCTTGTTAAATGCATGCTGTCAAAACAAAACAGGACATTTTATAAGGTGCTGCAAAATCATTCCAGGTACTATTACCCTATTGCAATAAATTCAGTCATTTCTCCATTCTATCTGCCAAGGTGTAAAAAAAAAGATTTTCTTGGGAAGTTTTTTTGAGAGGAAAGAGGTGGGGAAGAGGAAGGTGAAAAAACAGGTTACATTAACTCCGTATTGCAAAACAACATATTACTTCTTGAGTTGTCTGTTTAATGTTTATACTCTTGTGTTTTGTGTACTAGTTCTGAAGCAACTAAGTCTGATAACTCAGGCTCTCCTTGGGAAATCATAACAAATATTTAAACACAAAAACATTATCTTAATTTTTTTTTCAAATCAGGGAATTTTACAGGGTTGAGGATAACACTATTGGCTCATAGACAAGTTTTTACCTCTACAGACTAATTGCAAACTGTAGCAAACATTTTTAGAGTTCTCTCCACTTCAAACTCATTTTCTTGTCTCTGATACCCAACTTATATCCACTCCTGACCTAATTGCTATAAAATTTATAGTTAATCTGCTTCAAAGCTTAGATCCCAGAATATAAACACAGGACCCTGATCTTTGTCAGACCCAGCAGCCTGGTGGGTAATCTTCATGACACTGAGAAAAGAACAGAACAAACTTGACAATAAAGATATCCTTTTGCTTACGAGGGTGTAAGTCGATGGTCCATCCCTGAGGCAGGTGGATAAATAGGTGAAGACAGAATTGGCAACTGCATCTGGCATGGGCAAACATGAAAACCTACTTTCCAGTACAGTCAATCTGTCACTTTCATGATTCATAAACTCACCAATCAAGGAAGAAACTACACATGAACAGAAAACTGTGTTTCTCAAATTTCAGATGGCAATATTAGTAATAAATAAATATTTAGCCAATCTAATTTTTTAAGGCTCTTTTGTTCATCAAGTTTCCATAAGTTCAGCACTCCCACAAGGTTGCTATCTCATTAATTCCTCTTTATTCTCTTTCTAGGTCAGTAACTTTCTGAACAGGAAAAGCAGGGGCAGAGATAGGAGCGATCAAGTATGAAATTGAAGCTTAGTTCCAACTTTATAGCTCAGGATACAAGGTAAACAGTGCTTCTGTGAAGGGTGAGAGGAAAAACAGTCACTGCATGTCTTATAAATCAAATGAGTAACAGGAGCAAAGTCTCACTTTTGAATTTGTGCAGACTTTCACCACTGGAGAACTGACTGTGCAAGCTCTTTGACTTCTGGAATTGTCTGTCAAGCCTTGCAAGATGCTCACAGTGAAAGTACAAGAGAAATACATCTGCCATCCACAGTCGTGTACAAGTAATTCTGTGAGCAGCAGTGCTAATGAACTTGAGTTTCAGGTATATTTGAACTGAAAGGCTTTCATTTCTTTGTGGATTCCCCAAAGACAGATAGAGTGATTGGCTTATACAGCAAACACCTACCTCAAAGATCTCAACCACACTTGACCGGTCAGCTAAAAAGTACACAAGATTAAAGGAGGGTTGAGAGAATGATTTTATCCATTACATATTTTGGGCAATCACTTGATGCAGTCTAAAAATCTCTTCCTTCAGAAAGGTTTCTAATAACCACAAAAAATTAGAATTTCTCTGGAACAGGGAGTCTTTGTTTACCTGATAAATTATTCACAATTCTGTGAACAAATTAATCAATTAATTAATATTATCCTTGTGTTAAAGTCCTTGCATTTAGAATCAATTTCCACTCTGCTTTTCACCCACAAGACGCCCTGGAATAGGAAACAATTCATTTCTGTAGTCACAGAATACAGACAGAATTTAGAAGACAGTTCTGTCAATCTGCACTATCTATCTGCCCAATCTGTTTGTTTGAAACAATTCAACTGAATCTTTAAAAGAGCTTCCTAAGCAACAAGAGGAGGAAGTGTTCACTTTCCTATATGGACTGGCCTATTTTTCTTGGATTTCCTTTCATTCTAAACTTCCTTTGGATAGGATACAAAATAAAAAAGCATTTCAGCAGAATATTTCTCAGTTTTGACCCCTGTAGGTCATCTTCTTAAGCCCTTTATTATCTGGAAGTCCTCTCAATTTAAATAAAATTCCTATCTGAGTAATATATATTTTGCTGGCACTTTTGGTCATTTTCCATTCTAAATATGTTTATAAGTTGTCTGGAGTTCATTTGAATAAGAATAGGGCTCTGATTCATTGGAATAAATTACATCAGCAAAATACAAGAAAGCTTCATGAAAATGACTTGAAAGGCTGGAGGCCTTTAAAATTTTTCTAAAGCAAAAGTCTAGTTAGTCACATGGTACTTAAAACAGCAGCTTCAGCAGTGTTATTTGGAGGCAAGAAGAAGGAAGACCCTGCTTTTGCATGGACCTAGAAATGGCTATGAGGAGCACAATTTATATACATAAACAACCACAAAGCTTTTTTAACTTTTCAAGACCTTCCACAGGGTGAGCCTTATTGGCATGGGATCTGCTGGCTGAGAAACTGAAACAAGTTTACAAAAGTTGTCTGCAGAATAGCTTGCAAAGATCAGTAAGAGAAACCAGCTTCCTCAAAAGAACTCTTTTCACTGTAGTTTCAGTTTTGATGCATTGTTGTAATAGAAGCTACTGTCATCACAAGTGTAATACAGTGCTTCTCAGTGACTCCAGAACAAGACAGACCAGAATACTTGAAAAACATTTCTGTGAAATACAGGCATCAGAGTTTGTAACTCAAAGCCAAGGCAAACTCAGACAGGGCAAAGGGATACTTTCATTACAATCTGCATTCTTCTTGTAACTGTTTTGCTTTATGCCTTGTTCATAATTTATTTGATGGAAATTATTAATTTGCAGTGGCTTCATCTCTTTGAAATTTCTTTGAAAGAGCTCTACAGGCAAAGATTTACCTGCATGCAAAGACCCGTATGAAAAAGGATGTCTTCATTTCATACTACCATTTTTTAGACAGTCTTCCAAGTACATGGTGAAAATTTTGCTAAGGATAGTAACTGTTATTTTGACAACTGTGCCCAGAACTGTCTTTTAAAGAAGTGCCATCATTCAAAACTGAACACAGGAACTAAAATCAAAGCCGTATGTGCATCATTTCCTGACCTGCATAGGGTTGATCTGTACTGAACGTTCAAAGCACTCCACACATTCCCTGAATTCCCGGTTGCGGAGATGGAGGAGGCCTTTGGAGCGCTGGGCGCGGGCGCTGCGGTGCCTGGAAAGCTCCCAGGCCTTGTCATAATAATGGTGGTCTTTCAGAACATCACCAAGCAAACAGTATAATGCTGGTGTTTCCTTCTTCTCCAACTCCCGCCTCAGTATTTCTTCTGCCTGTTAAAGAGCAAAGAGAAATCAACACATAATGAGATTATTTATTTTCAGTTAATTACCTACCTGAACAAATACTGCTTTAGCACCTTGCAATCATCAGCTGAAGACTAAGAAGTAGGGCTAGTGAGGAAATAGTATCTTCATCCAACACAGTACCAAAGATAAAGTCCAGAAAGAATCTGGTTCCAAACTGATGTTTAAAGCATATTTCAACATAATATGGTGGCTTTTGATTTAACATACCAAGGAAAATTAAACCATGAAACCAAGAAGCAGCTTATTCCTCTCTTTACATCTTAGGTATGCATTCTGTCCCAAGAAAAAATATCAGTCCTGGACATCAAACCTACACCTAATTCACAGCAATGCAGTATCAGCACCATTAAGGTATTTACAATGCTAGAAGTTTATTAATTTTTATGTGTCCTAGCAAGTACTCTTGCAATAACTTTCATTCCCTTTTCTCTAATTGCTCTTCTCTGAAAACAGGATTTCCATTCTATTATGTCTGAAGATAAATTGACTTTCATACTGCTGGTTGTGGAAATGCTATGCTTTTACAGAAGATACAGAAATCATAAATTTATCTAAATGGTTAAAATATAATATATTCAAAATATATACAGCTTTATGAAAAAGAAGACATAAGCTTGGTCTCCCAGATGTCTATTATGGGCTGTAGCTAACTTTCAAAAGCTATTTTTCTTAGGGCCATTATCTTTGCTCTAACAATAGAATTATTGTTTCTCTTGTAAACAAGAGATAGTCTGCTTTCTGTGGCTCTTTGAAAAGACAAATACACTGGACAGATCATCTGTTGTTCAGATTGAACTGTTACCTCAGTCCCCCCACTACAAAAATGTAACATACACAATTCAGATCAGTATAATTATTCTTTTAGAAAAGATCTACTTGAGGCACCTAAATCAATCAAGATCCAACAGAGCTTGAATTAAGGTTCAACATTGTAATGCCAGTCATTCTTCCATCATAGCTCATTTACCTAAAAGGAAACCAGACATCATCTCTGCACCTAAATTACTGCTTTTCTTGTGTAAGAATTGCTTTCTTCAACCTTTAGATGATCTTTAGAGAAGCAAAGTCTTCTGTTCCAATCAGTAAAATTCATTGAACCTATCTGAAAAAAATTTTTAGAAAAATGGCTGTTTTACCTTGTTTTGAAATACTTAATGCATAGCAATTTTAGCATCTCATTCTTACTACTATTTTTGCAAAGCAACAGTACAGTCTACAAATATTTGAAGTGCACAAGTATGAAGAAGGGTTTGATTTCTAAAAGAATCTTAAAATTAGCAAAAATAGAATCCCGTTAAGAAGAAAACTGGTGGCTAAATATTAGGAAAATAACTTGATGGCAAGTGTTTTTGAGACTCTATGGAACAGTTCTCTAAAAAAAGCCAAAGAAACTATTATTTAACATCTAGAATTAGCCCAGCCAAAGCACTAGAAAAATCTTGCCTAACTAGAAGACTGTAGTTACAGAATCATAGAACAGTTTAGTTTGGAAGGGAATTTGAATATCACCTAGCTCCAGCCCCCTTGCCATGAGCAGGGACACTTTCCATGAGACCAGGTTAATCAAAGCCCCATTCAGCCTGGTTTCCAGGGATTTGGTTGAAGTGCAGTTTAATTCCTCTTAACTGCCTCCATTAGTTGCTATAACATATTAATAACAGACATTAAAGAAGATTTTTGTCTTCTAGAGCAGAGAGAGCTGAGTGCTTCATTTTTTGCAAGTAACCACATTACACACCAAAAGATAAGGTGGGTTTTTTTTCCCGTTCAGATAAAGAAACGAGACTGAAATGTTGCTGTATAAGGAGATACGAGGTGAAAAGTGCATTGCAAACTGCTTCTTCACCACTTCCTCTGCAGGGCACTCCCAAGCTCAGAGTGCTATGCTGTGGCAATGCCTAGACTAGAGAGACAACCATTCACTAATGGTATTTCACATTTAAGAGCATTAAAACATCATGTTCTAATCTAAGCTTACAAGAATTCATTGCCAACATAAATACTTCAGCACACAGATAAAATACAAAATTAAATAAGCAGAAGTCTGACTTTTTCTTCATCTGATTAGCGATCTGATCACCTCTCTGGCATGTTGCAAACATTTTTATTACTTAAATCTTCAAAGACTAGTACAAAGATCAAACTAAAAGAAAACCCCTGTGTTGTTAAATATTTGTCTTCTACAAAACCAGATAATACTCTAAAACTGGATTTCTCATTTTGCTAGGATATTGTGGGAGCGAAAGAAGAGAGGAAAAAAAAAAAAAAAATCCTTTCTCCTAACTTTGTGGTAAAAGGTTTTCAAAAAATCACATTTAATCTTTGCTAAGAGCCCTGCAAAAACAAATCTTTCCTTAACAACAAATATTATCAAGAAACATTTTTCACACAGTGCATATAATATACATAAGATAAATACAGCCAGGAGAGATTTATGAGTAAGAACTCATTAAATGAATACTAATTATTAATAAGCATGTATATAACTGAAAGTTATAACTAAAATTAATAAGCTTTGATATGAAAATATTTATAAATTAAAATATAATAATAATTTGAAAAAAGCTGTATGCTGTGAGCTGTACGCTCACTGACTGAATCAGATGCATTTACAACAACACTACTTCTTCACAGCACAGTCTGCACCAGAGTGGATGGAATTCAATACTCACCTCAAAAGTCAGTTGATTTAAACATAAAGATTTAGCCTCTTTTCTTGCCTTCTGAGCTACTGTCAGTTTTATGGGAATTAAAAAGGCAACACTTCACAAAAATCTCCTATCAGTAAGGAGAAGCCTAGTTTAAACAAAAGGTGCCTTTTCATTACTCACTACACAGACTCCTGGACACCAAGTTCAAGATTCATCCTGCATCTGCTTCCCAACCCTGAACTTCCACTTGCAATCCTGGCCATGAGTTCCCATATTTTTATTTTATACATCACCTAAAAGACCCTATTAGCCTTACTTTTCATTGATCTATCAGTTCTACTCTTTTACAATTAATTCCTTTGCTAATTTAAAGTATTTCCTAAGAAGTCTTCATTTTTCTGCTTGTGCATAATTTGCTTGGCTAACAGAGAAGTAGCATGAAGAAGCATAACAGAGGAGCACGGGAAAAGGCAGTGAGAGACAAAGAAAGCTTTTTGCTTTTCATTTCCTCTTCCCTGTAATTTCATGCAAGACCTTGGGCAAGACATTTACTCCTCTTTCTTAGCTTTGTAACCACATATAGGAGTGCTTATCTGCCTTCTATGGCTGTTACTATATATAGTGGAAATTAATCAACTGAGCTCACGCACTAATCAGTGTAGTACTGCTTCACATCTGGGAAGCCATAGCTGACTTGAAAGGCAGGCTCTTGAGATCTTGCAATAATTGTGTTTCCTCACTCAAATGTTGTGAGGTATCTGTGTCATGCAAGACAAGAAAAATAACCCTGCAGAATTTGGTTCTGCTGGGGTATGTTGGACTAAAACCAGACTCTGTATCATGTTGTATACTCTCATGAGACGACAGAATGGAGATCGGGCTGAAAACAGGCTGTTGTAAGATGGAATATCCATCTGACGCCAAATGGCAGATCTCACTAATCTATCAAAGGTCAGCAGCTACCATGTTACAGAGTTCTTGCAAGGGAGAAAGGCCTCACTTCAAGTGAAGGACTTGAAGAAGAACTGAAAAGTCCCATCTCTGGTTCACCCTTTCTTTTTCTTTTAGCAGGGAAAAAGTACCATTTTTAGGTTGAAGAGACCTCCTACACCTTAAACACACAGAGCTGTCCAATGTTAATAATACTCGAGATCTCTGGGTCCCTCTCACAGTGAAAAGAAGGGAGAGGGGCACTTTTCAACACCAGTTCTCACTACACACATGGAGATGTCTCCTTTTGCAACAAGTCTGTTAAGGGAATACAAGGAGTAAAACACTTCAGTGAGAAAGTCACAGCACCTATCAATATACTGTGCATTCAGGTTTTATAATAGTTTTTTTTCTTCTTGTTTTGTGCCATTTTGCTCATTGCTTAGCACCCTATTGCTCTTCTGTTGACTCAAGTTATATTAGTTCCTACTACTTTTGTTCAGGTTATAAAACAAATGAATATAGAGCCATATCTAGTAACAGTAACAAATCCTCAAAACTGTTTTCTAAATGTTAGTGACATCTTACTCTGCAAAATTTGTACTGCTACATGGCCCTGTTATAACCAAATGAATCATGTATTTTGTGACAGCACAATGTGGAGCTTCACATGGCTTTATCTACATGCTCTGTTTCTTTATCAGCAGATAATTCCAAAATAGGAGGAAAGAAGGTATTACTTTGATGTGTAAGTACTCATCACATTGGTATTGCTGATATTTAGCAGTTTTATTAGATTTTTCAGGATTTAAATTCAGGTTTTCTTTATAAAAGCATTTGTGAATGAAAAACATACAGAAGTTTATTAAATAGAGTTTGCTCTTTTGTACAGATATATGTTAAGCTCATTAATGACTTGAACATCTAGTGGCCAACATACTACTCCAGTAGACTTTGTGCATTTCTACAAAAAGAACTACCAGGTTTAAAAATATCAAAACACTTTTGGTAAATATAAGCAGTTCATCCTCTGAACACTTCACAATAAAGACCACAGATATTCATTCCCCTTGGTGCACAGCTACATGTTTTTAATTTTCTCTTTTTTTTTTTTGGTCCAAAGCTAGATTTTTTCCAATACTGCTATTTCATACTTACACAGCATTTTTTTTTCAAAGCACAGCACAATCCCTCATTCTGAAAGCATTTCTAAGCAGTTTCCTGTGTCAGATATCCTGTCCTATTCTCCAAGAGCCATTTTCATAACTCCCTAAGGGCAGTTTGTGAATGTAACTAGGACAGAATGCATTTCCAGGAAATGGAAAATACTGACCTCTATTTCTCCACTGTACAGAGAAGATTGTGATATTAGCATGCTTTCCCCAAGGCATGCATAATGTGGCACAGAATTTGCCAGTGAGACATATCTGTCAGTTTATAATGAACAAAATCTAGGCTTTGGTGCATGACAATCAGAAAAAAACATGTAAGTATAAGGAATTCTGCTTTCTTTCTATCAATTGAAATTATATACATCTCTATTCATTAAGCTTGAATTATGTTAGAGCATAGTCTTTGTGCTTGTGGTGTCATAGAGGCACATGTACATTCACATACTTAATGCTGCCATATACCAAACAGAGGAAAAGGAAGGATAGAAAAGAAAAATCCCTATTTTTGTCTGAAATTGAATATTTCTGAAAATCTATATAAATTCTGAAAACACTGCTTGATAGTTCCTGCTGCAGCCTGTGTGAGAGTTTGCACCAGAAAGAGAACACAGCTAAAGTTACATACAAGTAAGCATTACTGCCAAATATAATTTTCTAAAATCTTCCTATCATTGTTCTAATAGTAAAAGCAAAATAATCAACAATAGGAAGCCTAATATAGCCTGGTGCCAGCAATTTTAAACAGTTATGTCACTGATATGCAGTTAGGTGATGGCTTGTAATTGCCTTTGGAGCTGATCACACAGAGTGGTAGCAGTGCTAAAGAAATGATGGAGAAGTTCAGGAAAACATCAAAACAGACTTAACAAGTAAAGACTTTTCTTTATGCTATTTCTTGTCTCACGAGTTTGATTCTGTAAATTGAATATGTTAACGTTAAGTAATTAAATACATTAAACACTGATATTACTCTACTATCCATAGTAGTTAATTTAATTATCCTTGAATATTTTCAAGGATCACTACCACAATCTTCTTGCATCTCAAGTAGCTTCCTATTTACCAACTTCTATTTCATGTAGCTATTACTCCAAGTCAATTTTTTTATCATTCAGAGGTTATGACAGGTTCTTATGCCATGTGTCCATTTTTCCTAAGCAGATTTTCCTGTGATGACATCCCTGTAGAAGTGTCAATAGTGATTGGTCAGCTAAAGCCAGACAGTCCTTCCCCCTCCAGATGTTATTTCAAGATGGGATCTCAGCTCTATGAAACATTTTTCTTACCTTTCCATGTTGTCCTGATCTTTCATAGCAGATTACTGCATCTTCCCACATTTCCAGCTCCTCAAATATTTGTAAGGCAGAGCTTGTGCATCCCAGTTCAAAGAGTAAGTTCGCAAGCTGGCGCTGGAAAGGTAAGAAATTCCAGGTAACTGAAAGTAACAAATAATGTCTATAATTTTAAAAGATGTTAGAGGCATTTCTGACATCAACAAGAAGCAGACAGATAATACAGAATGATTCTCCTGAAACTTCAGGCTGGAACCTGAAACAGTGTGTATACCTCAACCACCCCCCACCAACTAAATAAAAATTGTTGTGCTTTGAACAATTGAACAATATAATCCAAAAATAGAAATGGACATGGCAAGAATGAATTGACAGAGATGAACTTCCAGCCCTTAAATGAGGCCCATGTGGCTGGAGAACAGCTGCAGCAGGATGTTGGGAATGCCAAGTGGGAAACACAGCCCAAAGATGGGAATTAAAGCCCCTTCTAGCAATGCTCTGCCACAGTAATCTGCACCTGTGGAGAAATAAGGACGAAGAGAAAAGCTCTGATACAATTCTGTTCAGTAGCTGTGAGAAATCACTGTCCCAAAAAGCCACTGCCAAAGGGTGCTGGTTTTTACCCAAATCAGTATTGGATTTGAGTTTAGGTTCACCTCCCTAGTTGAGTTTTCCTCACAGTTCAGTCAGCCTCTTTGTTATTTCAAATTCAGCTATTATTTCAGTGTACTAATGAAAATAAATGAGTCATGTCTTCAATTCAAAAACAAACATGGCATGTTTTCATGACTTTGAAAAGTCATGTTTGGTCTTTATTTTTTAAGGGAAGATTAAAACTGCAAATAGGTTTTAACCTTTAGAAAAGGGTAACTTATATACTACATGTGACAGACAAACAAACAGCTTTGCAAAAATAAATGGGAGCATTCTGTGTATGGACAGCTACTTATGCTATGATACCCCACACAGTTAACCTCTGCAGTGGACTTGGTGATCCTGAATGGACTACCTGAAATTCTCTACATATGTCATGAACCTATCTTTATTGGTTTGGGTTCAGCATCTGTTGCAAATCCAAGGACTTACTAGAGGGAAATGGACTAGTAGTAAAAAAAAAAATTAAATTCTGGGTACAACTCTTTGATATAAATGTCTAAGGAACTCTGAAAACCTCTTTGTTAGCCTGATATGAATCATTTAGGAAAAAAGCATTTGCCATTGTCTAAAACTGAATCTCATTAATGTTTAATTAAATTTGCTCAGTTATATTTGGTAAAATTTATATATGCCATGTGTCTTCATTACTATGACTAGAAGATTGAGTCATCTTTCATTATAAATCCCTATTTTAGCATTTCTATCTTTGGCATAGAAAACTGGCTTGGATTGAAAATGCCACTGACAACTGGAAATGAAAACCATATTTGATGTTTATATTGCAAGTGCCTGTTGAAAGGTTATGCAGAAAAATGTGAGAATGCTTGGAGAAGATATGATTGGTCAAAACAACATGCATTGAGATTAGAAATCAAAAAGGAATAAAACACCATTAAAAGTAAACCAACATGAATACCTTTGGAGGTATGCCATGTTAACAATTTTCTTGAGTTTGTTAAATACAGCATCATCAGGTAAGACTTTTAGTGTGTAGATTTCTGTTCTAGAAAATCAAGATGAACAGTGTAGTTATGGGTGTAAAAAAATCCAGTCAGTACTAGTAAAAGAGGGGACAATCTCAAAAGAAAAACTTTCTCAGCTCAAGTTCTTCAGTGTACTATTGACTCCTAATCTGGCTGATTTCACTATGATCAACTTCCCAAAGTGAACTTTAAAAGACAAAGATGTAAGTAACAGCAGCACAAGTAAACCAGTAATAAAAGGTATTAAAAGACAGTGGCAAGTTTTATTTAACAGGAGATATGTTTGAAGCTTGCAAGTTTTAATCTACTTTGTACTGGAGGAAAAAGGAAAGTAAAGAAGAATCGCACCAACAAGCAATTACTCCTGTGCATGTCAGAACAAGACATCTGAAACCAAAGCACTGCAGAACCTGACTTCTCTCCAGAAACACCTGGTTTGTTGGGTTATGTCTTTATTCCTACAGTGTTTCAACTCCAAGTCACATCACACTCAGTTGACTTTGGAGTGATGCAGCATCAAAAATAACCACCACAGACTTTAAAGTAAAGATTGAAATGGGATTGTTTCACACCTGTATGGCCCAATGTGGAGGCACCTGACAACAGTAGAAAATCTTCATGCGTTCAGATACTGATGTGTTTGTATTTTCAAACTGGTCTGCGAGTGCCTGTAAATGCAAAGCACATCCTGATTTAGTATTTACTTAGACTTAATCAACCTAAACCCCCCATAAATTCAAACTATTCAGTATTTTTGACATAATGGAGAAATTATAATCAACTATAATCAATACCAGGAATAAGAATCAAATTTACAATCCCAAGCAAACACTTGCAGAGTTGAACTGCATTAACTATTGAAATGACTCTGCTTAATCCATTTCAGTCCTTAAGCTAGTTTTCCCCCTAAAACAAAATTGATGTGTTTTAGGCATGACATTTCTTATTAAAAGGAGAAACACAAACATATTATAGTGGACCATGGTTTTGGAAATAGTTCTAATACAGAATAAATTATTGTGACTTGGCATACAATTCAATTCAGGCTATTTTTCTTCTTTCGGTGCAGCTTTGGATTGTTGAAATATTTTCTTCTGATGCCCTTTGAAAGAGAATGGTAATTTTCACAGAGAAAAACTGCACCACTAAGTTTTTGTCTCAAAATCCACTACAAAGTTATTTAAATCAAAATTCAATAGCAAAAAAAATTACAATATTAAAGTAGGTTGTAGCCAGAAAGGTAGTTAGAAATTTTAAGATAAGGGAGAAACTCTCTTCAAATGCCAGTCACCATTAAGTGGCAAATTTAAGACCAGCATGTAAATAAGGGAATATTAAATTACTTGCGTTCACATGATTCACCTACCAAAGTCTCATTAATAACTCAGTCAAAGATTAACACATGGTGCTACAGAAGTCAGAATTTTCTCAGCTTTCTGAAAATGAATGCAAAGATTCCCAAGCAAAAGGTAAAAATGGATAGGATCACTTCCTCCTCTCTCTTTCTACACTCAGCTGTTGATAACAATAATGGAACTGACAGCTGCATAAAATCAATTCTATGATTCAAACTGCTAAGCATCTTGTAACTGCTATTGATCTTAATGGGATTTACTAGAGTGGCTTCATTCTTTTAATAAGAAAAGAAATCACAACACGCAGCAATAATTTAGGCTCTGAATTGATGCTTAACCTCCTAACTTCAAATACTAATATTTCACATATTTTATCTTATTCTCATTCTTCTTCATAAAATTATCTCCAGAGGCCTGTTCCTACACATTATCCAGAAACCTATGCCAAGCAAATGGCTGAGATGTATTTGTGGTAAGTAAAACAACACACTAATAAAATTGCATTCCTTTACACAGTTTCAGGCAATCCAAGAGAGTCAGATTAAAATAAAACTTTTAAAGTAACATTATCTAATTTTAGAACTTATTTGAATATAACCTATATAATACATTATATTTCTCTGTTTTAGTTCGGCTGAAATGTTCTAATGCAATGCAGAAGCACATTATTCTATATTCTATTAAAAAAGTATGTAAATACAGAATACTTGCAACACAGTCAGATATAAGATTTTGTGACTTAGTTTAACTTGAGACTCAGATTCTTGCCTTACAACTTGTCAAACAGAAACAGAGCAGAAACTAATTAAAATTCACAATTTTAAATGATAGGAGTTCTTCCACAGGCAACATTTAGAAACGTTAACAGGCTACGCTCCCACCACGTAACACACCCTTTTCCCAAGGCTTAAACTGTCATAGAAGTCCAAAAACACAATACAGAGACACATTAATCCAGTCTGAAAAAACAAAACCAGATAGTTTTGATGGAATTTTTATATCACGAGCAAAGACTATGCTATTGCCACATGAATGCAGGAGAAGACAGCTTTAGAAACTACAATGCATTCTCCCCACCTCATACTCCAATCTCTGCTCTAAGATTAAGTAGTACAATATGCAGCCTGTTTGGGATAGCATACCATGCTAATTTGAAATGATCACAGTAGAGCTTTTATTACTTTACTTATCAACCTCAGTCTAATCACTTTTCTAATCACCCTCAGCTGGTAATTATCCACGACATGAGTACATGGAGCTTGTAAAGTACTTTTCCCACCTTGGACATAATTTTCCTATGTCCATTCCCATTGTATATTCTTGCTTTGCTTCTATGTTCAACATATGTGTAACACCACTAAGGTCCTCATGATAAAATATCAGCTTTGATCTTTGAGCCCGACCAAATTTCAGTCTCTTCATCCACTCCACATGTTTTGCCATCCTTATCTTCAATGGCTGACTGAGTCAGAACTTTTTTTCTTTTTAGCCAGACCTTATCTCTGTGCTTAATCTCTGGATTACTATTACACCCTTATGGTTTCTGAATTATCATTTTCCCACAACACTGTACTGCAGGATTTCTCAACCTACTTACAGTACAGTTTTTAAATTTGTTATTCATCCAACTGGTCTGAAATCCCTCCCCCAAAGATTTGTTCCTTTTGTTAAAGTATAATCTTCAGATAGCTTTTTGCATCTAAGGTAAATAAATGGCAAACCTTCACATGCTTCTTTCTATTCTTAACCTCTTTATTCCAGATGACATAGTTTACTTGCTTTAAAAAATGTTCCTTACTATGTAATACTAACTATATGCAAACATTTCTTTCCATCCATTTCACCTAGATGTCCTGATCCAAGCTTATTTAGGGGAAAAATCCCCCCGCAAACAAACAAAAAAGCCTCAAATTCCTATCCTTTGAAAAGAGCGGGATATTTAATACTTTAAAACATAGTTTTGTGCAGCAAAACATTGCTTGTGCAGCAACTACTTAATTCAATCTGGATCTCCCACCTCAAAAACACTGAAGATACAACTACTCATATCCAAATTTAACATTGCTGGCCCAAATAAAACATCTCCATTTTATCCATGCAATTTCACCTCACTTCTTCCTAAGTTTTCATATCAGTAACACACAGTGTGACTGCACCTTTTTTATCCTTTAGCTATCTTTTCCAACAAGAGCATTTTCCAGTTTTAGTGTTCCAGTCACAATTATTCCACCAGATTTCCTTCATCTGTGCAACAGCTTGCTTCACAGGCAGTGTTAATCACCATAGCTTGTTTATTTTGTTTTCCTGTCTTGTCCTACTGCTAACCAGGCATCCAGCTGTTTTCCACCAACCACACCCTATTTAAAAACGCTAGTCTTTAGCATTTACCAGTACTGCTATCTCCACCCTTCTCTTATTTCATCATAACCTTTAATTTATCCTGGTACCCTTGCTATTCCTCTTTATGAATGATTTTATAGACAGGAAGATTAGGTAAGTTTTTTCTAGACTTCTGCTGCTCAGTCTAGAAATCCTGTCAGGCTGCCAGAACCAATGCCAGTTAATATCTCTGGGACTCCAGTGGTGAAGGTCCACCCATGAAGTCCTCTCTACATGAATGCTCACACCAGCCATAAACCACTATGTTTATACATCTGATCCAAGCCGACATGGTGACTGTGGCATTATCTTGTCCTGCTTTTGCCCTTCTCTAGCACCTCTAGGCTGTCCTGCTTCTCACATGTTTTTATCATATTTGACATGGATTTATCTTGCTTGGATGAATGGAAAAGTGCCTTCCACTCTTTTCTAACACAGAAACTCCAGACACACTTTCTATGAAACTCTTGTAATTCTAGGGTTCTTTTTCTTCAATTTCTCCCAAGCCTGAAGACTCCTTCTAAAAATCCCACTAATCACCCTGACCTCTCCATGCTCTGCCTAGACAACCACTTCCATTTTCCTTGTGCTTCTTGCATTTCTGTACATTACCTCTGGATGACTTATAAGCAGCAAGCTGGTGTCACCTCTATTGCTCTTGCATTCTAGTTGTTCCCTTAGCTACTTACACAACCTGTTAAAGTACCAAAGTCTGGACACCAGCTGTGGGACTGCCTGGTGGATCATGGCACCATGACACAGTTGGAATTGCTCAGCTGCTTGGAAGAAAGGTGCCTGGACACAAAGGGGGCAGGAGGTAAAAATACATCTGTCGGGAAAACAAACCTGCTATCTCATCTGTACTTAGGTTCCTAAGAACTTGGCAGGTGTGCAGCTCAAACTGAACTGAGCTCACCTATGTTATTTACTCAAAAATGAAGTAGAGGAAAGCTTTGTAAAAATCACAGCAACTATGTGTGTAACTCTGGTTGTGGAATTACACAGTTCTTACTTTGTTCATAAGCTTACTTCAAAAAGTATGAATGAATAGGAAAATTTATCATCAAAAAGCTCCTTTGATTTCCTACCACAGAGGTTGGTCTCACAGACATTTTCCACTGTATCCATAAAACAAAAGGTGAGCTTTTTTTTAAGCTTATGGAACATTCAGTTCTTGTTCACCCTGTAATAGGTACAGACTTCTGTAAAACTTTCAGAGATCCTGACAAATTAATTCAAACTTTCACATAATTTGAGACTAAATTAAAGACAATGCTAAATGATTTAAAATATTTATTTTTGGAGGCAGTGATATCAAGATGCTTGTTTAACAGAAATCCTACTAAATTCTTGATGTTTCAAAACATTAATTGGCTTTATTATTTCTCATGTTGTCTTCTGCCAAGTTACCTTTTCTAACAATAAAGTCTGAAAAATGCTTCAGAAGAAAGAACTACAATCTAAATTAATCTGGAGTGTATTATAACAGTAACTGTGGCAGCCTTGTTCCACAATAGTGTACACAATAATAAACACAGAAAATTGCTAACAAAACCACCATTCTTCCTGAAGAACATATATATAATCAGTGTCTAAAATTGAGAAACTGTATACATATCAGATAACTGGTAACAAACAGAGATGATTAAACATGGAGAATAATTCGAATTTTTGAATTTTTTTCCTCTGAATTAGGTATTATGTCTTCCAAGTTTTCCTAGTACAACTATTTTAGTACCTTGTAGATATGTAATTGGATCTTGAGTTACACACCTTTGATAATCTTGCTTTTAAAAAAAGCATTAAACCCCATATTTAGATTTCTAACTACACACTTATTTCAACAGCTCTTTGTCAACCCAAGAGCTCCTGTAACCAAGACCACCAGGACAAACTGAGATATATGAAGACTTCTAAAATCCAATGGTCAAACTTAAACTTCCAGTAAAGCAACGCCAGAAATGATGAAACTATTCAAATTTTCATATCACAATGCAGTGAAGTTTCGCTTAATGGGAGAGAGTAATTTCTGGTCTAGTTGAAACTTCATGACAGAGATTATGACGAAAGAGTGATTACTTTATTGATTGCCAATTTTATCACTAGAGAAATAGATACAAAACCAGTTCATTGGTTCATATTACAGTCAATCATTATTCAAAACAGCATATTGACAGTTCAGACAGAAATTCATTGCTTGGTAAGTAAAATGACTAAAAGGAAATAACGAGCTATCCTTTTAAAAGCTCACAGATTAGATATTTCTGCTAAACAATGAAATGATCTCTGAACAGTTAAGAACTACGGCGTCAAAATACACAGCAAAAACCATTAAGCAAGGATGCATTTCAACATCAAGAAGAAACCTCCCACTCATTTATCTAATTTTCAAAGTGGAATTATGACATTAAATATTTGAGGAAAATTTATTACAGTGATCACTATTATAAATTGTGATTTGTAATTTGTGGAAGCTTAAACAGACCACTTCTCACAACTGTGCAAAGATGCCAAGCTGAAGACCACTACTTACTGGAGATGTTACATTATTCATATTCTCAGGAGGATAAAAATGTTCTGTGAGAACTCTGCAAAAGTTAAATGCTTAAAAGCAGAAAAATATTGCCTCTTTTTTACACCTCATTAAAATACAAGTCTTAGTTTCATTAAAATCTTGTAGCCTTGAAGACTTGTGGTTTTGTGCATTTGGCAAATTCACCCTCTCCAGCCATTTTCCCAATCAAATTATTGCTTCTTAGGATTGACCTCAATTGGTGTGTTTATTTAAACCAACTAGAGGACCACTCACTAGGGAATAACAACTGGTTTAAAATTTATGAAAACTAACTTTACCATGTTGTATAGCACTGACTGCCTACTCTGTACTGCAATTGAAAGGTTACGGGGTGTCTGGAACACAGAAACTGCAAAGATTTCAGGATGCTTCATAGAGAAAAACTACTAACAAAGTAATGCAACTTGAAACAAAATTAACTGAAACATTCAAGTAGAAAACTTTAGGATGCAAGTTTTCAAACCTGTTTGCATTGAAAGCAGTGTTTTACTTACTTTGCTCAATGCTTTGGTAAAAACTTCTTGACAGTATGTAGTCATTACACTGATAGAAAACACAATGTTCATTGACCCAGGTTATTCCTGGGTCCACAAAATGAAAATGGTCCCAGTTTCTAGCAGCTTTACACACAGAAGGAAAAATGCTGATTTCCTTTAACTGAAATGAAAACAAAAAATTTCTATGCATATTCTCTCAAATTAGAGTAATCTCTTTTTAAACAGCAGACTAATGCCAACTAATACTTTGCTTATTTTTCCCTCCCACCAGAGACTCAATGGAGAAATCTCTCTGATCTGTAAAAACAGGAGGTCTTCTGGTACTGGATTCAGCACTATCCACCCCACAGCAATGTTCTAGTAGCTGATTTTGATGGAATCTGCAGTTAAGATGCTCCAGTTCTCAAGGCTGTAAGTTTCCAATACCAATATCAGTTACCAATAGTACTGAGTATGCATAAGGAACAGGGCTCCTCTGCTATCTCATTTTTCCTTCTCCCCACTAAACAGCTAAAGAAACTCCTTGGCATCAACAAGTCCTCACAAAATACTTTAAAAACTTGAAGTTTGTAGGCTGAGAGGACTGCTAGTAGAGGCTTTTTTCAGGACAGATTTCTCTCTGGTGTCTGCACACAGGGCTGATTTCACTGTCAGCACTTGACTTGAACCTGAGAATAATGTAGTATTCTCTCCAAGACAGACTACAACTAGAGAATTCCTAACAAGTTTGGAAAGTTTAAGTCCATTAAAGTTATTATTCCCTTTAAAAGCATAAGCAATTTTTTTTTTAAACAAAGGTTGTGTCAAGTTTGCAGCAAAGGAGGAACTTGCTTGCAGCCTTTAATAAAAATCTGACTGTTCTTGCACCAGAAACCTCTGTTTTGGTGCAATCTTTCCTCCCCAGCCCCATCAGGCATTACAATAAATTGTTATAGAGAGTAAGTTACATCAAACATTTGTGTTTTGTAATATGTAACAGATATATTCTTTGAGAGATGCCATTCTTCCTCAGAAAAACCAAGAAAGGAAGGGGATAGTCAAGCTAAACCCCTTAATTTAATAATTTTTCTATGCAGTATATAATTGTTAGTTTGGGCATAGTCATAAACTTTCATAACTATAACCCATTTGATCTATCCTGTATTCCAACTGGAACACCCTGCTCACAAAGAATAATCTATCAGAAATATCCTGTACTTTTTGTATTGCTGGTAGACTTGAGTTTACCTACCATATAGCAGATATTTGCATTTTGCTGATAGTAAATTCTGCAATAATGTATATACACAGAAGCAATTTAAAAAAAAGGTCAAAATATCTGTAAATAGCAGGAAAAAAGCCTCGCTCAAGCTTTAATATAAAGCATAAGTAAGCATACTACAAGTAAATATTCAAAATAAACATTTACATATGGCAAAAATATAGAACTTAGGAATTAGATGGTCCTTTCCAAAACAACAAATACTTCAAATAAAAAAAAGAACTTTGGAGGAAAATTTCTTAAGACCATGTCACTAATTGCAAGCATGCAATCATTTGCAGCTTCCTACCTAGGGCAGAGACTGGATGGTATTCTGTTATACAAATAGAAATATTAAAGAAAAAAACACAGCACAAAACAAAATGCTGTGTATTCATGTAACTGTTTTGGTGCAAGCACATTTGGTTTTGATGCAGTCTCACCAAGTGTAATTCCTTCAAGTTAATAAGATACCTGGAAAAAGGAAAGAAAATCATGTCTAGTCTTATCTAGATACCCACAACATGAAATCATAGAAATTCCGCTGGTTTAACTGCCAGAAGCTCTTTTGTCACTAATAGAAACAGTCAATTTATCATGGGGATTTTTCACCCACAAGGCGCTCTTTTGCTGTTATCTGTTTTTCAACTATTTTCACTCATTAGTGAAAATATTCACTAATAATATTTTCACTCAGAAGTGAAGAACTTCTTCACTTATTTGGTGAACAGGACAGGAGTATAAATGGAAAAGACAGACAAATTTAGTCTCTTTGTCCTGAATCCAGCCAGAATGGCTCAGAGAACGTCTTGGGATACCCATTGCTTTCCCTTCTCACAAGAGAAAAAGAAGTTTTTTGTAAGAATAGCTGCTCTATGCAATGAAATCTTGACTGATACGCAGTAGTTTCTGTTGAAAAATTACTTGGCAGGAAATAAACATTCTTCCAGTAGCTGAGCCTGACCCAGCAACCATACTGTGTATGATGGTAAGTACATTAGAAATATGACACATGGGCAAAACGTTTAAACTTTAGATATCCCAAAAGAAAGCAGTCACATGTAAAGAAATCTGTTTTCAATATATGTATTTTCTTGAAAGACATCCAATCCAGTTCTTCACATGTTCCTGGAAAGCCCTCTATACATGAGGGAAAAACAAACAAACCCCCTATCATTCTCTGCTAGTGATTGATCTATTCACCAAAGAGGAAAAATAAACATCTTCAGTAACTACTGGTTTGAAATCAGCTCCATTTCTAGTGAAAATGAAAACACTCTAAATGCATTAAATGTTCCATGCCTGACTGCATGACATATTCAAATAGAAGTGTATCAAGCTCACCTGAAGACTCAGTACTTTATTAAAGAAGGAGGAATCCATAAAACCAGTTTTTTTCACAACTATACAGCCTGTTTGACACACAACTAATCAAAAGAACCAGACCAAATGAAAAATTTTCAGTCAGCTGGACAAAGTTTTATGGTCTGTGCTAGTCACACACACCAAACTGGTTGATGCACAGAGACAAGACAACAAAGAATCATCTGCTACTTCACAGAAGAGCAACTGGATTTACCACACTAAAAACCTTGCCCAAAAAACCATGGACTATAGAAACAAAGGGACAGCAGGATAACATGTACATCCTTTACTCTGTTAACAGTCTTCAACTGCTTAACTGAGGACCATCAGCTGCAAGTTCTAATGGTACAATTCTTGCACTGGAGGCAATTTCTTGCAGATCTGCAGGAAGGGGTAGCACGCTACTGCCAAAGGAACAGATGCCCTTTGCTTTCAGCTAACCCTGTTTTACTTGAGATACTCTAACCTGAGCCAGAGGGAGAGTACTGAAGGATAAATTAACTCTTCCACCAGCAGCTGCCACCTCCTACTTCCTGCTACCATTTTTTTCCAGGGGAGAGAAGAACATGAGCCCAGGAGTCTGCTGGGCTTCTGGCCATTCATTCAACCCTCAGCCTGCACCCTTAATGGAGAGCCAGAGGGAAGAAGGCCAATTGCAGACCACATAAAAAGGCAAGGTGGAGCTTGGGAGCTCCTGAAATAGTTAAAGATTGCACTATTAACAACCTTGGCTTGCGTGCATTTCACACAGGGGAAAACAGAAAGAAAGCAGAAGTGTTCTGTGGTAGAATCATTTACTACATGTTTCTATTTCTAGGCAACTTCAATGTTTTCACAGATCTGTATCTGGAAAAATGGGCAGGTATAGCACAGCAATGTGCATAACAGCTACAAACAATAATATTTATGCCATTTAGAAATCGAGTCCTGGCATGGAAGGTCATATTGCTTATAAAAACATCTCCACATTTGTCAAAATGCCTAAATCTTATCACAAACCCACAGTGCTATCATTTACAATGCTCAGCCAGAAAGCAATACTGTGAAAAAACTGGGTAACTGCAAAAGTAAATGAAAATACTGAAAAGAATCATTATCATATCATACTCAGAGGGAGGCTGGATACCAGACTGGCCCCCTCCAGAGAAGTGGTCTCAGCACCAAGCCTGGCAGAGTTCAAGAAGCATTTGGACAAGGCTCTCAGGCACACGGTGTAACTCTTGGGGATGGTGCTGTGCAGGGCCAGGAGTGGGACTTGATGATCCTTGTGGGTCCCTTCCAACTCAGCCTATTTTGTGATTCTGTGATTATAAAACTCTCCATACACCAGTCCCAGTGATTATTTCAATCAATGGTCCTTAAATCAGTTTGCAAAGTTCACAATATAATTCTTCAAAATACATTCTTCAATTCATAACTAAAACTGTATAAGGAACTAAATGAGATTAATTACACCATAAAAATTAGTTCTCTGGTTAGATGTAGAACCTACATCTAAGCACACATTATGGAAAAGTTTTTCTCCAGTATAATAGCTTCCAATCAATTGATTCCTTACATACTAGATTCTCCAATTTTTCCACCTCCAAACACTTAGAAACCACAAGAGTCACCATATTAAATAGGGGTTTTTAACAACCTAACCCTCCTTGTAACTTACTGGAAAGTGATGCCCCCGGCATGATGGAAATTCTTTCAGCAGAAACATCTCTCAGAAAAAGCAGTGCTCACTCTCCACTACTTCATCACAATTACAAACTAATTTAAATGCATCAACATTTTCATTTCATATAAAACTAGTTCTTACTTTTGTAAATGGTACAATCATTTAATCTAAAACCAGAAAAATAACATTTCCCCTTGTTAATTACACAATAGTCCATTCTTTTCTATTTTATCTTTTCCTCAAGCATTATTTTCCATCCCTATTTCTGTACTTACCTCACAGGGATTTGTCAGCAGTTTAATGGCCTTTTTTACAAATCCTTTCATCCCACTTTCTGTGAATTCATATTCTCTAGGTCAAAGATTACAGACCTCTACAGCTTATACTTCAAAATTTTGATGCAGAAAACTGATCTCTTGAAATCTTACTCTAAATAGTGTACAAGAAAAAAATTTTCAAAGATTTCTCCTTGATTATCCTCAGTGTTGACCTGCATAACAAAAATAAAGTATTTCCAATGTACTGTGCTGAAACTCTACCCTTGTTTGGCTCTACAAACACTTTCTTGCTCCTAAACACCTGAGAATAATTCTTTTCAGTTTTTTATCAGATTTCCCACTGAAAACCTCCTTTGGCAATAAATGCATTGGCTTCCCTTAAAATCACAGCTTGTATGCTGAGGAAGTAAAATATTTTTTTTGTATCAGGAGAAAAGAAAAGAAAAGCCCTACTGACAGATCATTCAGTCTTTCTTTACCAAATGAATATATATGGGCAAGACCAAGGACCACTAGTTATTGGGAGTTACTAAGTTGGCTTCGATTTATTACCTATTCCGACTTTTACAAATATTAGAGAATCAGTATTTCCATATTCATTCACTTCTGGTACTTTCAAAACTAAAAGCAGTCTTCATTCCCATTTCCTGCAATGGGTAAAGCAGTACTAAAATACCTTCTAATGAAAGAATTTTTCAGAACAATGCTGGATCACTTTCAAAATATTAAAAGACACACAGACACAAGCACTTCTATCAATAACATTTGTCTCACTGTTATTGTGTTATTTCCCAGCAATTGTTTTTGTACATCTTCATTTCATTTCATTTCATTTCATAAGAAGCCGCTATCTACTACATGCATGACTTCGAATTAAAGACTGGATTCATTCTGTTTTTCAGTACAGTTCACCGTGGTCCTGGAACTCCTGGAATTATAATAACCAATGCTCTTAGTGCCTTTTCACTGTATTGAAAAACTCATGCACTTGGCAGGCTTTTCACTACAAAATTTTGTAGGGAAAACAGAGAGGACAAGAGAACTGCTTTAATTTATTGAACTGATTTAACTTCTTCCCTGTAATAAGCTGATTACCATTATTGAATTGTAACTGCAAAACTATCATAATGAGGGCATTTTATACCTTCGCTGCATATATTTTTATTGTTCTGGAAATGATTAAAAACTGAAAAGAATGCAAAATTCTGTCTTAATTTGGTTTTAAAAAGCCATTTGATGCAATAGCTTCCATATTTTCAATAGACTACTACTCTAATCAAACAAAATAAGCATACAGATTTGTGTCATTGAAGGTGAAGAATGACTGAGCCAGATAGAACTATTACAAATGTATGCATTTTGAACCAACAAACTTCAATACTATTTTAGTAAGCAAATAATTTTGCTGGGGTTTTGTTTGTTTCATTTATCTGGGATTTGTTAGTTTGTGTTTTTTTTTAATCTGCATCTTCTCTTCCTTTAAAAGATGAATTTTCATCAGCAATGAGAATCAGACTGTCCTTCAATGATACATAGTTTTATTTCTATATATATATATATATATATATATATATTTATTTTTTTAATCCAGAAGGATTCAATGTAAACATATTTAAGACAACTCTATCACAGAATTCCTGTTTGTTTTTTTTAAATTTAATTTAAATTTAATTTCTCAAGTCCTAAATGAAGAAGTTATCTTGCCCCCATTTTAAGACTTTTTTTGAATGGAAATGGAAGTGTGATTAGCAAATAAAGCAAATGTGCATTATGATCCAAATTAAACAAAATTAGGCCTTATAATAAAAAGACAACTATCAAAATGAGTTTTGCATTTACAGTTTTCTCTTTTCTTATACATATCTTAGAAATGAACAGGTTCTGATTACACATTAAAATTAATATATATTAGGGTTTTAGTCTTAATTTTACAGGACAAACACAAAAGTCATGCATTTTTGTCCTATCAGTTCCCAAGGAGTTTCTCAATTCTGAATAAATTAGGTCTTAAGCTGTGAAAGAAAACACACCTTTGCACCTGCCTGGCAGCTCCTGAAGGCTGGTTTGCCCTTTCAATACACTCTCAATTCCAGATACTCTGTTAGTGATTTTTACCAGATCATACATACTATTGCACTTTAACCTCAGCATCAAAACATGTCCTGCTGATATATTCGTTGAGATTACTAATTATAAGATAATTATAACTATATAATTTGAAACATTTAGTAATGAAATATATAAACATTAATTGAAAGATCAGTTTTTCTACCCTAGTTATAACCATATTATCATTTGGTTATCATTAAACTTTGTTGCTCTAACAGGTAGTGCCTGTATCATCCATAGAAATATTGAATGTATAAAGATAGTAACATTTTTAAGCATTCAACATGTAACAATTCAGCTAAATTACCAATTTTAAACAAGTATTCTACACTTCTTAGTCTATAAGAAAAAAAAAATCGTTTATCACTTCTTGCTAATCTTTCCAAAAGTGAGCATTTAGAAAAACTACACTTGTTTAACTATCTCTAGTAGACCTTATATCTAAGAGGTTTTTCAGTCTAATTCTTTGGTATACTAGTTAAAAGTGTTAAATTTTTCTATTTTATATAGTGAAAGACTGGAAAGCTACTGCCTATACAACATTTCCCAATCATTTTTCTTTATGATATTCTTTCTTTCCCACCTATTACTACCTTGTCTCCAGGCAAACAAATTCATTCTTCACTTTAACTTGTTCCTTAAGTATTCCCTAGATGTTTAAGCAATCTCAACATCCAAAGTTATTCATATCCCAATTACTTTGAATTTAAAAATTATGAAGGAAGAGACTACCTCTTGAACATAATGTACCCATTTCACCTATACAGTCACTTTGATGGCAGGAAAGAGAGAAGGCCAAAAATTAGTAAAGCATCTACACAGAAGAACTTCAGGCACGGGACGACCAATAGTACTTAGTTTTTGTGTAACTCGAGGTGAACTTCTAAGATACAAGATGATGGTTTTAAGGAAGTATGCTAGGGCTGGAGTTGATTAGCATGCTGGAACTGTGCATATTGGTATATTTCCTCAAGCGAGTCACACAGCAGATTCTTAATGTGCATGTTTTGGTTGATTATTTCAGGTCCTGCCAATGTCTGTTTCATTTTGAAAACAATACTAGCCAACTAAGAAACAATATTCACTTCGGTTGTTCACAGTCATTTTACTAAAAAAAGCTTCAATTTCTTTATAATAGGGCTCTTGCAGTGGGTGGGGAAGAAAAGCACATAAGAGGAAATGAGTCGAACAATCCCAAATGAAATACAAAGCACTTTGATATCAAAATTAGCACAAAAGAGGCCAAGGCCACAAGTAGAAAATAACTGGATTTATGACCATCTGACGTAAGATTTCCTTTTTGTTTCAAACACAGAGCCAAGCAGTGTACCAGGCAATTCAGAGCATCCTGATGCAACTGCCCTTTGGAATGTTCTGGTGTAGTAAAACACTACCACCTAAAGAAGTGTGGCAAAACACATGAGGTCTCCAACTGCACAGCAGCATTTCAAAATGATGAGCTTACTGTTATTTCTGGACAAATACTGAACTCAAAGTTACTGAGTGCCAGTGTTTAGGACGTGGTTTCAATGTTAAAACCTATGAATGACTTAAGCGTCCACTTCCAGCACAAAATCTTCAGGAAAGTACTGGGGGTACTTTATCTTCTTTATGCCATTTACACTTATTTTTTACGTATGTTACTTACATGAAATATAATTTTATAGCTATTGCATTATCTTTATCAAGCAAGTGTACCATCTTGAATGTTTTTGTTTTCAAAGAAAAAGCTGTTCCACCTGTTGACTATGTTACTTTTATGATTTATCAAAAGATGTAAGCAGAATTTCCTCTAAAGTCTGTAGAAGAAGCTAGATTTACAAGTTTACTTGATGAAGGATGGATTTAAAACCAGACCACTTGTACTGCCACTGGTGAACAGCAGGTATAAAACACTTTGCACAGGGTGCAAAACCCACAGAGGAACTGAATATGAATCAAAATAGTATGCCTGCGGTAAGTTCCAAGCTGTTGTGGTTACACTGCTTTTATAGTTCCCAAATCAGTTTGATCAGGGGGAAGACACAACAGCAGTCAGTGCTAAAAAATAGATCCAAAGACCTCTTACATCAGCTCTGCTTTCTGTTTTTCACAAAAGAGGCAAGTAAGGACAAGAATGGAGAAAGAAAAGAACAACTATCACCATCAAATTCAAGCTGAATTACAATACAGGAGAAGCAGACAACTGCCTTGAGATAAGGCAGACTCTGGTTTGTAGTACCTGGCATATGTGCTGGACAGTGTGACTGTCTACCAGCACAGAACTATTTCAAAACAGGATTTGTTAGTTCACCTTGAGATACTTATCTCCAGATCTGTAATGATATTTATGACATAAAACTGTAAAGACTCATCTATTCAAATTTAACAACAGCTGTATGTCTTCATCTATTCAATTTAGCAATAGACAGGAATAGTGTCCCCTCCACGCCATCTGGTCTGTGGAACTAATTATTTTAATTGTTCAGTTTGTTGAAGTGGAGCTTATAATGTTTATGCCTTCCAGAGCAAAGCTGAGGCAGAACGATGAAAATGTTGTGTCCTAGTACTTGTATTTTTCTTTGCAACTTCCTGTCATCACTTCATCTATAAAAGCAGTGTAGTATTACTGCTCAATATGGCTTAAGGATTCTCCTATCACCACCTTTCAAAATGTCACAACACTGAGTGAAGAGAGTCTAAAGGAAGAACAGTCTTCAAAACTAAGGCTCAATGGGAAACATTGGGAAAAAAATGGAGGCTTCATATTTCTGGCTTCTTTTAGAAACTGACACTGGAAGTGGAACAGCTCAGGTGTTGAACATTATTGTCAAGAATAGTTGAGAAAATATTAAGAAACTTTTGCGCAGAAAGAACGGGTTCATTCTTTCCCCCATACCAGCTAATTGCACTGATCCAAAATGGCAAAACCAAGAGTGCAGTAGAAAACCTCTAAGCAGAAACCATAACCTGGAAAATTAAACTTCTCACTATTCTCTTTTTTTGCTAATGGTACAAAACCACTTCAGTTATTACTAAATAACTCTTGGCAGAGTGGATCTCTGATTCCCCATACCCCCTCCCCCCCACCCCGTCCCTTCCATAATCACATAGTAGAAGAAAAACAGAAGGAGTCAAACACCACCACATTAATTATTTTGAAGTGTGCTAATGAGTTTGGTGTATCCCCAGACTCAGTTGTGTCATGTAACATCTTCTGTCAAATATGTCATCTGTTTAAGCAAAATTAAATACGTTCTGGAAATGTGTGCCTTCAGACTGAAATCATAACTATCACCAAGAGGTCACTCTCTTTTGAGATTGCTTTCTGAGGTAATAAGCTTTATTTCTAGTGTTCTGGAGATCTTCTGATCTTGTATAGAATTCAGTAAGGAATGGTTTTGTAAGACACCTGGCTTTTCTCATCTTTTTAAATACTTTTTGGAACATGTGTTCTAATAATAAATACAATTCATAATAGTTAAGAACTACCGGGATATCAGCGCAGGATCTCTACAGGATAGAAGAGGGCTGTCATCCACTTATTACCCTCCTGAAGGAAGTGATTTATTGTTCCCTCAGTTCTCCAGTACAGCTCAGATCCCAGTAACTTTCCACTACAATTTTCAATTTCATGTGAAACAAATCTATTAAAATTAATTTTTTCTCCTCTTTCCTCCCTTCCCCCATTCCACCCACAACTAAAAGCAAATACTAAAATCTTATTTAATGTACCCCTAGAGTTCAACTGGGGGTTAAAGAACAGAAACAGGAACTCCTAGTACAGGGATCTAATAGTTTTGCTGAACAGACAGGTGCTGTCACTCCCTTGGTTATGCTACATGTCTCTCCCTATTACTCCAACTGTGGTTTGAACAGCCTGATCAGAAAGATGTATGACTTGAGAAGCAAAAGAACAGGGAAAAATCTGTTTGCCTCAAACCTCTCTAGATGAGCCTTTTGGGAGGAATACTGCTCCCCTCTTCTTTTTGAACTCTTCCTTTAAATGTTGAATTTGTCCAATGTAGAACAACCACCAAATAAAGAAAAGCAGAGAAAGCAATTTGGCAAGGAAGTGATCATTTAGTTTTGAAAATAAAAAGGATATATTTCTATGATAAATGACATAACTTTCTTGCACAACCATTTAAAGCCCATCAATGTGAAATTAACAAAAACAGCAAAGTTGAGTTCAAGCTCATAAAGCTCAAGACACCAGTTCTGTTAGACCTCTATCAGCCTCTCCTCTTTACAGATGCATGTAATTTTTTTCAGATTTGAAAGAACTGAACACTAACTAGCATGTTTCTTTAGTAAGAACAATTTAAACAAAAAAATTTCCCTTTTTTATACACACAGAAAAACATTAGTGGCTGGAGAAAATGACACTCTGAAGTATTATTTAAGTGCAAATTAAAGGGCAGTTGACAGAATTCCCAACCACATACATCTGTGTATGACTAAGGATATAAAACAAGATCTCATGTGACCTTTCAATCTTAGGCATAATGATTAGCCTATAATATTGCTAGTCTGCTCCCAGCTCTCCTGAAGTCTTATTAAAACACTCTTTTCAAGACACATTTCTCTGCCCCAACAGGCAAATTCCTTTACTGCCAAGAAAAGCAAGCAGGAGGGAACCGTATGAAATACTGCATATGTTGTACGACGTGCTAGGAAAGCCAAGCCATCAGCTTGCAGGCATGCTGTCACCAGGTGTAACGAGCAGCAGAAAACACAGGCAGAAAAGGGGCCCGTAACAAGCTGCTAAAAGCTGCAAATGGAGAGGTAGCCAGTGTAGCCACCCAGGTTAGGGTAGGATACACCTGGAATATCCCAGGCAGGATAAACCTGAGCAGGCTGCTGGAGTACCAGGCCCATGGCAGCTTCACCTCTTTCACTGCTGGCATAATACAGCAGTGAACGATGGTCTTGTTTTTACCCCACCGTCCTTTGTACAAAGGATGGCATTTTAATTCATTTTGCTTCATCCTTAAAAATACTTTCAAATCCACTGAAATGGAAGAGTAAACTTATTTCATGTATCAAGAAACTACAGTGGGATGATACTCTCTGAGTTTTGAACTGGTTTGGCTCTGGGTGGTTTCTTTTTCAGATCATCCCTCACTTTTCTCATTTTTTCATAGCTCCTAGGCCACTCAAAATTCCTTTTTTTCTCTCACCCATCCTGTTACTTGAGCTCCGACTGCACTTTCAGGAATAATCTGTGCTTTAACAGCTTAGTCCAGCCCATCTTCCACTACTAATCGTTTCTCTATTACTTTCTTACAATAAAAGATAGGTGAAGATCTCCAAACTGATACAGCAATAGCAGGTTTCTGGTTTTATCAAAAACCTAGCTCCATTTGTTGCTGTTTTCTCCCTCCCACCTTTCTTTCTACTTTTCATCCTGCTGGACCTTCACCCAAAAGGAGGAAAAACAATCACACAACCTTAAAAAAATCATATTGCATCCAGAGACACATTTTAGTTGGCAAAACCTCAATCCACATTTCTCTGTATGTTACACTGGTCATGACTAAATATTCTAGTGGAATGTAAAATAACTGGTTTAGCTTACAAATGCTGTTTCTTTTTCTTAGAAAAATGACTGAAAAAAGTACTGGCTTTAGAAATCTTTAACCTTAGTTTTGCAGATCCAAACCCCATTTAAGCAAAAACTGGACAGAGACAACCCACTGCATCCAGAAAAAGTTAAGAAGTATCTCCTCCTCACTTGCAGTTAGCTACTAGGTAAAGTACATTTCAGAGTACCCAGAACTATAATTTTAAAAATCAGTCTGAAGACTGCATTATCTATAGCTCAGATTTTAAAAATAATCAGGAAAAGGTTTTGAAAATGATCATTCCAATTCTTCTTGAAGTTTTCCAATTAGGGAAAAAAAAAAAGACTTAAAAAAAATTATGAAAACTGTTTGGCATAAAGTAGGGATATATTTAACATATGGAGTCTGGCAGTTAATTTTAACCAATACACCCTCATTGCAAAAAGAGCTGCAAGTATTTTCAAGTAATTAGAATAATGTAGAATAATGTAACCGGACATAGCCAGTCCTACAAAAAAAGGTAGTTGAAAAATGCTTTCTTTGACAAACCAACAACCTCACCAGGTTTGCTTTAGGGCTGAAAAGCAGCATATGCCTACTCAGCAATATTTATTTAAAAAGATGTTTATCAGTTGCAGACCCAGCACAGGAGCAGGTGAGGGTGGAAACGGGGAAAGGAAGAAAACCTGGAGTAGAGTAAGACAAGAGAGTCCCAGCATCATTAAGTTAAAGACTAACGGTTCACACACTTTTCAGACAACCCCAAAGGAATGTAGATTTAGTTTGCCATGTCTTACTCAGGCTGTTTTACAAGAATTTTTATAATTCCTTTAAAAGATTGATATTGCAAACAATCACATTTACACCTCCTCCCTTAATCTACCATAAGTAATCTTTCTACAGCACTCTGGACTAGTAAATAATGAAATTGTAAAACAAGAACCCATTAAATCCATTTGTATGAAAATTCTGAGTTTGAAATCCATTTTCTACTGATGAACAGCTGCAGAATTCACTCATTCTTTGGCATCTTAATGAAAATTGTACATCATCTTCATGAAGATGATACATCAAACATTACTTCTGCTATGTATGAAAATAACATAATTCATGGTATCTTTTCTGATTCCATCTTAGCACTCTTAGAAACACTGATATTAAAAAAAATTCTGATCTGATGGGACTCAGGAACGAAAACCTTAAAAGGAAAGTTATTCAAGCTATTTGATTAATTTAGCACATATAAATCATTAAACAACTTTTAACTATTTTTGGAAACTGAGCTTGTTACCATCAGATCAACACAAACACACAATTATATCTAAATGACTAGAAAGCTTAATGAAAGAAAACATAAACACACTAAGATTAAAGGGAATATTTAAAACCACAGATTCTGTGTCCACTGTGGGGTTATCTTCCAAAATGTCACAGCTCATGCTAATCAAATCCTTTGCATTACTGCAGTTGCAGCACAAGAAGTCACATAAATGGACTTGCTAAGAGAACCTCTTCATGAAGACTTCTGTCATGAGACTGTCAAACTGTCTAATATAACAACTTCCAGTACTCAGGTTTAATCAAACTAGACAAAAGATGTTGGAGGCACTCCAACTGTTTTATGGCTTAGGGCATCAAGGATTCTGAGATCATTTCCCAAGTGCTGTCAGATTCTACATCTCCCAGATTTGGAATCCTGGCTTCCCTGACAATCTCCTAATGACCACAGGAAATTCCACTACAGCAACTCCATGTCTTCATCAGCAAAAGAAAAATGCAGCAGCACATCCAAAATGCCCTCCTTCAAAGACTCATGCATCATAATGATTTCAAATGAAGCATCAGCTTTTTAGGATTTAAATACATAGCACCATAATGATAATTTTTTACATTCCTGTCTGCTTTAGCCAGCAGGAGTGATTCCTGATGGACATGCACAAATGACTGTGGTTCGTGTGCGACAACAAGACTTAGCTGTACAAAAATGACAAGGAGCTAACAAAACTGTGATATGAAGGTAAAAGGAATCTAAAAGAATTTTGATACAGCCTACAGACCTTTCTTTTGAAAAATTTATTTTTAAAAGAAATCTTACTAGATGACACATTTCAGTATTTTAACATTTCTTTTTTGTATTTGAAGAAACAATCTTCTCTTTCTTTGGACTGAGATTATTTAAATAAACACTGCCTCAAACTTGCAATAAAAATACTAATCGCCAACTATCACATCAAAATGGTAAATTGAAATTGCTGCTTTATTCACAAATGTGTTTTCTTGTTCTCACAATACCAATGACTGTTTACAAGTTTCAGTGTTTCACAGAGATGATTTACTTGAGAAAAAAAAATATTGAAAAATTTGATAACAGTAGCAGCTTGACATTCAGGAACATTTATATACACTCCTCAGATCATAAGTCAGAAACTACAGGTACAAAAATAGATTTTAATTTCAATCTTCCATAACTTGTCATGTTTTTGAAGGTGATGATTCATTACTTGTACGTATAAGCTTATCTCAGGACTAGCAGAAGTCACAGAAGGATTTGTGGTTTATGCATCTAATTTAGAGACATAATTAGAAAATTAGCTTGTGCAGTTTGCAGGGAGGAACTGCAGAACCTCCTAACTCCTGCCTGTTTGTATTTGATCTTATATATATATATATATAAATCTATATATACACCCACACATACATTATAATAAGGCAGCTCCGAAGTTTTACCTGAGTCTGCTTCATTGCCCGCTCCATTCTGCGCGTGCTTCCTTTCTCCAGTTTGGTCCGAATGAGTAGGGCTGATGTCTGAAGGGCCCAGAACTTTGGCTGGGAGAGCAAGCACTGCAGAGAAAAAGAACATTTTGCCATTACTTCATTCTTAAAGACATTGAAGACAGAAAAAGCTTTTAACAGTGGTCTCAAATATGAATGCTGTTTCCTATTCTGAAAGTCAAATATGTGGCTGGAGGACTCATTTTATGAACTGAGGGCTGTACAAATCACCTTAATCTATTTTCAACATAAAAAGTGGCCTTCAAAACCACCCTCTCCTCCTCAGCTATGCAGGGCTATGTTTACATGTACACATACAGTGCACAGACCAAACTGCACAAATGAAAATGGCTACCAGAATCAAAGGAAAACAAAGAACTCCATCCTGGGCTGACTGGCTCAGCCTTCTCCACACCTGCATACTGGGTAGCTGTACACAGCTGCAGGGATCCTACTTCTCAAGGCTGAACAAATCCAGCTCTCTCTTGGCCTCTTCTCATATGCAAGGTGCCCTGATGCCCATGTTAACAGCACTTCCACATGAAAAATGTTAAATTTGCTAAGAATCTAAAGAATATTAATTAATTTAGAACTCGCCATGACTTGAGAATAACAGGAAGAATTTTTGACTTCAGTAGATGTATAGGGAATATGGAATAATCTATGTAAGCAGCTTTACTGAAATAATTTTAAGTTATCACTTGGAACATGCTGCACTCATGCCAGGAACTTCGTGCCAGTCTCCAACCACTGATTTTCAGGAAAGTCCAATAGAAGACATGCAGCCAATACAATTTTGGTATCTCTTAATAATTTACAGACTGCCTGGATTCCTTCCAGTATGTTTTAGACAGAATATACCATTTCTGAAAAGTGAGACAGCAGGAAAACTTCCTTGCTAATTTTATTGACACTGCAAATACAATCCATCTTCTCTGAGAAAATATATTTGTCTATAGATATTTGCAGACTGGAGAAAAAGCCCCAGTGGTTTTATTCTTTCCTCTCAAAGATCTCCCAAAGCATTCAAAAGCATAATTTGCTCATGGTTTGTGTTTAATGCCTGACAAATTTCTGTCACGTTGTAATTTGGTTTTTTCCCTAGTGATTTCAAAGGAAAGGAAGCAGAAAGAAACAATCTAAAAAAAATTCCTCTAAACAAAAGTACAATAGGAAGAGAGGCAAGAGCAAATGAAAACATAAAAGAAGGCAGTGTGAACTACTACTTCAACTACTCCTACCCTTTGCGACCAAGAATCTCTGCACCAACTCCTTCATGACTTCTACTCAGTATTAGACTAAGAGGCACCCACAGGCTTCTATACTGTCCTCTACGTTCTGAGGACCTGGAATTAATTAAGAGAACACAATCATAATGTTCTCTATTCTGTAGACTTTCAAGTGCCCTTTTACCAACTATAATCACTAAATCTGTTAACTGATGTATGTCCTAGTTCTGAGAGCTCATCTCTCTCCTGTTTCATCAAACTTCAGTCAAATAGCCATTTTTAGTTTAGTCTTAAGACAAACACAAGCAAGGCATTCCTAGCACAGGACATTGGTGTCTGAATTTATTTTTTAGCAGCTGTACCAGGTAGCTGCTAAATCAAACACCTTAAGGAATTGCTAGGGCAAACACTCAACCAATATTTCCTTTAGCTTAAAAGCTTATTTTGTAGGAAAGGTCACCCTTTTACCCATTTTCTCCACTGTTAATACTCCACCATATGATTTAATTTTTTACTTCAAGGGATTTTTTTTCTGTGTTACCTGGTGGAGGACACTAGTATTAATTTTGCAAAAGAACAATGACAATTAAAGGTCTTGGCTAATAATGCTCCTAAAGGTATTTCCAGGTCTGATTACTGCTCTTGTCCAGCAGTAGAGCCCTGATTCACCCTAGCAAGTAGCCCGTGGAGGGCAGAGCACGAAGCTTCTGTGTCCACAGCATCCGGCTCTGCAGGAGAACCGNGTATAAAGCCAAATAGGGAGGGAGAAAATCTGAAGAGAAGCAGGATAGAAGACAAGCAGAGATAATTACGTTTCACTCCTCTGCAGGAGCAATGACAAGTCATATTTTGTATAACAATCCTGTTTTTAAAAGGTATTCATGAAATAAAATGAAAGATATACCTGCTGTAAAATTACAGAAGAAAAATTTAAATTTTCCAACAGTTTTATTGATACAAAAAAACATTGCAACTGCACAAGACAACGAGAAGCAGACCTAGTTTTCATTTAAGAAGCACTTGTAATTTTATACTTGTACAGAGCTCACAATCCTGTGCCAGAATTCAAATGCTCACCTTTTCATTGCCTAATTATAATGTTTAAAGCACTACGAAAACCCCAAAATAATAATGCATAAAGGGCACAAATGTTTATACTTAAAGGCTCTAAAGAATAGTTTCAGAACATCTAACCATAACTACTAAGCAAGCTTTAATCTTATACCCAAAATGTCCAAATATTCCAGATAATAAGATCTTTCTCATAAGATCCAAAGATTTATATTTTCACCTGAAGCTAAATCTAGACTCTGTTAATAGGACTAGAGGTTAAAATAAAACATCTGGGGAAAAAAAAATCTTAATCAAGATCATGCAAGTTTTGTCATACTTGAAAGTTCATTATACTGCACCAAGGGCAGCCAAGAAAATTAACAAAATAATTCTGAAGCAAAACCACTATTGAGAATCTTCACAAGTCATCTTTGTTCTTACTTTAGGGAAAGAACAATAAAATCAAGAAAGAGAAACACAGGAAGATTAGACAGGGTGAGAAGAAATGAAAGGAAATAATATTATGCAACACTTTCTGCACAGAATAGGGTATTTTCACATGGGAAAACTCATTTCTCAAATTCTTCCACACATTTTTTTTCCTACAAACAATATCATCCTCTCCCATCATATCAGAATGTAAAAAAGGAGATGACCAAAGGATTACACAAACTAGAATATTTGATTCCATGTATCTTCCTTATATGACATTCAAATGAAATAAGATGATGTTGCAAGTCTTAACAACAAAATAGTCCATTATTGTACGACACTTATAGCATCCCCATAACTAAGTAAGAAAAAAAGGCAAGTTTTGTTCTTGGAACAAAACTTTTCCAGGCAACCTGTTCTAGATTGCTCAAGGATGTTATTGATGTCTTGTCCCGGGATGTGCTCAAGGCCAGGCTGGACAGGGCTCTGAGCAACCTGATCTAGTGGAAGGTGTCCCTGTCCATGGCAGGGGAGTTGGAACAAGATGGCCTTTAAGGTCTTTATGAACCCAAACCATGCTATAATTCCAAGTAATACCTGAATTGTGAGATACATAGATTACATTAGTAATGACACCCAGATCAAATCCAGCCACAGTCAAACTCAAAAATCATGTACCATTAATGAACAATTGAGCCTCAGCATCCAGAATTTAACCTAGGTGTGAAGCACTCCCTGATCACTCTTATAACTTTCTGTCAGAGAAACAGAGAAAGAACTGCATCAGTCACTCACAACTTACAGAAGGCAAAGATTGGTCAAAGCAACTCTTCTGCCTTCCTCCATCCACTATTTAAAAAAGTTGGAGCTCCTACAGGAATTCTTCCTGACATTAAAGTTAGGAAGAGCTTACTTGGGCATATAAGACATGCTAGAAAACCTGGTACAGGTAAAGATGATTCTTGTTAACTGGAGCTCTAATTAATTTTAATGTTTTGTAATTTTTCCTTATGATAAATCTGTAACTAACTGCAATACAGCTATTCTTTCACTCCTGCAGCTTGCTCACTGATAAACTATCCGCAGCCTAGCAAAGTACTTTGATTGCTATGATGGAGCTATCATCTGGAAATGGACTTGCAAACTGAGCAATTTTAATTGCAACCAGTTGTGGAATTCCTAAGAATTTGCACATCAGTCCATCAGCGAAGCAAAAATATTCTTTTTATTGGCCAAATTGCCAGGATGTGGCAAAATTACTTTACAGAAGTCACAGGCATGAGGCACCCTGAGGATTGCTCTGTTCCTCTGTCATGGCTCCAAAGACATGACCCTTAGCTCAGATTCAGCTCAGGTTATTTGCTAACATATTTTAAGTTACAAACAAACAAGCACAAAACACTGGGGAGGATTCAGAGAAAAAAAAAAATATTCCTTTTCAGTTCCCTTATATTATCCACTCCAGTTAACATACTTCAGGAGCTTTGTTGTTTACTTTTCCAGAAACCACACATTAAGATTTTCAAATTATTCACGTGGGTTACTTCATGTCTTCATTATCAATAGTCTTGTTTCATATAACCACGTATATCTTTATTTGATGATTTTCAGTAATTCATTTGGATAATTAGCATGAAACCCTTAAACACATCCCAAGGCAAAACGGCAACCTTCTAACTTGTTCTATGCTTTTCTGTAAAATGAGACACTACCATGGCTTCTTTTCCACATTCTATATCCTGCCCAATAGTCAGGTGAGTACATAAAAGAAACCACTGTTATGACTGAGGCATGAACAGGGAAAATGTGCATTGGCCCTGTATACGTATCTGTTCATCTCTGGTGAATGACTTTATTACTGAAAGCCAACTTAAAAGTGTTTGTTTTTATGTACACAGCAAAGAATTGATAAAAACTTCTATGGAATTCATGACTAAGAATAAGAGGAAAAAATCATTATGATATTAGGGAGAATGTGATTTGCTTTCCAAATGTTAGTCTCATGCAAATAATCTGACACATAAGTTTCTGTATAACTAACACAAGTTTTTCTCCTAGAAAGTCATGATCAAATGACACTCATTCAATTTGAAATTTTTTGGAAATTTCTCCTAGTACTTAACTGGTAACTGAAAAAAACAAATTAAATAAAATTAAAAATAATCCCTTTAGAGAAAAACCTGAAAGATGCCACATTATTGTGGAAAAACTTCCTTACAAAATCTATGTTTTTTCAACAGAACACTATTTCATAAAAGATACTCCTTGCACTTCTGGAAAAAATATGTACAGAAAACTCTGCCTTCAAAAGCAGCTAAATTAACTTCATGAAACTATTTTTAATTGCCTAAGAAAGATTAAGGCAATCCAAGGTCCAGAAGGACACAAAAATAATAGAAGTTTTGAGAAAAATCCTTAAAATATTAACTCCTTCACTAACAAAGCTCAAACACAGATGATTTGCAGTAGTACTGGCAGCATCTGGTTGAAATGGGATTTGTAACTTTAAACAATAATTCTGTTAGAACCCTGTAAGTTAAAATAAAGTACATTTGTGACTAAGTGGTTTCCAATACCAGTGCACTTTTTATGTTTTAGTGAAAAGCACAGGTATCAAGAGGGCAAGAAAAATACTAAATTTCTACTTACAATTAAGCAGCAGAACCATGGCTTGGCAACAGAACAAGCCAGTCAGTATGATCACTTTTAGCTTTTCTGCTTAGTGTAGGGACATGTAAAAATTTCCTGTTGGCTCAAACAGATCAAGTATGTTCAAATCAAGTATACATACCTATTCTGCCGTACATGCCCATCCCATATATTTTAAAATAACTAGGATCAAAAGAAGATTTGATTATATGGCATCACTAGCAAATGTATGACGCTGAGGTTTCACAGAGCTCAAATTCCTCCTAGCAGTGTTTTTATTCTTATTACAACACTCAACAGTTTGCCAATCCTTCAGTGACCACAAATTAAGAGGAAACTATAATAACTATGCACATAGAGAAACCCTCAAATCAATAAACAACTAAAATTCATTAGTGTTTTCTACACAGGCATATTTAACTGGACAAGAAGTAGTATTTGATATTTAAGCTGATTTAATGTATGTGTCAAAGGATTGCTCTTAAGCACAAAATGCTGTTGTACTGGTGAATATAAATATTTTAATGCAAAAAATTGCTTAGCAACCAGCTAAAGGAATTATTTTATCTCCTTGTACCTATATTTAAATTAAGTTTCTATTTTGCAATTATCACATTACATGAAATGAAATTTCAAATAAATCCAAAAATGCATTCAGAATTGCAGAACATTGAATAACAGTTACAATAAAAAGATTTTGTCTTTGATACACCATTATCCTTAGTCCAATGCTACCCTCAAGACTTTTCTTCTTTTTATTTTCCATTGTTATTATACACAAATCCTCTCTGTTACATGTAATGATATATAATTACTGTATGTAAATCTCTATATGTATTTTTATGTAACTACATTGAAATGGAACTCTTAAATTGAAATGTGTGTCTGTAAACACCCATCTGATTCATCACAAAGACTTACAGCTATCATTTCAGAGAGGTTGGGTTTTTTTTCATACTAACAGGGAAGCTCCTCCAGTGTTTTCATAAATCATCATTTTATTGAAATTGAATAATCTGAAGTCCAGACAGAAATTACTCCATTCTTCTATACTTAAATATATATATATATATGAGAAATACTTTTCATTTCTCTGAGGGTATCACCTTAACGCATGACAACTTCACTTTAGGTTCAAAACTCAAACAAAACCTGACAGCCAACAAAGATTTCCTCTTGGACAGTAAATTGGAAGAGGTAACAACAAAACACAACACATCAAATTCAAGCCTATTGACTTTACTGCTTCCACAGAAGAACTTCTACTCATGGAATGAACAGTACAAACCCCAGTTTATATAAAACATGAGTACGTGATAGTTCTAAACAAACAACAGTGGTTAATTTGGGGACAAACAAATGATCCTAAATCATTTAGGATGATGAAGTAAATGATTTCAAATCATCCTTTTTTTTCAGCTTCTGTCATCCACAGTCATTGACACTGTCAACAACATTCCCAAATAATATTTTTGGAATCTGCACCACTATACAGGATGGCAATTTGAGCACCTATGAATTCCTCACCTTTCTAAGCATTTTGACAGGAAGTATTTGATTGCATGTGTCAGTACTTAGATACAACATACTAATGTGAAAAAAAACCACCCAAATTTGGGGCACCTGTTAATTTGTTTGACAGCAAACCTTCAGATAAATAATTTCTAGAAACATTAGGACTGCTTTAGGCACAAGCAATCAGGCTGTATATTCTCCAGTCACATTTTATTAGCTATGAACACCTTCATATTTCCTAAGGCCCAACAAGAAAAAAATTACATTAGGATTTCACTCCAGATGACTCTTGTTTCAAATTGACAAATTCTAACCCTATTTGGCATAATTATGTGCTTGAAGAGCAACACAAACAAGATACAGGACACAAACAAGGACAATAATACTTTTACACCTTGAGAATGCAAGGCTTCCATAAACAGTATGACAGTGGATATGTTTAGTGGCTAGCAGGAAGGAAGAGAAGAAAAGATATTCCAATTTATGCAGAAAATTGTTCCCAGTATGGACTAGACAACTCTGCAGTATGGACTTTGCAGATTACTTTTTGGTTGCTTTTTTTTATTTAAAAAAAATCTAAAAAGAAGGAATATTCACTCTTGTGTGTATTGTAGTCTATTACATCTTTCCTCCTCAAGGTACAAAGAACTGCTCAGGTATCAAACATCAAAGGCCTTGTTGGTATGTTCAACAATTATCAAAACCTGTGCTGTGTATGCCTTTACACATCTCTTGAATTTCACACCTTCACTAAACACAGAAATCTGTCCCACACCTCCAGTCATTCTAACAGAGTTCTGGACCAGAAAAAAAATCAAAATATTATCAGCTAATCCTACAAATTAGGAGTGTATATACATCAACACATAAGCAACTGTCTTCAAAATCTCTGCCTGTTTCTGTAAAATGGACTGCGGTTTTAGGTAGCAACCAAAAGCATCTTTTTCCATATGGCTTTGACAACTAGGACTTAAAAACCAACAATATGCAAAGTCTTTGGAGTTACAGATTACTAACTGATTTAACAGTCTTAGGGTAAAAGCTAGCAAGACAAGGATAATTTACATTTTTTTCTTCACAAACATGACAACTTGCATTATACACTTCTAATTAATTATATTTCAAGCATTATTTCAAGTCCTAGGTCAGTGTTTCTTTTTCAGTGTTGCATGAGGAAAATGTGTTATTACTTGGTTAGGTCTTAAATATTTTCTTGCTTAACAGCATCTAATGTAAATTCTACATGGCACCTTTAGTGCATTATGCCAAGACCTTTGCACTGTAATAACAAAACAAAAAATAAAGCAATGCTTGAGCCTGTATGAAGTGCATTAGCAGAAGTTCTGTATTTTTGTTTATTAGGTTTCGGTGTTCCAGGGAGTTGTTACATCATAACAGCATGCTACAGAGTCAATCGTGGGTTTTTCAAGGCCTCTTGAAGTTACCATGATTTAAAAAATTGTCTGACTGTCAGTTAGGTAAATGAGAGATACAGGCAGAAATGCTGGAAGTATTAAAGTGACAGAGGAGAAGTTTTCTTTTCCTGCACTGTCTGAGACATTGGCATTTGCACAGCACCGTTTTCCAGTACTGCTTTAATATTCCATGTATTTCAGTAAGTTTAGACCCCACATTCAGCATATTTTTCCCAAAATCTAAAGCTATTCACTCAACTGTATGACAAGGGTTTATTTTGGTCTATAAAACTAATCCTGGGACTGTTGAACTAAAATAGCTTTTCACCACAACAGGTGTTAGCTGATCATTAGCAGAGCTGGGCTTAAAGCTCTTAACCACAGCCATTAGAAATACCTCTTGGTGTTAAAAAGTCAAGAGCAAGGCCAAAACACCATCAGTGATCTGCACCAAGGGACTAGTTTAATTAGAATGGCATTTTTAAAATTCACTTTGTCTAGTCTTGTCTGGTAGCCTCAGTGCTTAAATTATAACATTACATCATTGTAAATACAGAGTACCTTTTGCTGACTTTGACTACTGAAACAAGAAGACACTACCTGATTTTTTTTTTTTTTTGCGTTGCTATATACTTCAATGTGTTTGAATGAGATTTTTCATATACATAATTTCAGAAGCTTGGACAATTTAATGGATTTGGAGTAAAATATTAATTACGACTGCTTTAATATGAAACGTGTGCACACACACAGAGGTTACTTTTTTCAGTTTTCAGTTTTCTTTTTGTCCATACACACTTTAAAAGGCAAAATGTTAGAAACCTTTTAGGTAAACAGTTACTTATTTATACTGTACTAGACTGATCTAGAAATGAATGCTAGACTCAATAGAGCAGCAATTATATTGCATTTACCTAAAGGTAATTTAATGTTCTCAAGTGTCTCATTTAATATTAGTCTGGAAGTGACTGACTCTCTATGAAATTTATCAGATCTGGAATTTATCACATCTGAAGGTACATTAAATATAATATAAGAGTTATTTTGTAGCTCGCTCGATCAATTCAAAAGTTAGAAGACAAGACTGGAATAAATTTTCTTCTCAGAAGACTTAAAAAATATTCCAACACATGAAGGGTCATGTATTTCACTTCAACTGTATTTTCCACAGCTTTTTTACCCCACTCAAATGGTGTTCTGTAGCAAATGGGTAGGTCTTGATAACATCCAGCCACCGGTGTCCCCATATTCTTTTCTGCTTATCATTCTAAATAATTGCCCCTCTATGGCACTTGTTCTAAGCAGTAACTCTTACCCCTTCTGATATCTACCTTGCAAAGGGACAATTCTTGCTTCTAGGCAACTATGTATGCTCAATCAGCTTGGAAACTGTGCTGGCTTGTCTACCCCTTCTGTAGTACCTAGAATTCCAAGGACTAAAAAAAGAAAAATCTGGCAAGAAATCTTGCAAGTTAGTTCTATTATCTGCTCAAAGATATTTGTTACTATCCTTATTAGAAGCAAGGCACTTCATTATCTTTCTTCAACCATCTCTTCTACCTCCCCTTAAAAGAAAGCAATTGTGGTTGGAAAAACTCAACACAGCCTTTTCTCACCAACAGATCAACATTACTGCATATTCACCAGCAACCTTTCCCTTTGTTAATCAATACTCAGACTCAGCACAGTCAGCTGACTATACAGCTCAAAGTCTCAACTGGGAAAAAGGATGACTTCCCAGAAGAAAATATCCTCAGACTTTACAGGCTGTTTGTTCCATTTGTTTTCTTTAGCAAAGGAAACATGAGCGATAGTCAGGTAAAATGAGACTGCCTTACCCCTGGCCTTGGTTCTTCTAAATAACATTAGTCAGGAAAACATCCAACTTCTCTTTCCATTCTCCATCACCATCTCATTTGAAACCTGAATAATCTCAAGTCCACACTGCCTTTTCAGTGAATTTTATTTTTGAAGAACACAGAGCAAAAAGAATCATACAAAAAAGTCTAGATCTGCTGCTTTTACTATCAGATCTAAATATGTTGGTCTTTTTCCCTCCTGCTTCCATGTACACTTCCTCACATGCAGTATACCAGTCAAAACAACTCACTCTCCTTCTCCCCAACCACACTTCTCAGAAGTGTAAAGGGAAATGGTTAAGCACTGTTAGAACAAGGTTCGTAACCAATTATATGAAATGCTATAGCTGTTTTTTCCTCCTGTTAGTCTTTATATCTTCTGAATTTCCTCGGCTTTTAAGTTGGATGTTCCTATGTTCTCTCAGAAAATCTGACTTGTGCCATAACCCTGCAACTCAGAAATACCTAAATATTGTGTGCATTAAGAAAATTAAATCAAAGTGGGTCCTTTGACATGAACATGGGAGTACTGGAAACAGACCTCTAGTCAGAAATAGAAGAAACACAAGCACATGATTGTCTTTCCAGCTAGCTCTGAATGTAGCTCTGCAGATAAAACTGAAATGATAGTCCAGTGTCCCCTATATGATACAATTCACAGGGAAAAAGTCAGAGAAAAGGAGCACTAGAGAAATCTTCCCTTTCAGAGGAAGTCTCATATGTTCCACAAAAAGAGCTGTGTGAAAGGAGTACAAAGACCTACGCTTACTGGAGGATTTTCAGTGGAAACAAAAGACTCAAAGAAAGCTTTGTATGGATTCAAATGCAAGAGAAACACAAAAAAGCAAGCTCATATTAGCCTGCACAGAACAAAAACATAATAGAAAGTATGGAGACTTATAGTGAGTTAGAAACACGATTCTTTGCTTTCATATAACGCAGTCTGTGAGTTAACTTGCATGCATGCAGGTACATAACTTGCAGAGAAAGCTATGGAAGAAACAAATACCACAATTCAAAGTAATTTTAGACACAATGAAATAATCAACTCAGATCAGGTTTGGCTAGGAAAATGTTTCAATGCTTTTCCCCTTTTAAGATTTTTCTACTTTCTAATAACAGTACAAAGATATTATCAATCAAATTAGTTGTCCAGTTCTACCTATAGAATTAAATTGCAGACGTATCCTGGATTCCAGAATTACGTAAGTTTCCTTCCACATTAACAGGCATTGGTGGGCTGACATTTAGCAGGTTTTTTGTGATACTAAGGGGTATATATATTACGTCCTCACGTAAGACGTAAAAGAAGATTATTTTTATGATGTTGCCTAATCTATTTTTTGTGTTGTATTTTGGTTTGCTTTTTTCTTTTCATTTTAAGAGACTAAGTTCAGAAATAAGTCTTCCCTGGCGGTTCTCAAATTTTTTTTTAGGAGAAGAAAGAAACTAGAGAAGAAAAGGAAATGTCATGACAAACAGAAGATACTGTTTTATTTAAAGGAAAGAGCTTTCAATGACTAGTGAAGGGTAAACCACATAAGATATGGCTCCTATTTTCACTTAGAATGGAGTCCAGCCATATGACTGACACTTGTTCTGTTCTGCCAAACACATCACTTACTCTGTGTTATGCTGCAAACAACTTCAGCCAGATTTGACTGTAGTAGCATTGTTTTTTTCAGGTCTGTGGTTTGGACTTACTCCTGAAACAGCATAAGTACAGACTTCCACACCACATCACAGTACTGCATTTATTTCCTAAGGCCCAAGCTCAACAGTAATAAATCACTATTTTGGATACAAAAGACTAGACTTTAACCCTTTGGTACCAATGATAAGAATTTCCCTAGTTATTAAACAGCAAATCTCTCATTTTAATTGCTCAGCCTCTGGAATTTCACCATCTGTGCCAAGACTCTCAACATATCATGTGATCTTGAGGTTATATCCTGAAAACCAGAATAGTACTTTTTTTTTTTTTCTCTGCACAGATATTAAAATAATGAATCTGGTTTGACCATGGCTAGATATCATATTTTAAAAAATATAATTTCACGACTGTATGCAATGGTAAACACTATCTGCAGACTTGCAATCTACTTACTCTCAAGATAAAGCAAATGACTGAAAAAAGGCTGGAGAAAGGACTGAAATTTAGTAAAAGTGTGTCAAGGGAGGATATTTTCTAACCTGTTAGAATTGGCCATGTGGGAGAAGAAATATATCCCACTCCCTCTGCGAACTACCTCAGTAGGCTCCTAAATCCTCTGCCCTTCATGCTCTGCCCCCTGCCTTCAGCCTTGCCTCTCCTCTGACAAAGAACATTTTTGGAACAGACAGTGCTACAGGTTAACTCATCTCCTGCTGACAGAATTTATTCTTTAGGGAGACAGTTACGACTTTTAATCTTTCCATTTGTTACTGCTGCCTGTGGCTACAGACAAAACCTAAGATCTTTCAATACTTTCTTTGGGTTGGTCAATTTTTTTTATTTTTTTTTTTAAAGAAGTATTTCTTACTCAGCAAAATCCAGGTAAAACTACACATTAAGGTTCCCATTCCCTTTTTTCTGCTTTACTTGTTTTCAGGGCAAACTCACTGCTTTCAAAACTCCAGATCACTGGAAAAATTCTTTAGGCCTGACAGATCCTGCATCCTTATGCAACTGACCCAGGGTGGTGGGATTAATCTGTTCTGCCTGCCTACTCACATTTATAAGCTCACCACTATGTTTTTTTCCATAGACTGCCAGTGATACTTCCTGTTTATTTGGCCTAACAACAGCCTCTGCAAGAATGCTGCTTTATGTACTGTTGTTATCTGATGCTTCATAGATTTGTATTCTAGCAGCAACTTTTATCTTTAATTCTACAATGATAACTTCAGTACAAATATCCATTTATAATAATTACCCTTAAAATACCTTAACTGAGGATCTTTTGCAGGAAGAGAATTTAGGGTAGCAAAAAAGCTTGTACTCAGACAGATTTGGAGCAAAACCATAAAAATTACACAAAACAATGAAGCATTAAAAGTTCCCTTCACAGCCTCACTAGAAAGCATTAAATTATCTTTTGAAAAGAACTAATTTAAATGTTTGCATAATTTCCTAAGTTTAACATTAGTCAATGGCACAAGAAGAATACCAGTTGCATACAGCTTTTACATTTTAAAATGCACATGTCCCATTTGTGAACCCATCCTATAATGACGTTAACTAGTAAAAATCAGTTACCACATTTTCTTCTGTAACAGGCACAGTAAAAATAATTCAGGAATAATTACATGCCTAGACTAGTGATTTACAGTAAAGGCTGCCACTGACTTTATTATTCATCTATGTCACAACAAATTACAGAAGTTCTATAAAACACCTTCCCACCCTTCAGTCTGTAAGAACAGCTGTCTGTAGAACAGTGAGACACAGCAAAAGAAAAACCACACAGTGCCAGACAGGGCTCTACAGGGAGTGTGTCTACCTGGTTTTTCCCCGTTTTGAATGCCAGCATCCACCACAGGAATTCTGCCTACAATGGTCTCTATGGTTCAGCAGTCTACATATGCAATACTGGGTGTTCACAAATGATGTGACATGTTAATGCAAGAGGCATGCCTCACTTACTGCTTGGTGGGCTAAGGGGCTAGGAGATGGCTGGAGGTGACAACTTCAGTGAGACTTCTAGGATGGCCTCAACAGTTTCCCCAGAAAGAGCATATTAGCAAGTCTCAATGTCCATTAAAAGCCTCTTAATTTCTGATTTCATTCAGTTCCTTTCAAACTTCACCAGCAGAAATATTTTGTCTCTTTAAAGAGTTACTGCTCTCACATGCAAGAGAATCAAGCTGCTGGAGGCCACTGGCACCCTGGCTTTTTTTAACCTTATGGGCAAAAGTTCAGTTCCCAGGAACAAATCAAAACTGCCACCTTCCTTTCAGAGCCTGAAGACACAATAGTCCTGAAAGAAGACTTACTCCTTAAGCAGCAACCAAAAGTGAGGAAGGAATGGAGTGAAAATAGTCAGCAATATATTAGCAAGAAAGGAATTAGGGAAGATGAGAACGAGAGTGAAAGTTAAACAACAGCCAAGTGCTGACAAAGAAGGGCTGAGAGGAATATGGCATGGATGAGTAAACAAAAAGGGAAGCTGACACAAGCACAAGTGACTAATAGTAGTGGTGGGAAGAGTGAGAGACTGCTGGAGAGCACAAAAGAAAATCCTCAGTTGGTGGGCAAAAGTGAATAACATTCCTAAATCTGACAGAGTTGTGTAGAGAGAAGCTAAAACCTGAATATATTTATAAGAGACAAATGGCAGTGTCTGGGGTGTGCTTTGACTTGAAAGAGGCTACAGGCATGAGCTGTAATGGATTAAGATTCAAATGCAACAGTCTAGTGTCTGATAAATTGTATTATGCACAGAAATCACACCAGTTATTAAAATCGCTATGAAAATTGGATGAAGAATTATAGAATGGGTTGAGTTGGCAGTGACCCTTAAAGGCCATCTAGTCCAATCTCTCTGCAATGATCAGAGGCATCTTAAACTAGAACAGGGTGGCCAGAGACTCATGCAATTTGATCTTGAATGTTTTGAGGGATGGGGTATCTACCACACCTCTGGACAACCTGTTCCACTGCTCCAACAACATCTTCATAAAAAATTTCCACCTTATGTCTGTCTAGTTTGAAGAAGCTACAAAGACTTTACTTCGACAAATGAAAGAAGCAATCTTTTTAGTTATGTACCCCTATGGTTTGCAACTTTCCAGCTTTATTACAGCTACAACACACAGAAATAAACATTTGTCTAATACAGATAAGGAAAAGACACAGAATGTATAGACACATAAAGACACACACCGTGGTTCTTGTACAGTAAGCTGTAAGATGAGAACTGTGTCCTTACCTCTGCCACTAAATGATGGCACTCTGCTTTTTGATTCTTACTACTAAGCTAAGAGCTTCAGACCATGCAAGCTGTTCCAAATAAAAACCATTTTCTAAACATATTTCATTCCTTTATTCCAAAACTGTAAGGCTTTGACAGATATGCATTAAGCTAAAAAGCAAAGAAAATGTCATTTCTTGCAAACAATAAAAAACCAAATTAGGTACAATACCCAAGGCATATGCTTTCCCTCTCCTGGTGCTGCAATGATGAAATCAAACATCTAATCTTACAGCACAGAAAAATCTTTCACAGTCTATTTATAGAAATCTGTAAAAAATATTTTCTCTCTCATCTTTTGTCTAGACTAGACAGAATTCATTGGAGAATGTGTTGGCCAATGTATTCTGACAAATGAACTTAAGAAAAATGTAGCTGACACAAGACATGAAGTCTTTCAAGAAGAAAAGCCCAAGCTCCAATTTAATTAATGCAAGGCATGCTTAAGGATAGTATAGACAAGACAGTAAAATCCCAAATATGTCAAAATAAATCAACTAATACTTAGTGTCATGATTTGTATTTTGGTTCAGAAAAGGCCCCAAATCTCAGCTTCTCATATAGAAAAACATTAAATAGTGTAAATATTTTAAAACATTTTTGCAAATTGAAACATGCAGAACATGATGCTTTTAAACATTTTATTGGCCTTTATTTGAATAGTCTTCATAACTAACAGCTCTACTTGCTATGATTAATGCAGCCAATCTAAACATGTCAAAAGTATTTGTTATACCATATTATCATATATACTATATTCTAGGCATATAAATTATACCAGAAAAAAGTCTGAAATTTCTCACAGTAATCATGAGACTCATTTATGATACACATTGCTTGGACAGTCCACTATATGAGCTGGCATTGGTTCTATTTCCTCATGCAATGGGCTAACCCTCATCAAGAGAAAATGAACCTTTCTTATTCATGTATTTGCACAAATGGAAATTAGTTTTCATAAGCGTCACAAACACTTCATGTGAATTACCTTATGAAGTTTGCCTGCACATTTGATGTTACAAATAAGTACTAAAAGTAACACTTTGCTTTATTTGTCTGTAAATTATACCAGTAAAAATCTACTTCTGGAAGAAAAAAATCCAGCTGAGCAATGGGGTCCTGCTGGCAAGAATAAAAGCTTCCCCTTTTTAGTCATATAATATGTGATCAGTACTTGAATTCAAGTATTCTATAAATAAATATAAAATAAATGTGCATGCACCCTGCATACAGATGTATTTAAATGTTTCATAAATTAATTTAACCTTTCTGGCCAAAAGCACTTTACAATTCCATTTTTCTATTTAGACATGCTGCTTCTGATAAAAGAAAGGAAAGGAAATATTGTGGAAATACCAGAATCAGAGCTGTTTAATCTTTGTCCTTCTGTAACCTAGAGGGCACCATGTTTTTCTAGAACATACCAAAGCCAACAAACTCCTCATACAAGGCAGGACAATGCACAAAACCATAACCAAGATCACTGCTGCACAGAACAGGGTTTACTCAAATAAGCACAGCTAAGCAAGTAAATGAGTATTTCCATGAATCTAAGCTATAAGTGTTTCTTTGGAAAGTTTTTCAAAACTAGTTACTCCAGATCTTTCTCCATTACATCTCCTTTCAAAAGCCCACTGTTTATAGACTAAGAACTTGATTAAACATTTTTTTCCCCAAAAATCTTCAACTGTCTGTCAATAAATGTACAAAAGAAAATACCAATTAGAAATCTTTTCCAATAGCTTGGCTACCTAAAACTTCAAAAGGAAAAAAGACCAAAGGAAAAAAAAACAAATTAAAGAAAGGAAGAATCACTGGAACTATTTCAGTTTTTCAGCCCTAATTTGGGGGGAAGAGAAAAAGAAAGTCATGCAGAAATGTGGTAAGATAGACTTATTGCTTATCAAGTTCATATTATATTTTTCCCAAAGCAGCTAGAATGGAATAGCTATAACTGACTGCCTCCAAAAGAACCAAGAACAACAGGACAGTGACATTTTACTGATGATAAATGAATCAATGAGTATCAGATTTGTACATTTCAGACACCTTGGGAGGGAAGAAAAAACATATTTCATGTCTGCAACCAAAGATTATGACATTGTAATCAAACCTATCTTCAAGTGTATTAAGTCACAAAAAATCTGTTACTTGTTCTATATTTCATCTTTCACAGAGAGCATAAAGATTGCTTGGTCAACTGATATGAAAAATGTTCTACTTACAGTTGAAATACAGACATTATATCATCAAAGAAAACTAAACTCAAGCTGTTTAGACACTAGCAAACAAGAATTCAACCACTTTTATTTTTTCAGATGCTATGTAACAAGCAAGATTAGAGTGATATTTCAAGTATTGGGCTAAGAAGAAAAATAAATGAAGGAATGATATTTAGGTAGTTAGAGAAGATGAGGGCAAGACATGACAGCTATATAAATTTTTTAAGACTAATTCTTCCTCATACAGAGTAAACCAACAAAAAATTTACTTTGAAAGAAGGGAGGATTGGATTTACACCTTGTTTTAGTTCATCTGCGCCCTCTCCATCCAAACAGTCACTAAATACAATGAATTATACACAGAATATAAGTCACTAAAGGAAGTGACTGCTAGTACCAATAACATGGGAACTGATCATCCTAATACCACCAAAAAGGGGTTACTAAGCATCAGAGTAGTGAGAATGCCTTATTTGCTTCAGATGATACCTCAAGACAGCATTTTGTTGAATAGGGGTTTAATTTCACCTTCTTGTTGCAATGAAATATTTCTTGCTGAAGTAAATTATAATACTTATAACTGGTGAAGGACATGAGAGGGGGAAGGGAAGTCTGGGACATGTCAACTGGCTGTCAGAGAGGCTGCTAGAAAAAATAAGTGAGGTGCTGATAGATAAAAGAGGAGGGGGAGAAGAAAGGCTGCTGTGGGAAAAAATGTTATTAATTGTCACTAAATTTGCCTGCTTAACTTCTCAAACCCTTAGACGGGCAAAAAATCTATTAATATTTAAACATGATTTTCATGTTCTTTTACCAGTGCAGTTTCAGAGAGCCCACCAAAATTTACTGCTTGAGTAATTCTATATGGATTATACAAAAGCACACACCATGCTAGAAAGGAAAGGCTATCCCAAGTTTCTTGCTCAGAAAGGCACGCAATAAATCAGGAATCATCTCTTGCAAGATATAATTCAAGCAGAGCTGTGTATCCCACGGACTGAGGGAAGAATGCAGACCACAGAGGAGAACAAAGTTGAAAGGGATAAAAGTGTCAATTATGCTGAAATCTGATACTTTGTAAAATAAACCAACTTCAGACAGACTGTTACTTAATCCCAGTTTTGGAATGGTATGCAAGCTTCACCCCTGCCCTGCAACACATGTACTACAGCACCCAGTTACTTTACCCTAAAACATCCAAATGCAGCAAACATAACTGACAACAGCAGGCCAGCCTCCTACCCACAAAACACTGCACACCCAAGTACCAGACGCTTTGTGAATAAGCCTCCAAGTGATCCAGTCGAGTCTTTGCACATGCAGCAGAAAAAGGCAGCTTCTCTTTTGCTACACACAATCTGATTTCTCAGCACTGTGTGATGGGCCAGAAGGCATACATGCACTAAATTAGCAAGTGTTTAGATCCTGACATTCCTGTAAAATGATTCAGACTTTATTCAAAAGTCTTTAGAAAAAAAAAATAAATGAAAGAAAAAAAGAGAATAGACTAGCTTTGAATTCATTTACTTAAAAAAAGTCTTACTAGTAACTAGCAGGGCTTTGCTGAGAGAAAGCCTTTGCAGGGTTATAATCTTGTAACCAACAGAGGCTATTCAAAATGGGCAACACAGCTTAGAAAAGAAGTGAAAGAAACTTTTTATAAAGCCACAAAAGTTACAGCAGTAGAGACACATGGCACTCTTAATGAGCTTTTCAATACTCTTGTTGCTTATAAAACATAAAAAACTGCAGCCATTTTCTCAGCAGAGAAAAATGCACTGCTTTTATTTAAGCTATATAAACAATTTCTCTTTAGAAACTAAATTGGCATGTTAGTTTTATAGAGTTTTGATAGGAAGGCTTAACATTAAAAATATCGTATGCTGTGATTTGATTGCTCCCTAGTTCCACATTAATATTGCAAATGCCATAGAAAAGATGAGAAAAACAAAGCATTTCCATTTCCACCTTCCACTCCCTCCTCCCAAAGCCCCCTTCTACAGTGAAAAGCAGAAACAGTATTCATATATGCATATTCATACACACACACTCAATAAAATGTGCACTGTTAATTCTTCACTGTGATTTTCAAAGGTACCATAGAACATCAGCTTCTATTACACTCAATAAATGCCCACCTATGGAAAAAAAAATATCCAACCATTCTAAAATTCCTTGGTAAAAACAGTCTCTTATGGAATCAGTAGCTCAACACATGGGAAAAACCTTCCCATCTGGCCTATCCCTGGAATACATAGTATTCCTTGGATTTTGCAGACTCCTTCCACATTCTCCAACTCCCCCATCAGATCTTGGCATCCCTCTCAGCATTACTGGAACAATTTCAGCATGATATGCTCTTTTTGTTAGAAGGTGGTAAATAACTTCAGTTTTGTAGTTTGAGAAAAATACTAGTCATTACCCTGGTTTTTTTCCCTCTTTAGAAAGATATTCTCACCTGTTCAAAATGTCCAGAGAGAAGAATTGCCAGAGCTTCCTTTTCCCTCGTTTCACCACGTAATAAAAACCCTGATTGTTCAACTCTCCATAAATCCTGAGAAGTCTCAGAATTTTAAGAAACCAAAGCAACTAAATTTTCATGGTCCCTTTTTCTTCTCATCTTCCATAGATTCCAAAGGATACAAATATGGGGCTAAGACGTGCAATGCACAAAGCAAGGCTTTCCTTCACAGTTTCTGGTTACTTTCTCTTCTCAGTCCCCTACAGGTTAATACTGTTGCTGCCACTCAATGTTCCTTGATCATAACACACTAATAAGAGGAAAAAAAAGTAATATTCTCCCACACTGGGGTAAGTGCTCATCACATTTACCACAAAAACCATTTCTCCTGGACTGTTCAAGTGCTTGAACAGATGGAATGGGTAATTTTAAGGACCAGCTGCAGCTCCTAATCTTGGATATTTGTTGGAGTGCTGTATTAGACTGTTGACACTGAATTGTTTCCCCCATACGTAAACCATAAGCTTTAGTATAAGTTTTCTATGAAGCTCCAAGAACTTGTATTGTAGAGTTTAATCTTATTAGCCATTTTTTAAAAAAGAAAACATTTTCTCTTTTACAAGAGAAAAATGCTACACCAACCAGTATTTAATGTTTTCCCTATTTCTCTGCAAGAACTGCATAATATTAAAATTATAATGAAGGAACATTTATCAGTCCTTAAATAGATGTTTCATGTGTTCCTGGAAATTTTTACATTTCAGAAATAGTTTGCAGTCCCCTGTTCTAAAACGAATCCTCACATCACAAACATCTTTATAAAGCTTTAAATGTAATTTTGATTTTTTAAAAAAAAATATCATGTACACTTACATAACACTGTTGTTCATTTCATCTCCTCTTTAGCATACTGTCTGACCTATGTGAAATATTGCAAACAACAAATATTTAATGGAAATTATTTTAGGGCTTATTTTTGCTTATTTCCTAAAAGGACTTTTTTTTTCTAAAAAATGTATTTTGGCCACTGATTTATAGCTCAGTCATGTACTTGTGTAATTCTAGGGGAAAACTGCTGACCAATATAAAATGCAGCAGAACTTCACAACTGTATTTTTACACTAAAAATAATCCACAGAAATTGAAGAAGGTAAGGAAGCACACTTAGGCATTGGAAAACTAATTTGGGGACCTGGGAGTAAACTAAGATAGAAAATCTCAATGTAAAAGCAGCACTGATTTACTTCTTTGGTTTCTTGCATCATCTACTTCCTACATCCTACAGAGAAAGCTCTGGAAAAAAAAAATTAAAAGGAAGAAACCAGTAATTCTACCAGAGAAGCAACTCACTTCTGAGTCTCACTATTGCTTTACTGTTCCACCATCCCTCTCCTAAAATGGCTGTTGAATGCAATATTTATGACTTATGGTCAGGTAATCAGAAACTTCACCAAATACCAGCTGCATAACTGCGTCTCCGAAGTGGCTTGTGCGATAAATTTGATTTCTAAAAAATATCTTAGCTTTCTTAGAAGACCAAGTGCTTACCATAATAGAATTAATTTTAAAAAATTATAATTTTTTCCCTAAACTATTAAGTGTGGAAAAAAAAAAATATTTAATCCCCCTCAAAAGTAAATGTTTTATTTTGTGTTTGGTCTTATGCTAAAATGGAGAATGCAAGCTGCATTACTTCTCATGTAAATACTGTATCAACAATTGAACTATAAGGAGAAAAAAAGTCTAGTGCATCTAATTTCACTTCCGGATTAACATCTTAAAAGTTGAAATATTATACTGATTGGTTAAGAGATTTGACTAGAATTTCTCAAAATTTAAGTCCAAATTCTTGTTACAAGAGCTGCTATCCCAATCAATGAGACTACATACACCCTCACAAGTTGCTTCAGAAATGAGCAACAATGAAAGCAATTCTTAGTTACAAAAGATAGTGCTTTTAGGACAATAGCAACTAGTGCTTTTAGGACAACAGAACTATTTCCAAGTGACTCCAGTAAATGAAAAGCAGCAATCCTTTTGTAGCTGACTGCAGCTGCCAAGCAGCGAATAGTGTCATATTTAGCATCAAAAGTTATGTCGTTTAATAGATATAGATACAGATATAGATATTGATACATAAATCTCTTACAGATCCAGTAATTTTCAACTTTTACAGATATAAAAGGGAGTTTAGAATGTCAGTTTTCAAAACTGCACCTAGTACAAGGCAGAATACCATCATCTACACGAGATCAATTTGATCATCCTTTCCCTCTCGTGCTACCTAGATCTTAATTCTCTCCGCTTGAGAGAAATTGCATGTCACATGTGCTTATTTTGCACTTTCCAAAGCAAGAGGACCTCTTGATGATACACTGATCAATTAAAAATGCCTTGTAATTTTTCAAGTTTCCTAAGATAACTTGAAATGCCTTGCTTTTTTGAGGAAACATGAATTTCAGTAGATATCAGATGAATGCATGACAACCATCTAACCAGCCTGCAGATTTAGGAATCCACGTGTAGGCTGAGAAGATGCCTGCTCACACACACACACAGAGCAGTTTGATGCCAAAGAAATTACTAGAGCAGCATTGATAAAGTGCTCATTTGCCTGTTTTGACAGTAGCAGGCTTGGTAAATACCTTAAATACAAATGGTAACAGCTATGGTGCCATCTAATTTACTCAGCTAGACACTGTAGGAACCAAGGCTGTGTTAACACTCACACCAAGGCTGTGTTGACATGGACACAGAACATCCCTACTGCCAGGGAACACAGTGATGGATTTGCCTCAATGACTCAGATCTGAGACACAGAAGAGCTCAGAGATTTCATAATGAAATTCTGTAGTGACTATTCACAATTTTAGGCTCAGATGCCAGTGCCACAAAAGGTACAGTTATTGAAAAGAACTCATGTAAGCTAATATCTGATTCCTGCTTTTGGTTTCCAGGAAAGATCTGGGATGGTGTTACTACAATTCATACTTGTTCTTGTTTGTGCCTTAGGACCATAGATCAAGATCAAAAAAGAAAATAACTCTAATTCTAAGATTCAATTGTGTCACTACATCCAATTAATGGAAACATTAAGCGAAAGTTTAAAAGAACTATTCTGATACTCAGAGTTATTACTCTTTGGTAAATGATTATTTATTCTAATATTTAGACTACCAGCTACTTCTTTATGTCATTGCTGTTCACTGAATTTTGCATTACTAGTGAGATCTACCCTCCTATTCATCTACTGCCAGAGATCCTTCTTTTCTGCTATCCTGAGCACAAAGTGATAGGGAAGCCTACACAGATCTCTCAGCTGTTTCTCTGGAGATCTAACCTGATAGTGCCTGCTGATCTTACAAGTGTGAAGCAAGCCATAGCTGACTTAGCAGCTCTATGAAAATATAAATAAGTAAATAAATGAAAACATAAGCTCCCCACAGTCATTGCAATAAAATAATTAAAGAGTATGTTAATCAGCTGCCCTGTGGTTTTTGAGGGATCGGCCACTAGATGGCAGAAAAATGCAGTTTGATTTTCCCATCACGATGAAGAATTCACCCAACAGATCTCTTACATCTGATCTAACAGGTCATCTGCCAAGCAATGTCAGATAAAGCACGACAAGAAGGCTGATTATCTTTCTTCCCCAGTGCACAGCCTACCTTGACTTTTTCTACTCTGCTGTAAAACTTTAAAAATATTTAAATGTTGGAAAACTCAAGTGCTAAAACAGTTAAACTCCACACCTACTTTCATTATTCTGAAAGTAGACCACTACAGGAGAAGGATAAATTTTGTTAAAGGCATTCTATTATCACAATATCACTCCACTTAATATAAAAATTCCAGAATAAATGGAGGAGTTATCTCAAGATTCAGGTATAAAATGGCTGCTTTTCCACCCAATAACGACGCGAACAATAGTGGTAGTGAGGAGACTGAAGCAAGGGGTATCCAAAAATAATCCACAGAGTTTGAAAATAAAATATGAGAAGCAAGATTACGAGTTTTCACAGAAACCCCTATTTCTATAGTTTTATATACTGTTTAACATTATTTTAACAACAAAGATGGCAGGGTTTGTCTTCATGAAATTACATGCATGTCTTGAAACCTCATACATTTGTATTAACATTACTTTTGGAGGGAAAATTGTACTGCAATAGTTTCGCCATTTTTGAGAAAAGCTTACAGTTGTCATTCACCAATTTGGTGTCACTCCTACAGGCTTCTTTTATGTGTACCTTTCCTTACTTTATATGTGTTTATTATTTCTGTAATCTTTTGTTCCCCTTTAATGGTCATCATTCTTCAATATTCTTATTGGATACTTCAATTACTACAACAGGAGAGTGGACAGTCTCCTTTTTTTCTACATTTCAACTTTTTCCGTATCTCTATTTCTAACTTTTGGAAAAAAAAAACCCAGAACACCAAACCCAGAACAAAACTGTACTTCGAAACAAAATACTTCAGAAATTATATAATGAGGAATTATATCGCTACAATCATTGTAGCAACCAAGAGAAAACCTACAAAACCCGAACTGTTTTACAGCAATTCACTCAGTTCCCTCATGCATTCCCTCTTACATATACTGTATTACCAAGGGACCTAAACAAACAGTATTTTCAAAGCAACCTATTTTACATTTATCTAGTAAGACTAGGATTATCTTTTTTACAGATAAAACCTCCTTTTACAAAAAGCCCTCAGCCAAACATTACCATAGTTAACCTTAGAATCTTACTACTGACAGTTGTAGTTTTGTGAAAGGACCAAGGACAGTAATCTATCTCATGTGAAATCCAAGGAGTTTTTGCTGAGTTCCAATAATTTACTTTTTCAGATGATACTACTACAGCAATACAGTCTCCTACTACAAGGCTTGGGTAGGAGAGCAAGTCTTATTTCCTGCACCCAAACTTAAGTCTAACATTGTGGAAAGCAGGCAAGAAAGGCAACATAATGGCAAGCCTTTCCTCCTACCTCCTCCCATCTAAACTAATGTTGAAAACCTCACAAAAGCAGAAAGATCAGGAAAGAAGGAAATTGTGTCTTGTATGAAGTAAAAAATAAAATTAAAAAAAATTCGTAAAAATTACTGAGAATTTTTAAAGCTTCATTGGAAGTGACAGATTTGTTCTGCAGCAAATCAGCCACTGAACTGGGAAGAAACATGTCTAAGCAGAACATGTGATACAGCCTGAAAATAAATCTAAAATTTCTTTAAAACTCTTCTGGAATGCTGTTTAAAGAAAAGCTCCTTCAACAGTAGTGTCACAAGAAGAGTTTGCTGTAAAATTATGTAATTGCATTATTACGTTATAATTCATACAGTGAATAAAACTTAAACACATAAAAATGTCTTGTATGTGTTTTGAGGTGAAATTAAATTTTCAGATGTCAAGTTTTTCCTGCATGATGATGGCTGAGAATAAGGTTAAACTTCAACATACTTTAATTTCTTGAAATAAGAAAAAATTAACGAAACATCTGACTACTAATAAAAATTTGGTTTACAAACAGTTTTCTGATTAGTGTGACTGACACATTATTTCTTAGTAACAAAATATTAAGTGAAAACATGTTTATTAAGTGCCAGGTAAGTTACTTACTGAAGTGAAAGCCAGAAGTTCCTCTTCAGTTAATTTGTGTATTGGATTGTTCTTTTGGAAGTCTATACTGTAAAGAGAAAAAAAAAATAAAACAATGCTGATTTCACCTTTAGAGTAACATTATTTAGAAAACATTTTCCAAACTTGTAGAAATCTAAAGGACATTCTGGAAATGACAAATGGGAGTATCGCATGTGCAGAAAATGATCTAGACCTAGAAAACAGTCACAGAAATAAAGAACCATCTAGGGGACCAAGATATTTTATAAGTACCTTTCCAACACCACCCTCAAGTGAAATGTCTTACTCGGTTTAAGCTTATGGGAATAACAATTTCACCAATCCTAAAAATTTTAAAATCTATTGCTTGTTTTTACAGAGATCTGTTTTGAGTTAAAATCCTATAACTAACTGAATTCAGATTCTGCAAGGCAAAAAACTACTAATGCTCAAGAAGTTCTGAAGGGTAATCTCAGACAAACACCCTCCTAGTCACTCTAAAAACACGACCACATGAGTGCATCTCTCATTAACCAGCATTACACTGCTACCTTGCAGTATTTGCAGGGGGAAAATCAGAAGAAAACACCGAGGTGAGAATTAAAATTATTTTATTCAGAGTTGGATATGCTTACAGAGATGATAAAGAAATCCGGCTTACAACCCTGTGTGGGTGAATGTTTTCCTTAGACAACAGCTCCACAACATTTACAAACATACTTAAGAGATATCACCAAATTGCACAAAAAACCAACAAAAGCTCTAATTCAAGTTCCCTGTTAAAACTGAAGACACCAAGTGAAACTATATCCTAAACTGTAGCACAGATAATAGATCATCACCAAATCCACATAATGGCTATATACATAAGCCCAAATTCATCACACTAAATTCAGCAGCAAGCTTCATATTCTAGGCTAAAACTGGGAAGATATTGTGATAATAGGTTAGACTGAAATTACACCCTCTACGTAATTTACTTTGGAGATGGCTTTGCCTGGTTATTCAGGCATGATTTCTTATATTTAAATGCACACAGACTACTCACAACAATTTCTAGAAGGCTTGAGAGCTCTTCCAGCTCTTCTTCCTGCACCACAAACCTCTCACTTTAGACAAATTGTTATCTAGTCTGTTCCCACTGATCTCCCATGATGGAGGTTCTGCACACACTTCATACCATTTATGCTGATGTTTCATAACACCATCAACTTCAGCAAGCTATTTGAAGGACATAAAGGAAAGTTCATTAACTATTGCTTCAATATATTTTCCTTGATCTCCTCACATTAAAAAAAACCACCAAACCTATGCTGTTGGTACACTGTTTTGAAAGTTTTAGATAGCATTGCTAGGAAAGAAATTCTAGATATATATCTATATCTATATATAGATATCTATCTCACTGTTTTTTCGCTTTCTTGTGAAAACTTTCGTGCAAATAGGAAAGTTACAGACAATTTCACTGCTTCAGTTAAGCATTTTTTCCATATCTAATGTCAGCTGCCAGCAGACAGACTTCTTGTTGGATGGATGTAGTCAAGTCAACTGACTTCAGGTAAACAACAGCAAGTTTCTCTATGCATGGGGGAGGGAGACAACCAATAAAAAGAGGGAAAAAAGGCAAGAAAAGCTCAAGTACTATACCAACTCAACAGCAGTTAGGCAACCAGAATGTTCAATAACATGACCATAGCTTTTGAAAAGCACAGGTAAACCAAGGGACAGTTAAATTTTGACAAAAATCTAATTTATTTTTCACCATCCTAAAAATATATTGATTCAAGCAAAAAGGATTAATCTTCTTCTAATTCTAGACCAATTTTTGTCACAACTTTTTGAAGGTCATAGATGCAGCTCTTCCAGATCAAAGCAGTGCTAAAATAGATCTCTGAATTTTATTTCTGCCACATCCATTTACAAAGCTTTAAGACAAATAAGTACAGAAATGTAAGTCTTGAAAGATAGGAGAACAACTACGTTGTTTTAATTATTTTCCATACTGAATCAAATCAAACTTAAAACTATAATTTGAATCTGAATCTAGAATATAATTGTACCTTAGTTTTAAGCATTTCTAATGACTGGGTTAGTTCTTGTCAGACTACATTATGAAAACTGAATTTCTACGACCTGTATTTGTTCTGGTTTCAAGGACAGATAAACCAGTTCATCCCAGAGAATTTCAGGAGCTGAAATCTGAGTGGAACTTAGGATCTACTGCATAAGATCTATGATGAGGAATCTTCCCATAACAATATAAAGAGAAGTCACTAATCATCACATAATTCAGTTTTGTAAGGCATTTTCTCTCCACTCTTGAATCTTGTCTTAAGGAGTTTATTGAAATAATAGAGGGAAAGAAAACAATGAGAAACAGTCGTTCTTTAAACAGATAAAACAGAACCTTGGAGTAACATGTCCTGTGCAGCAGAAAAAAGTACTTTCTAGTAAAACGGCAAAAGCTAATTGTCAACAGCTTACAACCAATTCTTAAATATGATTAATCAAGTCTACCTTGACAGCCTAATGGATGAAGAATCCAGCTTAATTTATGAGTTACAAACACTGGGATTTAATGGGCCATATTTGAAACAGTAGAATTAATAGCAATCAAAGTATCCCTTTTTGGATTATGACTACACACTTGTTTCAAAGCCTGATTTTGAAAGATGAAAAATGTTAAACAACATTGCTAAAGCTATTAAAAATAAAACAGCTCACAGGAATTCTAAAGCTAACTTATTAATTATGAAATGAAGCATTCACCCTCCAGAACTGCAGCTCTCATGCATGAAAGAAAAGCACAGACCCCGTTATAGAAGAAAGCTTGAAAAGAATATTTTGCTTAAAAACCAATGCTACATGCTTTAACACGTCTCTGCTTCCTCACAAACTGACATACTGGTATGGACACCAAGGGTACAGCCAGCAATCCAAGCCTAAACACTACTCTGTTACAAGAACACTTCCCAAAGCTGTCATCCTACTACAACACCCCTCCTGCAACATGGCTGGATCTCAAATCTTGTCTCCATCCCTGACTGAGTCACTTGACGTTATCCCATCCACTGACCGGCATTTACCATTCCCAGAGGGAATCAATGCTGAATTGGGTTTAGTTGGTTGTCCTTAGTTTCGTCTGGCCTTGAGTCTTGCCAAACTCATATATACACACAACTGGCAGTCAATCTGGTTCCCAGCCACTGTTCAGAACACAACAGTGGGTGGTGTCAAAGCCAAACATTGGGATCAAAAACCTACTGTGCAGCCAGCCAACATAAAACTCAAACTGCACCCTTAAAAAAACAGAAAAGCAAAAGGAAAAGAGCAGTAGGCAAATTAAAATTTCCTTCAGAAGGGAGGGAACAGGAAGGATTATATAATCTGAACATAAGACAATACTCGGTTAAAAAATGAAGTCCACATGAAAATGGTAAGAGAAAGGCTTTGCCTTGACTTTGCCTTAGTTGAAGACTAAAAGTGACTGGGCTAAGAATTTATGTCAACCCACTGTTCACTACACAGTCCTCAAACTGGATTAAATAGATTCCATCATTTTGCAACTGACAGATCGGAAAAGCACTTTGAGAGTCAGTGACAGAGAGCACTGCACCAACATCACTGACTGACTGTATTACACTCCTAATGCCATAACTTCTGATCCTCAGATCTCAAGCCTGCCTTTTGTTCTCCTACACTATTTACAAAACCCATGTAGTATGTAATTCCTAAAAGTTAAGTGGAAAAAAAACAAGGTGCAAAACCACCAGGATTTTATACTATAGCTTTTAACTAGCAATGGACACTGAATTTATACAAGTATTTCCACTTCAGTGAATAGCAAGGCAGTGTTTTGCTTGATGGTTGAGCCGCAGAGGAAGCTGGCAATTGCAGAATCTGGAGTATGAGTTCAAAATTTACCAAAGTGCTATCACTGTATGGTAGCTAATGCCAGCTGGTATTTGAAATGTAATTAACATGAAGCACAAAGAATATAAAGCTTTTTAAAGATAAAATTACAATATAGCTATTCATGAAATATTGCTGAAATTCTGAACTGGACACTAATGCTTACTCTGAGATAACTGAAAATGCTATCCCCATCTATAATGTAAATCTTTTAGCCTTTTAGCCAGACTATATAATAAGGAAGGAAAAAGGTCCCATCAACTCACCATTTCATTATTTCGTTGTCACAATGATTCATGCAGTTGTTTGTTTGGTTTTTTTTTTTAAAGTAACCAGAAACTAACTTACCATATTCCAAGGATTACAGCAAGCTCTTCTGCACACAAATCAGGTACCTGGTACTGATCAGCATCTGCTAATTTTATCTCATTAAGCACTGTGTCATCATTTAAATCATAATTCTGTTGGAAGAGAAAAAGAGTATTTTTAAATAGATAGAATTATGCCTTCAAAATATGAAAAAATAGACTTGCTTGAAAAAGGATAATATTACCATTAAAGAACAATACAATGGAAAGCAATTTACCATTATGATAAATAACTAAGTAATGAAGCCAGTACAAGGAGTTATCATCCAAAACATTTTTGCTACAAATATGCTGTCCATTATGCATTAGGAACAGCATTCAGAGCAACTCTAAGGTTAGCTAATATCAATTTTCTATTTAAATAAGCCTGAAGGCAGCTTCCCTTTTCAAACTGTTGCTCATAGAATTATCAACAATTTCATCCTCTATTATATACCTACAGACAACTGAAACAGATTGATGTTATGGTCATTAATGCAGGTTTTCAGGCTAGCCACCTTGGACCTCTGGGAATTTAAGGATTTCTGTTTAAGTATCAGGAAAACCCAACTACATAAACCATGACTTCTGGCAGTAAAGGTAAATTTTAGAAAAACACAGAGTAAAAAGACCTCACTGAGCCAGCATGTTTTGAAAACATTTGCTCCTGGACAACTACCTGTGAAATTTTCCATAAAATTTCCTCTGGAACACACTTTTTATTTAAAGAGTCTTTAGTTAAAGTTTTACAAAAAACCATGCTACCTGTAGTTCACTGTCTACCATTTAACATGAAAATAATATAATCTATGTCTGAAAAGTGTAAATTACCATATTCATAAAATTTGTGTTTGTTTGAAAACAACAAAAGATTTCCTTGGCTTCTAGCAAAGAGGAAGTAGCTGCAATATTACTTCTTGCTTCTTCTCTTGAAAAACAAACACAAACCAAAACAATTTCTCCTGAAACCAATTATCATACTACTGGTTTTTAGTTACCAGTAGTAGTTTTTACAAACTATTAAAAACAGATAATGGATTTATATTAGCAGTTTTTCATACTTCCTATTAATTTCCCTTCAGTGTCCCAGTAGTAGCTGTTTCTCATTCATATCTTCCATTGGCAAGGTCAAAATGAAGGTCCACAGAAGAACAAAGAGCAAACAGGAATGCTTTGAAGTGGGTTATCTGCATTCATCACCAGTACTTTATCACTATATAAATGAAACTGTGATTTGACAGAGAATGTGAAGAAAATAAGGTTTTTTTTTTTTTTATTTTAAGTGGATAGGGATGATATTCACAGTTTTAAAGTCAAACGTATTACCATAATTTTCTTCTCTTACTACATTAGACTATATAATGATTATCTACCACCTCCAGTGGAAAATTATTTTAGAACTAGTGTAATGATACTTCATCAGGTGCAACATAAATTACAATTTAACTTATATGGCAATTAGTTAAAAATTTCCCCCTTCAGGTCTACATAATTTTTAAAATGTAACTTGTATAAATAGTACTAATTACTTTAGCTTCACTATGAATATTGAACAACTGAACTCAACTTCAACTGTATGCCAGAGCTTTAAAGCGTGACTTCCATTCCTAGATATAAAAAAGAACTCCCTCATTCCCCCAAAACATAAAACCAGCTCTGAATTGCTTAAAACTGATCAAACTATTTTAACATACCACTTCATATCAAGAGTCCTTATGCATCACCTCAAGCCTGAGGCTTTCCTTTCACAGAAACTAACCCGGGAGCAAAGATTTGAATTTACAATCTTAAGTATTTATTTTGAAATGCAAATAGTTTTGCTCCTAGTGCCACCTAAGATGACATAATTGCTCAGCACCAGAGGGAAGGACGAAGCCCTTGACTAGAAATCAGCACAGGTACCAATCCAACCATTGGACACATCATTATTTTGACTGTATTTTAATGGAATTAAATTACTCACCACTGAACTGTAAAATAACTTGTTCAGCCATCCTACTGAACAAGACTAAGGGGAGAACTTTAAGGCCATGGAGGTAAGCATTCCAAAACAGGAGATGAAAATTAGGTGGGACCAGCCTCAACTTATCCAAACTGTCAGAATATATAATTTTATTAGGAAAATTTCCACTCATCCAGGATAAATCCTATCTTGAGACAGATAGAGCACATTCCTTTATCTGCAAATGGCAGATGCAAAATAAGAACTCTGGAGAGAATTGGAAGAAAATTCACCTATTATAATTTCACTTTTCATATGCACGTGTTAATGCTGTGGAGATTCTCAGCACTTTTCAAGAATTAACTTCTATGTATTTGCCATGAATAGTCTTTTAGAAGTATACAAGACACAACATAGTATCCTCCCTAAACCTAGACAGGTATGCAATGATGCTGTTGGTAGCTTTTGGCAGAAGCATTAACTAGCATTAACTCCAATTTTAGCTAAAATACCTTCAAGATACACTCAACGCCAACAAATTTGAAATCAGACCCAGCAAAAGAATCACTAGGATTCACTGCTAAAGTTAATTACATTGTACTAACAAACTACATTAATAAGTTGTATTTTGATACTACATTATCAATAAAAACGTCTTTGGGAAAGGGGAACAAAATGAAACCTTTAGTTGGCAATTCAATACACGCATTAATTGAAGAATCTACTTAGTCAAACCTGGTGTAATACCTGTGGCAGAAGACTCGCACAAGTTAATAAAATGTCTGAACTTGAAATACCTCAGGTTTTCCTCAAAGTAGCATATGGTTCTACTACAAGATTTTCTAGAATTTGACACATACAAGATGCAGAAATAAAAAGTTCTGATTCTTTAATTCTTAATTTTTTTTGAGAAGCAGACTGTGGGAACAGAAAGCCTCACTTTCTCTAAAGAGGAGCCTGAGTAACTTATGACAGAATTATATGGACACAGTCACTCAGATTTGCACAAAACTTAACTTGCTCCCTTGCAGCCAGAACCTCTTGTTCCTCCTTTCCACTTTTCCAAAAGCGTAGATATGTTTACTTTCTATAGCATTATTTTCAAGCTATAGTCAGTGAAGTTTTAGCAGGAAAGTATGGATCACATCAGCATGGCTGCCTTATTTTTAAAGGTTACGATTACCCACATTTTCTTTCTCAAATTCTCTGCTAAACTTACTTCAGAAGCTCCGTGTCTGTTCATTGAAAGGACATATGAGTACAGTACTTGATTAGCAAGGACAAAATATTTCATTCTGAGTTATATCTACAGCCTAAGCCAGTGTAGCCATTTTTATTGAAATGATTAAGTAGTTTTATTACAAACAACAGACTTTCTCTGAAATAGACTACAAAGGCAAATGCTTCAGAAAGTTGCAAGTAACTGGAAAAAAACCACTAGTACAATATCCCAGTTAGGAACTCTGAGAACAATGCATCCTATCATTTAGTTCTAGGTAAGCTGTAACTGAAGTCTATAACTAAGTGTGACATTCACCAGGCAGCCTCCTCTGAGCTCTCACTATCCTATAAGGGGCTGCCATATGTAGTTCTACCATAAGCCTAAGTTGTGACATGTGTAGTCAACGTCGTTTCATCAAATCAAATGCAACACTAAGGATATGCTAATGGGCAAACATGAAAAATCTAGATTATTCTTTGTCTTGGGTTATGTAACAAAAAAAAAATGTTTATTCTATTCCAACTGTTTAAACCGGCTGGGGAGGTGTTTTCTTTACCTCTTGTAACTCCAGGGGGTAGGGGGAGGGTGCTTTCTGGTAATGGGCCAGCTGTTAAAACCAGGAACAATATTCCTCATCTCTTCCACAATCCATCGTCCCTCCAGGGGGATATCTTCTGTTAACGGGTCATTAAGGCTCACCAAAGACATGACACATTACACCATCCCATTGTGAGATGCTCCACCCACTGAGGGGAGCCAAACTGTTCCTACCCAGATAAAAACTGAGATGCCAAAACACCAGATATCCAGTGTTTCCACTGGATTCCCAGAGGAAGACTGGACCCATCTTGCCATTACTGGACCCATTTTTACAGGATCATCTCTACTCCAACAGAACCACATCCGCCACTCTAGGAGGACTTACTTTGGACTGCTTTCAACACCCTGACCAACAGGGTGTCAGGTTGTATTTCTGACTCTCAGGATTTCTGCGGCTTTTGTTTGCTTGGGGTTTTTTTGTACTACTACATTTGTATTTTTAATATTCCTAGTAAAGAACTGCTATTCCCATTCCTAAATCTTTGCCTGAAAGCCTCTAACTGCAAAATTATAATAATTTGGAAGGGGAGGGGTGGTTTACATTCTTCCTTTCAAGGGACACTCCACCTTTCCCTGACAGATACCTGTCCTCACAAACCAAGACAGTCTCCTAAGATATTTATGCATTCAATTAAGAAACAGAGAAGGATTGACAATTTTTTTTTGCACAAAATCCCTGCTTGACCTGGAAGTCTATCAAGGCACAACAGTTTTTAATAAAGGCTTTCCTACTTGAAGTATAAACTTGGGACCATAATGGCTCAATTCATCTCTGGCTGCTTTAGCAAGTTCAAATAACTTTAAATCTCCTTATGAGGGAAAAATGTCATCCTAAATCAATACAGTGGTTCTCAAGCAATTTATAATTGAAGTCATCATGCACACTCTTAAGATCAGTAGGACCAACTCACATAACTCATGCCACAGGAATAAGTAGAGCAATTTCCTATCTTTGCACTGTAACCAAATACGTCTGTCAGTCCATAGGAATCTGTGAAATCCTGTGATGCCTTGCAGGCTATTTTGAAAATCTGCCTCTCACCTGTTTTCCTAGCTCCATCATTCTTAGTCACTAAAAATTAATGCATGAACTGTAGAAGATCATACTTGCAAACATGCTCTTAGCTGAGTAGACACATCTGTCTTGCAGACATTCATATGTTCTTTTACCCCATGTCCTTTAATATCAGGCAAATTACTGCCCCACAGCTCTTCCACAAACTTCCAAAAACCCCAGCCAGGTTTCTCTAGGCACAAAACACTTTTCCCCTAGCAGACACCCAACAAAAGCCTCAGAACATTTTAATTTTAAGAAATTAAAACAATTCTTCTCAGATACATACTATTGTTAGGCTTTCTAGAGGTGTTGGAGCTGGACTTAGTTCACTGTGAGGAAGAAGGAATCCATCTGTTCTTTGGACATCCAAAATAAGCTGTGCAACGTATTTTTCCTGAAATCGTGTTCTCTTCCCCAAAGCACCTACAGAAAATATGTTTATATTAATGAACACTAAGAACCAGTTATCTAATCACATACTAGAGAGCTGCTACCAAAAAACCTCCAGACAAAACAGAGAAATACACTGAGAATTAACCTGTGAAATTTAGCAGTGGTTTAACTCTGCTTCATCTCTTTGCAGTGCTCTCACTGCCAGCACACATACAAAGGAATACACATTACAAACACACAAACAGCTATATAGGTCTTGCAAGGCTGCTTTTAATTAAATTCCCCATAACCCAGCATTTTGAAAACTCATAGTCATCAAGTATCATCACTTCCCTGTGTATTTCCAAGCAATAAACCAGAAACAATTGTTCAATTTGCTTGCTAGAAATTAGTGACTACATGGAGACATTTACGCAAATGAAAATCTTGTAATATCTTACAGGCCATAATTTTAAATATTTCAGATCTTCATTTGAAGAGTTAGGTCTTTGAAGAAGGATAGCAGACATGATGCTACCAGAATATGGCAAGTAAGACTCTGTAAAAATAATATTGGGACTGAGTGAAACAGTAAACCAGTGAAGACTGTATAATGAATTAACAAATATTCAGAATGCACAAGGTGAAATTCGTCTCAGTGGTGTTTCTTCAGTTCCTTATTGGACCCACTGACAATTTTTACTAGTTTTTAAAGGGGTAATTGACATTTATACCAAATTGTAAGGAAAATCATGTCTGTTCTTCTTCTGTTAGCAACTTGCTTGCAAAATGAAGAGAAATAAAAGAGCAATTTCAGGACAGTAACTTAAAATAACAAAATTTTAGCTCCTTACCAGAGCCAAAACGGAGCTAAAAATTACTCTATAAAATTTGCAGATTTGCTTCTTCATTATTACTGTGATACACTGCTCAGACAGTGTGAAATGGAGGAATGAGAATTAATTCACTGCTGCTTTTGAGAACCAATTAAGATCAAATAAAGCTCTTAATTTTGTGATAATTTTGAAAAATTTTCAGTATATAAAATCTTTCAGGTAAAGAGAGACTGCTCATATGACAAAGGCCTGAAGATGAGGCCACTGTCCGTAAGAATCATCCAACAGAGGCACTGAAATAGCAGTCACACACTTTTCTTCCTGAAAGTGGAAAGAGATGAGTGGGGAAGCCAGAAATTAAACTGATTTCTCCTTTTCTGCCAATTACCCCTTTTAGTGGAAGAACCCTGTATTAAGAGTTTATGAAGAAACGAAAAAGGTTCTAAAAATATCACTTGGAAAATCACACAGCACACTGCAGAGAACAGACACACAGAGAAATACTGGCTAATAATTCATACTAATTTTACACAGTAGCATTCAATTCTCTGTTTTAATATTGCTTGGAAATCACTATGCTGTAATTCACTTCCTGTTATGTCTTACTGCCTAAACAGCTGAAGGAAACTTATTCTGGATACCAATAAAATTGCTTACTACCACTCAGAAACTGTGATTTGTTTATGCTCTCATATGCACACACCTCCCACCCCATTTTTTAAAACTAAGAATTCCTTGCTATTACAGGGACAAAACAGTATTTTTTACTTGAAAAATATGTATCGCATGTATTAAAGCTGAGAAAAAATTTGGATGGTCTATACCACCATGTATGGCAGTGTTCAAGTGATCTTTAAGGTCCCTTTCAACCCTTAACATTCTATGGTAGATCCTCACAAAGTAAAAGGAATCTACACAGAAACTTCACTTTCTGTTTCATATTAAAAGTTCCCAGAGATGTCTTACCGGGCATGAAAAGAATAAACAGATCTCAGAGTTCATTAATCCTCTAGATCTGTTGTTCATAAATTTATTTTGGATTACTACCCTTCATTTCACTAAATTTATATGCAAGACGGATCATGGTGTTCTCTTTTACTGGAAATTGTTTTGTAGAGTTATTGATGGTTATGACTCATTTGAGGGGCATAATGATGCTTTTCAATAAAAGATGAACACAATACATATTTGGATTAATGGGATTTAAAAAACGTACACAAACCAAGCATGATTTATTCACACATTACTGAAATAACTTTGAAAAATATTGGTCCTAAAATGTCTGTTTTAAGAACAATATATAATTCCATGCTGCAATACAATACTCAGCTAGTAAGGATTACAACCATTAATGCATATAAACCTCTTCAAATCCTTTCCTAAAAAGGAAATTACTCCCAAAAGCCTTAAAAATGTCTTTACTAGAGATTGGACTTTTACATTAAACCAAAGTCTTTTTCGATGATGTAACATTCCTCCCATTTAGCCCAAACATGCATGTCAAATGAACTTGTCTAGAATGCCAGCAATTCCCACATGTTCAGTTCAGTTCATTTGCCTTCAGGTTAGACATAACTATGTTAATAGATTTATGGAGATAAACCACAGAACATTTAGGAGTTTCACAACATTTTTCTAAGATACTGTATCACCATAATCTTTCTCTGGGACCATCATAACCTCTTGGTAAAGTAATAAAAAATATAAATAACTCCACAGTATCCTATAATTTTTTTTTCTTCTCCAAACAAGAAGCGTTTTTTTATAAGTTAGATTTAAGAAAATTATTAATCCAAAATATGAAGATCTCCTTTAAAGGAAAAAAAAATCCAACATGAAGACCATCAGTGAATAACCACCTGTCTTTTTGATTTTACTTGTTCTCAGTTATTTGCATTTTTATAGCTAGGGTTCAATCATAGGTCCTGATGTTTTTAATTAAAAAAAAAACAAGAAAAATTTTGACTAATTTTAAAGAAAATAAGTCACCCTAGGACAGTACTTTATAATACCAAGTTGGCAATAAATGCCCCACTTGGAACACACCACACACAGATTTTGTTGCATACAGGGAAAAAAGGGTAGGATCAACTGAAATGTATAGATTTCCTTCAGATATAAACTATTATGTTTTATTTCCATTACAGATCTTTCAAAGAAAGCTTTTAAAACCTTTGAACAAATAAGCATGGAGTTCCATATAATTTCTTCGAGTTTGTGTTTATTGGGCTTTTTATTTGGTTTTTTGTGTGGTTTAGGGCTTTTTTTTTTTACTGCTGATGGCTTGGGGTTTTTTAAATTAAATTATTAAACTGATTCATGGAATAAACAGGATTAGCTGCAGCTCCAACCTAGATATGAAGGAGCATAAGCTTTGTGACATACAGTGATATAATAAGTAAGGAAGCTGCAAGTTTCAGCTCCTTAGTGCTTCCTACTAGTAAGTCTACAGGAAAAAACTAGATAAAAGATTTTTTGCATTTCTACTCAGGTACAATCATAAGTTCTCACACAGAAAAGGTGTGATTTTATGTCATTTTGATTGCCTAGGAGGACCAGCTAGACCATATTTTACATATAAATATGTAAAAAATTTACATATTTATACACGTAAAGTTGTAAGTGTAGCAATCTGATCTTCCTGACGCTAAAGAATAGGTTCAGAAAGGATAATTATAGCCTTCATAGTGATTGAATCCTTGTGATTTCTGTTCATCAGAAATTTGACTCCCCTATTTATTTCCTGGTGATGACACCAGTCCTGGGAATGACTTCTAAAAGCTATTCACACAGAGTAGACCTAGGCTAGTGGCACAAAAGGTAAAAGACTGCATCGAATCATCATGCAGACACCTTTATAAGTGTTTCCAAACAAACCAAAGCAAACCAAAAATATTCATCATGACACCAGCAGATGCAACTGGATCTAGAATTTGACATGAAACACTAGAAAGGATTGTAATACCCAAACTCCTCAAATACCCATTCAGGAATGGTTTTTTAACTAGATGTCATATTTCTCTTCCAAGCAACGCTAATTTTTGGAAGACAAGTAAGATCTAGCTGTTAAACATCAAGCTGTTTCAAAGTACAGCTCCTTATTACTTGCATACGTCACAAAAAACTCCAACAAGCAATAAGTTACTTTGGTCCAACCAATCATCCTCACAGACTTTACAAGCAAAACTTACCTGTAAGGTTAATCTGCAGTTTTGTTATGTCTTTAGCCATATTGAAACAGTGTTTAGCTTTTTTATATTCATAGTAAAACAAAAATGTATAGGCAGACTCAAGATGGAACTGAACTGCTAAGTGCCAGCTTTCACCATCTGTGAACAAAGCTTCTGCTTCTGTCACTGCAAATTAAGAAAAAGAAGAGATGAGAATGCAGTTCAGTAGAATTGTACTTTAAAAATACATTTAGTATACCATGAGAGAAAGTCTGTTGCTCTTTACACCATCACACATTTAAAAATTCACTGACAGTGTATAAAAGACATATGTGATTCAAAGCATTTTTTAAGTTTTATATCTAAGGATTACTACCAGAAAGAAGAAAAGTTCAATCTTTGCTTATATTTAACAGCAAAGCTGAACTGGGAAATATCACTTCTGCAGAAAATAAACAACTCTAATTGTACTGAACCTTCTAAAGAACATAAGAACAAAACATTGAGCTAATACCCACCCCTTAAGTAGAAAGTCTCAAATTAAAGTCTCAACAGCATATCGAGCTTTGAATGGTGGCTTAGGATTCATAAGACATTTTCTGTTTGGTTGTTCTTTGTTTGTTGGTTTGTTTTTCAAATAATTATTGACTTGCTGAATGATAAAGATCATGTTCTCCATCTGAACTGGAGAAAATATCTTTGTGAACAGATCTGAAGTCTTTAGGAAAGAAGACTTAACATTTTTTCATCCAGCATAAAAGCATTTGTATTTCTTATACATTTAAGTTCTATTAAAGAACAGTAAGTTACAAGAGAATATTCCTGCAAATACAGACCATTAAGTTGAAAATTATTCATGCTGCTTTTAAATGGAAGTGGGTTTTTTGCTTCATGCTGTATTTCTGCATTTTTCAAAAATATTTAGATTATAAGAATTACAAAAAAGCTTGCAGTCTCACAGTACTTAAAAAGGACTGGTTACCCAGTTATAGCACTAAGGCTGCGTTTCTTAATGGATGCTTAATTTTTCAAACAAGCTTTATTAATGGTGTTAAAACGCCTTACTATTAAAAAAACCCTATTATCAAGGATTTTTAAAATATTTTCTGTGAAATTTTTGGGGTTTTTTTTATAATTTAGAGCTTGGCAGTCAACTCTAGCACAAACAGATTTTACTGTTTAAACCTCCTAGGGCTGTTTTTTTTTTTTTTAGGACTTGTTAATCCTCAAAACCTTTCACTTAATATAGAAAGCTGCTAAATATGAATATAGTTTTTACACAGCCTTTTAAATTCACTAAGCCAAAATTTGCATAGATAAATCCTGCCTAGTTACAACTTTTTCAAAGACAAGATTTAATTTTTTTTAAAAAAACCCACGAACTAGTAATTTAAAAATATTACTCCAAGCCTACAAAATACTGGATATGCAGGTACAAGTGGAAACCACACAAAAAACATTACTTGTGAACTGATTGACACAATACAATTTCAAAGGAAAAAAAATCAGGTTGTAATGTTTAATCGTGCATTACAACTAGATTTTCTGCAGCTAACAAGTTTCAATGAGCTGAATACAAGATTACTTGTGCTGAAGACACATGGTGAACTCATGTGACACATTAAGAAGCAGTCTCATCACTACCTAAATACCATTTACTCACAGTGCTTGGTAAGTGTAGGCACTTTGAAACTGCAAGGACCTTTGGGGAAAGTTTCACATCATTACTAGTACTGATGTAGTGGCCCAGAAGCACTGATGTCCCAAACTTAAAACATCCTTCTGGCACCCCACACCATGTTTGGCACATGGCCAAAAGGATGGGAAACTGCACCAAGCCCAACTGGTTTTACATAATGGCTGCTTCAGAACAGCACAGAATCCTTGCAGCTGTCTTCTATTCAGGTGATGATATTGACCTAACACTCGAGAAAAATGACATTTCTCCTAAATTTGAAGGTCTTTTCCTCTAGTAACTAACACAAAGTTTTCTTGAGAACTTGATATAGACAAGCAAGTGGGTTATTCAAGCCCTACTCAAAGACAATTTAAAAGGTTTTAAAGTATTTATTTTATGGAATATGAGGGTACTCGTTTGAAATACCAGATGGCTTCAGTGAGAAAATAAACAAACTGGTAAAAGGCAACAGGCAGCAAAAACTGCCAGAAAGAAACTCACTAAAAATTTTCAGGTGTACTTTACATCATCTATCTCTGAGAACCACACCCAAGAGTCTTAAAACAAGTCACTGTCAAAAAACCTTTGTCTACGATCACATTTTCATCCTAGAGGCTGAAAAATAGCATGTGCCTTTCAAGTGCATGCCAAGTTAAGTGAAATTCTGCTCCCTCTCTACCGATTGCAGTTATGTAAGTGTCTGATAAGCATTTGAACAGTTATGACTACAAATTCTCCTCCCCTGTGCTATCTTAAGAGATGCTGCAAGCCAATAAACAAGTAACTAGAAACATACCTTGTTTTATACAGGTTTGGGCAAGAGTAAATAGCTCAGGTGATCTCTCCTCCAACAACTGCTGGTGAATATTTACACATCTTAGAGTCCACCAAGGTAACGTCTGAAAGAAAATATGGATATTTCAAGTTCATAACAAGTATAGGGTATTAAGAAAATAAAGGAAAGAAAGTGGTTTTAAAATACAGATTTTGCAGTCTACTCAATTCTAGTTTCTAAAAAATACAAACATGTCCAAAACAGCTGTTTTATTAAAAACATAACCATAACCTAAAAGATAAAAGTGTAAAGATTAACCATCCAGGCAGCTCTACAGCGCACCAAGGGTTTGCTGGATTTTCCCTCTATTAATTTCTCTAACTGCTCTTTGAACCCTGCAAACCTTTAGTACCACCATGTGGTAAGAAACACTGTCAACAGCAGAAAAAAGGAATACTTGTATGCATTTATTTTGGAGCAGCCACTTGCTACTTTGATTTCATAGCTCCTAACTCTTGTAACAGAAAAGGACCAAAATAAAATCAAAACCCCAAATCCAGCTGTTTCCTACTTATCTTCTTTTGTGTCACATTGATTATTTTAACAGAAAGCCATGATCTCATTCTTCAGCAATCTTCCAGCCTGAAGAGTTCTAAACTATTTAGTTACTGTTTGTATGGAAGCCATTCAGTATTTCTGATAATCCACTGTCATCCTTCTACGCATTTTTCCTGTTCTGTTTGACCTTTTTTTATTTCTTCAGGTGGCAGCATAAAGGATTCTGAGAGATGCAGAACAGGAGTAGAATAAGAGCAGAATTGCTCTTGAGAACACATTACAATCACAATTGAAAGTCCTAACGTCTGTATGTTGAACTTCAGAAGGGCAAAGATGTTACTGAACTAAGCAAACACTCTACAGCAGGCACTGCTGAACCACAGCCCAGGAAATACCTGATTTCAGAAAGCTGTGTACACAAAGCATAAACTCCCCACAGTCTCTTAACCTCTTCTCTAGTTGCAGGAGAAAATGCATGGAAAAGTCAATTTTAATATTCTAGTCTCAAAATTATGCTTAAGATTATAATCATGAATGCAGAGCACACCTCTACAGAGGCTGTAATGATTGCTATTTATTCTGGTGCTGTTAGCACACCAATCGTTTTTTATGAAAGATGTTTGATTGCTTTAGAGGCACTCATCTTCTCAACTTTTTATGCAGGTATGCTTCAGACTGACCTAAGGGCTGTGCAGTGTTCAAGCACAAACATCTAAACTAATTACATGGAGCTGATGCTAACGTCCACAGAAAGGAACCATCAAAAAGAATAATAGCATCTATTTCCAAGAGCAATGAAAGATGACTTTTGATATCAAACTGGACAGAGTAAAGCACACAAACAGGCTTCATGAAAGAGGTCAGATCCCAACATTTCATCATTTATTTAGAAACCTAAAGGCAATTTAAGTAACAAGTTTCAAATTACTTGAGTTTAGCTTTATACAATGAAGTATTAATTTTCCCACACAACTGAGTATCCAGTTTAATGATACAGTCTCCTGAGGCCTCATGCTTACCACTTAGAAATGCTAGAATCAATGAGAATATATTTTTAAAATTTCAGATAAGCCAGCTGAGCTGTGTACAATATTTTATTGGCAATACTCTTTGGGAGCCATGTTGAAAATTTGTGGATGATTTTTAAGCATTTACTCTTACATGTAAAATAGCATACAGGACTTTATTAATGCTTTAGATAATACATTTTGAAGTTATTTTACCTTGTTTTAAAGTTATGTGCACTACTATTAAAGCAGCAAAAGTATTAGGAGGCCACCTCTGAATGAAGCTAAAAGGAAAAACAATAACAAGCTTTAATTGCTACACCAACCTGTTGACGAAAGTAGTTCCTATCAGTTGTTGCCTTTGAACTACTATTTAAACTTGATGTAGACACAAATGATTGAATCTCAACCCCGTAGAATAAAGCCCCCCATTATGTCACTCTTAGGGGAGGCAGCAGGGGAATTCTCTATACCAGGTACATTTTCTGTTTCCCTGACTGACCCAGTTGCTGGAATTTAACAGCACTCATCTGTGAATAAGAGGGAAAACGATGGAAGAAACTTGGCTTCCAGAAATGCAGTACAGGCAGCATCTCCCACACAGTTTAATTCATCACTCATACAAAGACCCAGCTGGGAATGGATGTTGTCAGCCAAGCATAAAGAGAGGCCATGTGGCATTTTGATCTCTAGCCAAATTCTGTTCAACTGGAATTCAATAAAGAGAAGCTGCTGCTGTTAAAAGTCCCCCACTTCCAGAGAGTCCTGCTACCAACCAGGCTGCTGCTGAACTACAAGGGAGGTACAGACCCTCTAAGAGATGCCATGTCTACTTGTTTTTAACACACGTACACAACAGAGATTTAGACTTAGAATTCATACAGTGATGGTTAACAGTATCCAAAAGCTTGTTAAAAAGGGTATAGGATATGTAAGCTGCATTATAGGGCATTCCCAGCTAACCCCTGACAAATAATATCACAAAGTATGTGTCTTGATAAAATGGTTGTATTAAATTTTCTAATTTTTCCAGCTAATGAAGACACCTTTCCTCTCTTTTGGGGAAGACAGTGAGTAAATAGTTTATCTTTAAGAAGATATCTGTGATTAATTGCAATCACTTTGTCCCAACTGTTCCTTAGAGGGAAGAACCTCAGAGCTAAAGGAAAAGAAATGGAAGTCAGAATGATTCAATGAGGTATGAAGAAAAGAATGGGAGAACCAATTAAGGAGTAGCTGGTAGTCACAGTCATTAGTCACATACTTCTTACCTGGAGAGATGAGAGTTTGTGTCTTGAATTCACAAGGATTATCCTGGCTATAAGCAGCAAAATAGGATGAGAAGTCAAGGTATAGACTGATTCACCATCTAGAACCAGCATCTTCAGAATAGTTGCATGAAGCATCTTTGGCTAAAAGAAAGGGGAAAAAACCCACAAGTTGCAGGAAATTTAAGCTTATACAGAATAGAAAAAATAGCTATTAATGAATTTAAGGAAAAAGTCTTCTCAAAACATAAAAAATCCCAAAAAACAAGACCAAAAACTCTGTCTCTTGGAGTCTCAATCTTTTACCAAATCATGGTAAACTGTGCACTGCTTCTTGCTGTTCTGGTACACCACATCAACATGCTCTGCAGGAGACTTGATTTCCTCCCACCTGAAATGCACATGTCATCCAGTCAACTAACCCCAAACACAATACAGTAATATAATCATTCCCACAATCTAAAGAGAAAAGGTTCTGGTAAATCCATACCAATCAATTTGCAATCACAGAAACAAAACAATTTTATAATTAAATTAACCCTACAGCACTGAAATACACTAGGTATTGCTGCAGTGCTGTCCGTAAGTGTTACCATCTTCTTTCCCCAGAGGGAGCTTCCTGTTGGAGTGGCATCAGAGCAGCAATATAGAGCCATTATTCCCTTTGTCTGATAAATAAAAACCTCTCCTGCTTTGAATGCATTCCTGTATGACGTTCTCTACAGTAACTCTTTTATTTAATGGCCTTGAGGTAGCTCTCCAGGGACTCTCTCAGTGGTGACTGTCATCTGACAGTCACCTATTCTCCCCTCCCTTTTAATGCAATGAAAGCATTTGAGCAGTTTATCTTCAGGCTTGGGGAGATGTCCATTTATCAGTCTATTCCTGGTTCTCATATGACAGATTTCCTTAATGAACAAAAAAATAGGGTTTTAGTTTCCAGTTGGTATAAAATGGGCAGGAAAAAGGGAATGGAAGGGAGAAAGCACAGAAGGTTAAATGACAACTTGCATTGAAGTCACTTGCATGAGAAAGATTTTTAATCAGCCTATGCAACCAAGATATAAGTTACTTGAATCATATTTCAGCTTTTTAAACTAAACAAATCACATAATTCCTGAGTTATTTGAAACTCTTTTTAATACCTGTATCAACAGATTGAAAACAAAAATTCAGTGTTAAACTACATGAATCTCTAACATCACTTTTTAATAATAGAGTAATCTTTAAGCTTATTCTGATCTACTACAGGGTTTTTTAGTTTGAACTAGCATCGAAAATACTTCTACTTTGTAGACAATGATTTGGGACAAAGGGGAACTCCTGTATGAGATCACTGCAGTCATTTCAATCCCACTGTGGAAAATTACGATCACAACAGTCAGACAAGCCACTTGAGAATAAAGCAAAGAAACTGCCAACTGGAAATATACCGGATCTGTTGCACCTCTGGCCATTCAGAAAGGAAGAACCTTATCAACATCTGTAATTTTGAGAGGGGAAAGTCATCCATCAGTACCTCTAAAGATTAATTTTTCAAATACACACATACACACATTGTGGGACACTCAAAATTTTCAGTTTAATGTAAACTTTTTTCCTATCTGCATCTTTTTGATTCTTTCTATAATCAAAGTAGACCACACTTAAAATACTCAACAGGAAAGCAAAGGAGATTTGTTATAAAACCTTTTTCAAAAACAGCCTTGCAATGCTAGAGTTATCTATACTTGTTTAAGCACTGTAGTACCAAATTAATCTCAAATTCACATTTCAAGTCCTTTCACCACAAAACCATGTCCGGCTAATTTAACATTAACAAAACATTCGTAAACATTTGTAAACAACAAAACTAACGTAACATTAACAAAAAATGAGGGAGGAAGAAGGGAAAGTTGATGACATATTACAGCCTTGAAAATAAGCCAAGAAGTCCCAGAGCCAAAGAACTGCTATCTTCTATTTTAACAAATCCATGTCCTTTTTCATGAAACAAATCCCTTCCAGAAAAGCAGACATCCTTTACATTTAGCTGAAAAAGTCTAAACCAACATTCATTTTTCCAGCCTATACTCTAAGACTGCATTATCCATGCAAAATTCACTGCCCTGAGGTAGTCTTTAAGGTAAGAGAACAGCTACAAGTAAGAGAGAGACATTTAAGGTGTTATGACTTCAAGGACTGCGAAATTAAGAATGAAAGTCCACCAAAATCTCTAGAACATTGGCTAAGAGCAAAAAGAAATTTTGAGCTTGTGTTTAAACACTTAAATATATAATGTGTTGAACCTGTCTTGTAGCTCAAAAATTTCATGTATGTCAAAACAGCCACAAGCCAAGACTTACTAATATAATGATCCTGACCTAGTAAACCTGGGTGAGATTTTTGAGTCTTTCTAGTCTTTGTCAAACTTGACATCACAAAGTATAATTCTTTTACATAATTTAGGAGTAATGTTCTTAAAGCACAGAAACATATACTAGGATAACCACTTCAGGAACATACGCAGAGGAATCACTGGAGTAGTCATCCAGCTTCTGCTGGACCTGCAAGTGGTTCTGTTTGATCATCACAAATTAACACACAAAATACATGCAAATTAAGCTAAATTCACTCTAGATCCTTATTTTTTAATCTCTGAAGCCCAGCTGTTGCTATATTCAACTTCCAAACAGTACCTTAATGGTTACTTTTAAGTTACTACTACTAAAGCCCTAAGTCAACTGCAAGCTGGACAGTACTCCTGGGTATTTCAATTTTCACAGTATTTCAAAAGTATTTCCCACCATAACTGGTGCCACCTGAATAATAATAAAAATCAGAAGAAGAAAGCTCCTGCCATTCACATTCAATAGCTCTAAAAATAGAGTGTATTAGAATTCTAGTTTAGAAAATTAATGTTCTTTTCTTGCTAATGATAGTGACTAGAAGCAAAGTGAGCATTCCGCATGCTTTTACTTTTATGCTGAGAATCACTCTGGCCTCTGTAACATTTCATCAGCTCTTTCTGTCTTGGGGATCCTTCCCCTATAAATAAAAAGGTAAGTGCAGACATAAAGAAGTAGACAAAGCCAGGCTAAAGGCTTGGGAAGACTTAATTAAATGGAAGCAAAGGTAGGGTGTAGACAAGTTATCAGATCAGGAAGCTGCTGCATATGGCTACTAAGCCATATATACTGGGCTTCTCATATTTTTAAAAATACAAAGACTACTGCACAACAATTTGTCATTTTGCAAAGCTAAGATGATCTACCTTCCAGATTGACAGAGGATATACTGAGGTTACCTGCCAATGGTTTGGTCCTTGAAAACAAACAAGTTTGTCCCTTTAGACTTTAAGGCAAAGGAAATACTGCTTTTCTCTTCAACTTCCTGCAAGGGAGGTAAGATTACACAGGAGGCTGTTGGCAGTTTTACAAGCCAAATCAGCAACAGGTAACCTACGGAGAGCTGAGGTCTAGGCTGAAGATAATCATGGTGAGTTAGTAAAAGCAAGTCTTGCCTGAGAGCGTTACATGTCAAAGAAGTACTTTGGTTATGAAAGCTCTTGCTCATAAACCCTATGAGGGTTACTTTGCTCTGCTATTAGGGGGTATTTTTCAAGTGACTGCACTAGGATTCCCCCTTCTGTTCTATAGTCATAGCAAGGGAATGCAGGGCAAGACTGTAGGCTGCTTTAGCAGTCTATCTTTGCTTACAAGACTGCCTCCAGATTTAGCCTTTATCATCCATCCTTACATTCCCCACAAGAGGGAGAAATCTGTGTAATTTTTAAAGCCTATATCTTGCTGGTCAAGCATGGCATGGACTTTCTTCTTCCTAGCTAGTTCATGCTAATGGAAACCAAGCATCTGGGCCTGAAAAAAGGAATTCACAACAGATTGAATTAACAAGACCAAGGAATCATACTGGATTTGAAACAGCAGTGCTACATAGTACATTGGTGTTTTTCATACTAATTATGAACATGGGTATAGATGCCAACAGAAGTGTGGCAATATTTCAGTCTCTTCCAGCAAAAGGATCATAAAAGACAGAGCAATAAAAACATAAGAAAAAAAAACTATTCAAATGTATTCCAAAACTTATTCTTTGGGATCAGCCTGGAAGCTACAAAAAGAAGAGTAGGAACTGTTGATAAATGCATTTGGAGGACTCCTACCAGTTATTTACATGCACTATCAATTAACAGATTAAGATTTTCCAGATGGAGCTTCTCACTGTTACCAGATATATTCTACTTGTGAATATGAAATTAGACAACAAATAAAGCAGCAAGCAGCTTGTCTTCACAACATTCTTAATCATCAGTGGTCTTCATTAGTACTACTGCACATTCTTTTCCAGCTCATTCACTGAAAATACTGAGCTCAGCTGTATGAAGTAATACATAGAAGCTCTGAAGGAAGAATAAATATGCTCCAACTTCAACAGCTTTGTACCTTTTATTCCCTTACATGCAGAGACAGACATAATTATTTTAAGACACAAGGAGCCCATTACTATAAGCCACTTATTTTAAGCACTGAGCTCATTAATAATGTTTTAGTCTAACCACAACAAGTTCAAAACCACAACCGTTAATCCATTTCAACCAGAATTCAGTACTTTTTAATCTTCTGTTATCAAATTCACTCCTTTAAAAAAAAAATCAATGTAGTATCAGTCAGACTATTAACTGGTGTGGTAAAGTCTCACAGTTATTTCAGAAAACTGAAATAAATCTAATAAATAAAATGCTACTTTTGTGTGAAAATCACAAGCCAGTTCTGCAGGATGTAAACCCAAAACTTAATAGAGTACATGAATGCAACCATAGTTTAGAGAGAAGGCTAGACTCAATTTGTGGAAAGGGAAATAATATACACATACTCGTGAATATTGTTCATTGAAGACATCCAAGAGGCTCCTACTAGCAACTCATCTTAAAGAAGCTAGTTTATTTACTCTTCACCAAAATTAATTACAGTCTCATGCAGCCTTACTGCACTCATAAGAAAAGAAGTTATCTGGGAGCAGAAATTAAGCTATGTCACTGACCCAGAAGAGAAACTTTCCAAGCATAGAAATGGCAGCAGTTATATACCCTGGAAACAAAGACTAATCCAATAAAGTGTTCTGAAAATAAGAGTAACAGTTTCTAAAATATTCCTGAAATAAATGAGACATTGTAAAGCTGAAATTTAGTGACATTACTTAGAGCAGGCTAAAAGAAACACGAATACATAATAAAATAATTTTAGTTTGAAAACCTGGAAAATGGATGATCTGTTTAAAAAGGGATTGTATTGGTCTTGATGATAGAATATGGAAGGTTACAACAGATGGAGAAAGTTAAGAGTTCCATTTTTAATCCACGTTTTCTGAATATCTGCGTATGTATGACAGGAAAGCTGGATTAAAGGAAACACAAAAATGTCACTATTGAGATGTTCATTTTCACAGAGTGTTTATATACTAAGAATCCTTGGAATGAAAAGTACATAAAGTTAATTTGTTCGAATTAAGACTTTTAATAAAGAAGAGAACTGGATATTATATTTTAGCACATAGGCGCTCTTGGAAAAAAAACATTAACATGTCAGAAGACAACACAGATAGCAGTGACAGAAATAAAGGTAAACTTCTGCCTGAAGGCATAAATAGCTAAACCTTGAAGCAATATGGAAGTCTGATGGAGCACTCATTAGAAATAAAGTATGTTCAAGTCTGTTTTCCTTTATAGTCTCTTGCCAGTTCAGTTTCTGCAATACCACCCCTGCATAAGCAAACATATTTCAAAGCATCACATTCCCAGGCACTAAAGAAATATAACAGAAACTAAACAAGAGATCAAATATTTCCTTACTCAACAGGGAATTGCATCTCATTCTTCCAGACATTAAATGAAATTGCCTGGAAAAAAGAAGGACTCGGGGTGACCTAATTGGTACTAATTTGGTACCTGAAGACAACCTACAAGAAAGAGGGAGCGAGACTGTTTACAAGGGCATGTAGTGACAGGTCATGGGGGAGTGGCTTAAAACTGACAGGGAGTAGGTTTAGGTGAAGAAATTCTTTGCTGTGAGGTGGTGAGGCACTGGAACAGAGTACACAGAGAAGCTGTGGATGCGCCTTCCCTGGAAAGTGTTCAAGGCCATGTTTGATGGAACTCTGAGCTACCTGGTCTAGTGGAAGGTGTCCCTGCCCATGGCTGGGGGCCTGGAACCGGGTGATCTTTAAAGTCCCGTCCAAGCCAAAGCATTTTATGATTCTATGAAATGGTTAATAGAAATTATGAACACTATATTTTCCAGGTCTCTGAATTCTGTCAGTGAAAGCAATCCTATAAGCATCATCTTGGGCTGCAGACTGTGTTAGACTGCAACCTGTGCATACACACTAACATAGAATATAGAGTTCTCCAGTAAACAGAAACCAAAATTTACAAGAATATTTCAATATTATAATATTAAACATTATAAACAAATTATAAAGAGAATCAATGAAATAAGGTTTTATAACTATTTTTCCCTTCAGAGGTAGCACATTTCAAAATTTCTGCTAACTCATTTCACACCCTAAAAGGTTTAGTACACTTGGTTTCCACTGTTATTTATTTAGTCAACAGAAGATGAGATCTGAATTTCAAGTATCAAAAATGATGTGAAAAATAAGCCTATCTACACATACTGTGTCAGCCCTAAAAGATAAACCAAATTTATAAACATCTATTTAAAAAACCAGGAGCAATACTGTATCTGAATTAGCTCTTTAGAAGTACAATCTTGCAAATGAACCTAAGGCAGGATTTTATGAATTATGGAAAACATGCCACAATAAGGCGGCAGAGCCAGCAGTTTTACATGAAACTTTTCATATAGTCCAACTTCCCCTCACTTCACAGTTTACAGCACTTACATTGCTCATGGTCCATACCTTATTCCTAGTGAAATTCTAAATTCAAACTCGTGTATAGATTTAGCATTAGCAGGGACTACCAATACGTTCCTCACTGACACACTGCAGTAGTCAGTGCTTTACCACAGCTTTAACTCTGAGAAAAATCAAGAAGCTGTGCTAAAGCCCACGTGAGGAGTCTGGACTGTGGTACTCCCATGAGGAACAATACACACATCTCACTAAAAGAAGTCAGGTGTTGATTAGTAATCTACATAAAACTATAACAAAATAAATAAAACTGACAGTCCTCAGTTTCATCTCCTACATTCCCTTCTGCTTCCAAAAGCTTCATTTAAATTAGCATTTTTGTACTAATATCACCTCAACTCACTTGGCATTCAGGAGCCTAACAGGATACTGAGCATCCAAATCTACTGTTAGCATCTGCCCAACACTCTGCTATTTGCAAGATATGCAACTTCTACCTTTCCCTAAGGAGGGGAAATTTCTAAGCCATTTATAAACATCATTCTTCGATCCAGCTAACAATGCATCCCAAAATAAACACATAAAAAGTTTATTGATTGCACATGCCCTTTGAGGAAATGCTTGCCTATATTAAAGGTATCTTCTCCATCCAAACCCAACAATTCCAGCCGGAAATATCTTAAGTACAGAAACAGTAACTACTTTTAGGACGCTGCTGATACAACTGAAGAAGCTGCAATAGCAGCCAGTAGGTTTGATGATTACAGCAATTCATTCTAGCACCCTGCCTAGCAGATGTGCCTTCTCTCACACACCTAAGTGTTATGGTTACTTGTGAAAAGCAGTGACAATAAAAGGCCAGCTTATTAAAATCCAAACCTACCTCACAGAATTTCTGTAACAATTCAGGCGGCAAAAAATCCTGAAGCTTTAACTGAACAGGAGGCCCAGTCCAATTGCTTTGAACAAAGAGCTGCAAACTCCCCACACCAAGCAGAAACATCAGCCTCTGCCTGCAAAATAGATAAGAACAGCAATTAGCAACATATTACATTTTCACTTAAGGCTACAAGAGCTGATTAAATCTTATGCTAGCTCAAAACCCTCAGCTTAAAAAAAAAAAATCAGTCTCCTGTGAAGAGGGTACAATGAATGGAATATTCAAGAATGTATATAGGAAACAGTAAGTCCTCGAAATTTGTTCGTTTATAAAGGTTGTAACTAATGCCATGCATTTTGGAGGCAGAGTTCATATATCTCACAATTTAAGGCTGTACATAACTATCAGGGATCAGAAGATGAGCAAAGGATGCAGATAATCCAATATTTGCCTATTGCATGGTTGTTATAGCTTCTTATGGTACTTCTAACTCTCAGCATTTCCACAGAAAAAATACTGCATTAGCATATGCTCCAAAAGAGCAAGTTTATTTTTGTTTTGACATAACTGTTTCACTCCCTGTGATAAAAAAATTAAATCAAAAATTCAGCATACTACCTCCAAGTTGGTTCAGATACTTTGGCAGTAAACAGTATCTAATTCATCATGGCTTTTATTTTAAATAATGGTAATTGATGGTAAAATGAAATTAAGAGACTTTGTTTCATTTCTGAATGAAATGGCAAAATTCTCTTTATCTACAAGACTAAGCTCATTTCACATTACTATGATTTCTTTAGCAAATAATCTACGTGGTCTGCAGAAGGCAGGGCACAATCTCGCAGAATTTAATGGTCAATTTAACAGGTGTAGACTTTTAAAGATTTATATACAAACTTCTGTTTGTTTTATGATATCTTAATGACTTAGAACCTTACTGACAAGGGCCCTAGAAGACATAGAGAACGGGCCTCCTAAACTACAAAAAGTTAGCATTTTAATTGTGCAGGTTTGATATAAACACTGGTATGTTAAGGAGCATAACTGAAACAGAAAAACCTAGTCCTTTCTTTTTGTAAAAACAGAAACTTAAGAGATGTAAGAGCCCTCCAATCCAAACAAAAAAATAAAGTGTTATACAACCCTTTAAAAACCAAAGTAAAATAGAAAAGCCAAACACAAACAAGCAGCTGCTGGGCAAGAATGCAACAAAAGATGTAGAACAATAAGAAAGCAGGGGTGGGGAACATTTAATTGAAACTGAAAAAAAAGAAAAAAAAAAAAACACCAAAAAACCAAAACCATCTTTCAGGGGAGTTAGAGAACAAGGACTGGCATAAAGAGTTCTTGTTGAACAAGACAAGGTAACACTTGCTGGCTGTCATTATTCAGCCAGTAACTATCTGCTAGGAAATATGAATACATATCCAAGATCACCATTAAACTTCCAAATAACTCAAGAACACAAAGCACTAACAATTATTGTATACTTAATTATTACCACTGCACACAAAATGTCTACATTGGTATAAATTTCCTGTTTTTTCTCCCATGATAAACTGTGCTTCAAAGCTTCTGAAAGGTTAACATACGGAAAGAACAATCAACCATCCCTGCATTGTGATTTGATACTCTAGTGTTCTGAAGATCATTTTCATTATTTTACAATTTACACTGTTTCTGCTAGTAACTATTTATTTATTTATTTTAACACTACTGATACCTATCTGGAAAGCAAACTTGCTTCAAGAGACACAGTTTTATCCATGCAGAACATCTCCAGAACAACTGTTAACCAAATCCATTACTTTGGCTGGGATACTGTTTTTCCACTGTTTAATTTGTCATCACCAAATTATTTTTTTTCCACATTTTCAGATTCGTGACCAACTCCCAGTCTCCTTATCACACTCACTCTGTATCAGAAAACCAATTTCAATTCAAACCAATTTTGTAATCCCTGCAAATGCTGACCTCCCTTGCCTATCCCCTATTTTTTTCCAAGAAAATGCATTGTCTCCCTGACTGCCCTTCACACTTACAATGCAGACCTGCAGATGCTCACCTCCCAAAGGCTGCCTGAGAAGCAATGAAGAGACTGCTGCAAATGCCCCCTTGCTACAGTGATCCACACAATTTATTTTGCATTTATCCTTAGATATATGTCTAAGGATATCCACTCATCTTGTTTTTCCTTTCTCTGTGTGAATAGGGGTTTTACTGCCTTTTTTCAAACACCGTTTACACCAAGTCAAATTGTTCTTCATGATGCAGAATCACATGCTTAATATTCATATTGCTGTATCAAATATTCCTCAAAAATACAGAACAACAGTGCATTTGTATTTCAAAAAAAAAAAGGGTGTGCATATAATGCTGGAATTCACAAACAAAATAAAAGAAAAAATATTCATTAGCCAGGTTCTGCTTAAGACGTTACAGGTTTCTGTTCTTTTTAGTGATGCCAGAAATTGCAGAAGAGTAGCCTAAACTATTCAGTGTCTAACTTTGCTATTTTTTTAATTCATGAACATCAAAGTGAGCTGCAGAAACAGCAAGAATTTCTTCATTTTCAGTCTTCAATATATACAGCACACCAGTTAACCAACCATTAGATGTTCTGTGAGAAACACCAGAAATTCCATTCAGTGTTCAGTCTATTGCATGGATTTCTTTTGCCAAGTTTGGTATTCATTTATATGTTGAGTAAGGTAGAGGTAAATACATGCTCAACAAAGAACAGTGTTAGTGTTAACTTCCTTGTTCCTTTAGATTTTGGAACCTGCACACTATTTCCTTCCAGTCTTTTGAATCAAAGTGTACCTCAGGCAATGAATGCACCACCTTCCTGTAGAGCTCAGAAAAAACCCAAAGATGGTACTCCCCCTCTGCATGGTTAACACATACCCTATTGCTTCATCCTCCAATTTTTACTTATTAAAATACAGCCATGAAGCTACATTTTCTGCAGAAAAGAGCTTTTAAGCATTGTAGTGAGTAGCAATAGCAGGAAAAAAAGTAAAACAAAAAATATCCTATTCAACACATTTATTAAAAGGAATTCTTCATTTTTAGGACATAAAGGCTTAAAGTGTCACAGTGAAAATGTGTCTGGGGCAGGGAAAAGAAGGCAATCAGTTAAAAGGACAGAAAAGTTGCACCAATTTTTAAAATGCTGCTAAATCACTGTCCTTGTAGAACTGCGGATTTGAAAGTAAAAAAAGTTACAGAGGACTTGTCCAAAAAAATTACTGTCTAGATCCAAATTTTGAACTGTTTTGCCCTCAAGCTGCTCAGTTTTAGCTTCAGAAAAAGAACTCTTTAAGAGAGTTCTTTAAACACTATTACAAAACCATGCTTTGCACTGTTTATATTGTGCAAAAAGAATAAGATTCACATTGTCCAACTTTCTGTTTCCGATTGAATTCAACTCCTACTGTGTTTTTAAATCTTCAGAATTATAACTTTCAGTTCAAGAAAAAAAAATTTAATTTATCCCATCTACAAAAAGTAACAAGAAAACCAGTGTCTTACTGAATTTTCTGAGCTAGAACTTAAAAGGTTTGCTGCATTTCCTTTTGAAACACTCAGTGGAAAAAGAAAATTACATTTTAGGCATTTAAAAAAAAGGAACATATCAACCCCTCTCCCAAGTTTCATCATAAGCAGTGCAAAATCTGGATGCAAAGGTTACATAGGTTCCTTCCATAAGGCCTTCACAGGACATAAGGTCTGCAGGTAGGAAAAATAACTATGTTACACATTTTAAGCCAGAAAGTCATGGGAGACCAAGACAGTGCAGGTCAAAGTGCTGTGCAGTGCCTACCTAAAATAGGAAATTATCTGTCTTTCAGACAAGCAACTTCAGTAGAAGTTTTTGTACAAGAGAAAGTCACAACTTACTTCCTTCAGCCCCCAGAACTTCTTAAAATATTACTAATGGAGCTTGAAAAATTCACTTGGATGCTACAAACAAAACTGTTTCTGGCAGACACTGATAGGTTTTGAAGACTCTTTGCTTTCATTTTGAATTAACTTCAGGCTATAATTTTGGGCAGAAAACCCTCTGTCTGCTTCTGAAACACTAAATATTGCAGATCTGCCTCCGTATCTTCTGTCAAGGGGGCTTCTAATGCAGCCCAGAGCCGCAGAGCAAACAAGAAAAACCTCAAAGACCACAGAGCTGGAGTGTGAGCAGCCAAGGAACAAATTCCTTTGCTGTCTGCAGTAGGAGTGCATTATAACAGGATACATATAAAGTTCCATTGATATAGATTATCATCACCTTCAAGCAGCTGAATGGCTTAAAAAGGCAGCAACACGTATTTGAAGCAATAATTAAGATCAGGACTGAGTCTGTTTCAAGTCCTGACTGATTTTTCTTGCCTTGTCACTTTATTCAAACTACTGCAAGGTGACAGAATCTGGAAATACTGAAAAATTTCTCCAGTTAATATTTAACAGTAACAGCACAATAAAGTAAGGGGAAAAAAAAAAACACAAACAAGAAACACCTAGCAGAAAACATGCAGGGAAACTCTACTTCAGAAAGCAGGAGTGCATTGTATTGTGCACCACACCAGAAGATGAGTTTTTGACACACTATGATCATGAGCAAATCTCAGCTCAGTTTTTCAAACACACCAACTATTTTTTTTCTCTGATATTTTAGCAAAAACTTTTAGGTTTACGTGTGTCATACCAAAACACACATATGTGGACTCTGCCAACACTAACTGGTAGCAACTACCTTCCTCTCACTTTTATTTTTTAACCTTTATCTTCTCTTGTCTTTTTCTCTCCTTTTGGTGAAACTTATTTACCTTTTAAAATATCAATATATATATATTCACAACACACATATAGTTTTCTGCTTCTACTATCCCTAGCATGTCAGATTTCAGTCTGTTCATCATTTACACAGCAAACTGTAAACAGTAAATTCAGACTCCTTAACAGCAACAATTAGCACATACAGTACCATTAAGAGAGTCTATCAGAGAAAGCCTTAGGAAGAAAGTAATTAATTGAGGAACAGCATCCATGAGTAACACCTTACATTAAGAAGAGCAGAACAACCTCATTATAAGTCAGACTTAGAAATACAGGCATTGGTTGGACAGTAACATTACACAGTACTTCAAGCAGCCACATAAATGTGAAACAACATTTCAGAGAGAAAACTGTTAATTGATTCATCATATATGGCAACATGAATGTTTATGTGTGACTTCTTTAGAACTTTCTGAGGTAACCCCTCAAAAAAAATAAAGCTAATGTTTTCAACAAACCCCCAGATCACAATACCATTGTTTCTTTCACAGGACAGTAACAAAGAGATGCCCAAGGGAGTGGGGGAAATAACACAAGAAATTTGTTTTCTGCTTTCCTGTCAGTACAAGGATTTTGAAGGCCCTATACAAATTATACATTTTTAAAATGCCTTTTGTAAAAATCAAACATAGCATCTATTAAACTTTCATATAATAAATAATAATTTCCACCTTTCCACATTATCAACCTCTGCAGAACAATCCAGGTATCCAAGAATCTGTTTCTCCAAGTAAGTGTCAATGTTCTCCTCTGTCACAGAAGATGCACTGAAAACATTCTGAATGGCTGAATTTGAAAATATTGCCTCGTATTTCCCATCAAACATCAACTGCAACAATGATCCACTTTCTGGAAGAGAAAAAAAAAATCAACACAGAAATCAGTGTTAACTTTCAAACAACTTTGTCTTTCAAGACCTATTACACCTATTTCAAGACCTATTCCAATAAAAATATCTATCACTCCCCTTCTAAAGGATGTATCTTCATTTACATTGCAGGCAAAGTGCAGTTGCACTGAAACTCAAGAGCAGGTGTCACTTCATTCAAAATAATTTGTATTAAAGTTATAGTGAGACACAAATGACCAGATGAATGTAAAACAAAAATCTGCACTGAAATTTCAGGAAAAATAAATGGATGGACTTCTAAAATACTTCAATTATAACAGCAGGATGTTCTTCCTTCAAAACATTTTAAATGAACAGTAAACCCCTATAGATAAGACAATAATTTCACAGACTAGAGAACCTATTTAGGAGAAATGCAACAAATAAAAATGATTCAATATTTGCAGAATTCAGAGAATAAAGCCTTATGCAAAACTGCAGAAACTGCTTGGTCCTTCATTTACATGCTCAGAATACCCACGAGCAATGGGCAATGAAATTTTATCTTTACAAAGGAATTATTTCCTATGGCAACTATACTAACTCAATGAAAAGCCTGCATATGGATCAGACTCTTAGGAGTAATTACTAAGGTGGATTTAGGCCCATGACTGTTTTAAAACCCTGATTTTAAGACAAAGGGAAGTCAAGAAATGCTCTATATTTCTAAGAAGCTTCAGACCCATCAAGTTCTTGACCCAGGCAACAACTATATTCACAGAAGCTCTCTTCAGATATGCTTCAGATATGCTACAATACAGCACTTGTTGGAACAATCTGGCCATGTTAAAACCTGCTATTCTGGAGCAAAACCATGATCTGCCTACCCTGCAGCTGTGGCTACAACTTATGCAGATGCTCTAACTGGTTTCTGACTAGATGATGCAGGTGTTGGTGAGGAAATGCAGAGGTCTTCATAGGATAAGTGCCTTACTATCAATCTGTGATTCCAGCTGGGGGTTGCAGCTCCCTGCACTCGGTGTTACTGTAGCTGCACTAACATCAGCAGCCGAGGTAACCAATATAACACTGGCACAGCTATGGATGCATAAAAGCAGCAGCTGTGCAAAGAAGTGATCTGAATACCAACCCCAAGCTCATCCAGCTAAACAAGTACTTTAAGTTTTAGAAATACAGGAACACAGAGGGCAGAACCACCTTCAGTAACAGCAATGGATGACTCTGTAGGAATGGGTGACAGAGAACCATTCATTCCAATGTCTCTGCACCACTTTGCTGTTGACCAAAGTTGACTTCTGTTCTCCACAATGATCTACTGAATGATATAAGAGATAATGTGTGCTGTGTCTTATTTAAAAAACCCTTTAAGTTGTACCTGGAAGGACATATACAAAAGAATAGCAGTGGTTCTGCAACGCTGCTGACATCATACCCTCACAGAGAATAGAAATAACGCAAGACTTTTCGCCAGTCTTTGCTTTGGAGAGACTCTCTCTCACCAAATGACAACTTTTTTAGACTGGATTATACTTGCTCAGACAGGCAATGCTATAGTTTGTAGAATAACTATGGGCTGTGAGGACACATGATGATGAATGAGGAATATTGAGGTTCTTCTCTTTCCAGTACCATAACTGTCAGCACATAAAATCTGCTTTTGATTCTGTATGTAGCTGTAAGACACTACACAAATTCAAGGTCATGGCTTTTAAATTTCTTTTCAGGATCATCAGTAGGAAGGGTCCATGTAAATGATGACTAAGAATCAACACAAACCCCACCACCTTCTATCTGCACTGCAAGATGCTTTCCTTCAACAAGTTTTCTGCACATCTTATAGGAGCACGCTACTTAAAGTACCTCAAAACAAACCAAAGCTAGAAAAACAATCAGAAAAAGAAAACTCCACACCACAAACAGGATGCACAACTCTCTTTGAACAGACAGGAGTCAGTCACATCAGCTACCATTCCTGGACAGTACAGTGATTAAAGTCAAATGAAACGTCACATAAGGAGATAAGAGCTGATTAGCTCCGTACGGTTCTTTTCCAAAAATCAGTAAGTGCTTAGGTAAGGATAAATGAGATTTTCAATAGGCTACAACATGGCACACGATTTGAACACAACTCTGTTTTGGTCTGCCTGAAACATAGAAGTACCTTTACACGACAAAGGTTACATTTTAAGAGCTGCTGTGGTCCCCTGTAGGAAACCTGGGTCTAACCAAGTCCCCTCAAGACACTATTTCCCATTTCCCATTGATCCCTCAAGCAACTGTGACCGAATAACCAATAAATACAGAACAGCTCGTGCCAGACTCTTCCTTCCCACGTTTTGCTCCAAGAGCGCGTTCCACCCCGCTGCCAAGTTCCACCAGGCAGGCAGCCTGTCACTCTGGAGGCAGCCGGAGGGAGCCCCGTGTTTACGACTCCCCGAGTGCCGGCATGGGGCGGGCGGGGGGCCCCCGCCGCTCGCAGCGGGAGCGGCCAAGGAGCCCCGCGGAGCCTGCGTCTTGGGGAAGG
>JANPWX010000074.1:1202407-1404006 GCA_024734555.1 Trochalopteron elliotii
GGTGGGCCCAGGCACGTGTACGTATCCATATCGAGTCTGCCTGGGCGATTCCCTGTGGAGAATCACCGGAGGGGTCAGGTTAAAAGCGAATACCGTGGGTCACCTGGTCCAACCTCCATCGTCCAACCTCCCTGCTCAAGCAGGGTCGTCCCGGAGCAGATGGCGCAGGATTGCATTCAGACCGTTCTGGAATATCTCCAGTGAGGGAGACTCCACAGCCTCTCTGGGCAATTTGTTCCAGTGCTCAGTCACACACACAGTAAAGAAGTTCTTCCTCATGATCAGTTTCTGCCCATTGCCTCCTGTCCTATTGCTCAGCACCACGGAGCAGAGCCTGGCTCCATCCACATCTCTCTTCAGATATCTATACATCCTCTGTGAAGAATCCTCTGGGATCCCAGACAGGTGCAGGCTGACCCAGCACTCAGGGCAGGCAGGTCAGGATCGTGCTTTGGTCATTCCTGGTGTTAATTTCAGCACCTGTCCAAACACAATGGTGATAATATTAAAATTAAAATTCCTATAAAAAAAGATTTTGTGCTTTTTATTTTCAGGGAAAACCAGTAAAGTAACATTTTCTGTAAATAAATAGTTGCTAAATACAATTCCTTAGTAAAAAGAAGGGATATTTTGCTGCCTTCCTCACCTCTGCCAGTTCCCCTAATGTGTGGAGTTTCACCCTTACAGTTCAGTTCTGGGAGCATCCAGAAACATCTGGAAGCTGCAGCAGGAGTACCCCTGGCAGGAATTAGTGCACTCCTCCCTGACACTGTGCTGATTGTTACTGCTGATTTAAAAGGTGGTTTGGAACGTTTGTCAGTTGCCACACACTTACTGAAATCTGCTGCTTAAGTTTTCTTCCCTAAATTATTTGAAGAATATACATTTATTTCTCAAAGAACAATCAATATGCTTTGTTTGTATGTAAGAATAGCTTCTGCCAGATGGCTCAAGGGGAAGAAGGTGTTTGCAGGTCTGTGTAGTGCAGATTCAAGATTTTAGCATAGTGTTGCTTATTATTTCTAAGCAGGAAGTAAATAATCAAAATTACTGATACAAGAGTTTTCAGAGGATAACCTTCATCTTTAACTTTTTTTCTGAGAGTGTAAGAAAATTATCCTTATGAAATGTGCTACTGTGGCATCTGAACTAGCACATTTAGTATCACCAGGTACCTGTGCTGCTGTATTGATGCAGTATTTATCTTCTGCTGCAGGCTTTTTTTTTTCCTAAAGCCTTTTGAAACAGATGATCTCCTTGTGGACTACAAAAAAACCCTGCTAACTGCAAAAAAAAAAGATTTTGTAAGCTTCAAGCAAATAATATTAGCATAGATTTTTATTATTATGACATTTTTAACAGTGAGCTGCTGTTTGTAAAAGCTGCTGGTACATGATTTTTAAACTGATCCTGAATTCTGTGTTCCAGGTCTGTGGCTGCTGGGGAAAGAAGCAGTTGTGTGCCATTTTTGGGCAGGAGGAGATTTGCTCTTTGAGGAGTGGGGAGAGGGGAGGAATTGTAGAGGAAAAACCAGCCCATTGGTAACCAGGATGAAAACTTGCAGGATTGTGCAACCAAACTTCTGCAATTCTAAAGGAGCACATTTGGTGCACCTGGTGAGAGGAGGGTCAGATGCAAGGCTCATATTGGGGAATTCTATCAGTTTTTCTTGCTTTGGCCCTGTAAGTTCAGTCAAGTTACATCCCACTAACCAGCTGGTCTCTGTGATTGATCATATTTAAGGTGACATCATCTTAGTTACAGATTCAGAAATTTCAGGCTTGTTGGAAGCTTGGGGGACCCAGCAGACATCAGCTAAATGTTCAAACTGTATCCTTGGGTTTTTATAACCTGAGCTAATGCACAGGCCCTCACTGTCAGGAGGGTGGGGCCCACAGAAGGCTCCCAGCAGATCTCCTGCTTTTCCAGTTACATTTGCAATTTACAAATAAACTAAGGCTGGCAGTCTCAAGGTGACAAGGGCAGAAGAATGGCAATTATTACACAGCTGTTTCACAATCCTGGCAGGATATCTCAGGCACGGGCACGGGTGTGATGCTTGGCATGGATTGTGGCTGCTTCACTGCACCCACCAAGCAGCTCTGCATCCCTGGAGTCTCTCTGACCACTTGGCCAACTTGTGCTCTTGCTGCACCAAACCCCAAAGAACAGAATCATTGGGCAGTCAGTGAAGCGGAGGTAGAAAAGCTACGTTTCAAATGTGCTAAAATAATAAAGGCTAGGGAATTGTTCTCTTCCCCACAACTTTATAAAGCAGTAACAGTTAGTGTAAGCCACTGCACCACAAGGAAAGAAAGAGTGATTCAAACCATTCTTTGAGAATGTAAAATGAAGAACATGGCCAGTTGCAAATAACCCTGGACAGCTCTCCTCTGGTGGTATTGTGGCAACTCTTCCGGAAGCTGACATTAATCTTCACTAATCATTTGGAAAATACTATATATAAATATTACTGTATCTCTTTTTGTATGGTATCCAGGATCAGTAAATGAGTAAAAAAAGAGGAAGTAGGCCTCCAGTAAATACATACTCTATAAAAAAACCTGTAATATTTGAGGTGCAGTCTTCCCACTGGTAATAAGTTATTTTGTCTAAAATTTAGCCATTTAGTAGAAAACCTATTGTCATTCCTGATGTCCATGAATTAGTATTTGCTGACCATTTTGCAAATGTTGCTCTGTTCCTTCTTTTTTTCTCCTTTTTTGTCACATCAGAACATATCTCATCTGAACTTTTAAAAAATAACTTTACCTGCTTAGTTAGCAGAAATTTGCTCTGCCTACAACTACGTAACATCTGCGATTTTTCAGATGAAGAAACCAAAGCTTATGTGGAAATAATTCAATTTACTGTTTAACAAAAGAATTCAGAAATTATTCTTTCATTAAATAAGCATGTCATATCTGCCCAAGTAGACATTTGCAAAGTATTTGATGACTTCTTATATGAGCTCATCCAGAAGCATTATTTTATTATTCTAATTTTTTTTTAATACAGCAACATTTTCTCTCGTCGCTAGCTTTAAAAAGAGAGAAGGTTTAAAATGAGATTTAAAAAATATAAATGGCTCTCATTAATTGGATTCTCTTTGTTAGTCTGGAGAAAGAAAGCCAAATAAAATTGGTTCCAGTCACACTACATCAGACAGAAATTTTAGCTGAAACAGATAGCATATTTTATTAAAACTGCATGATAATTTTAATCTTTTCACTGCACCCACAAACACGATTAGATTTTAGAACATAGAACATTCATGGTTACCTGTAAGCCAAAATATGTCTTTGAGATTACCTCACATGGAATAAAAGAGTGAAGAGTTGTGGATCCATCTGTGTCACAACCAGGTCATGGTGGCCCTCATGGTGCTGCTGCCAGGACATCCCTGTGGGGCTGTGCTGGCTGAGACTGGGGGAGGTTCATCGGAAACACGGGCTGTGACAGGCAGCAAACAATGGGGAGTGATGAGCTCCTGATCTGGAGATCCCAGCTGAACCCTTAAAAGATTGTCTCTCACCAGGGAAGAGTGAAGCTCTTGGATGGTCAGCTCCAGTTGTGCCTGAAAATCACTCTCATTGATGCTGCTCATGTGGGGCCTCCAAAATTTAGGGCATCTCTGTGACTTTTAACTTTAGTAAGATTTGGGGCATGACTTGGGGAATAAAGACCATTGGTCATTCCTAGTTTATATGCAGAGATTTGGTGAGTTCTGTGGATGAAATATGGCATGCCATGTTAATATAGAATATTCCACTGAATCAGCAGAAAATACCACATACAGGTTTGTGACTATTTTTATAAGAATATAGCAAAGCAGTTCTCTTCATTTTTCTGTCTTAGATTCTTAAAAACATGAGCTCAATTGTTACATTATCAGGCACCAATGCATTGGATGCAAATTGGATTCCAGAATTGTTTTAGATCTACAGAACAGTCACCAAGCTTAGATGTTAAAATGCACCTTCCAGTACAATTTGTCTAACTAATTAGCATGAAGGATTTAACAGTGGTATTAGCTTAAATGCTCTGTGTTGATTTGGAATGACAGGAACACAACAAGGAACATTCTGCTTGATGAGAAGAGTATTATCCTAGAAACTTCCCATTGCTCACAGCTTTGTCAAATAGTACAAATACCAAATTTGATGTTTTCTGTTTGGAAAATGTCCCTTAGCTTGGACTTCGAAGCAAACTAGGTGTAACTTCTCTCTATTTTTAAACACAGGCAGAAAAATGTTTGTTCCTGTATTTGCTACTCTTTTCTGAAAAGTATATTTTGGATGAGGAGGTATTTAGTGATGTCCTGCTTTAGGGCAAATTTGGGAGGAAATCTCCGAATGGGGTTCCTCTGAAAAGCAAATCCAAACAGCCCCTCCCCCCAGCAGGTCTGGGGAAAGAACTCCCCCAAAGAAGAGTGGAAAAAACCCTATTTATTTAACAAACAAAATGCCCACAAGCATAAAGAATGAATAATAATAATAATAATAATAACATGAAACAATAAAACCTCTCGCTGCTCTGAAGAGAGATGGCAAAACTGAGAGTCCGTGCCAGGAGTCTGTTTATCAGTCCCAGTCCCTTCAGTGCTGGAAGATGCCGAGTCCCGGCCCCGTGGGCCACGGGTGCAAGATCCCGGTGCTCCTCTGGGTTTTTCAGTTCAGAGCAGATTTAAACAGTCCCAAAGAAAAAAATAATAATTAAAAAAAAAAACAGCCCAGGAAAGCTTCTTTGCCTCAGCTAGCTAGACTAACAAAGGGAAAAAAAAAACTCTCTGGCTGCCCTCCGTGGATCCGACGAAGGACAAAAAAAACAACCACACGGTCCCAAGGATGAGAGCAGATTCAGAGGAGTGAGTTTGTTTCTCAAAACAAACTGCATGCTTCTTCTTTCTCTGCTCACTCTCAGAACCAGTCTTAAAGGTACAGAACACAGAACAGACGATGTGGGGATACAGGCATCATAGTCACCCTAGGACAAGCAAACTAGGTGTAATTTCTCTCTATTTTTAAACACAGGCAGAAAAATGTTTGTTCCTGTATTTTCTACTCTTTTCTGAAAAGTATATTTTGGATGAGGAGGTATTTAGTGATTGGGAATGTGGTGCCCTGTATGTCAGAGAATTACTTTTTGCTGTCTCAGTTTGAATTTGTTTAAGTAAAAGTTCAGCAGAACTTTGGAGTGTGATAGAATTATAATAATAGAGGAGTAGAACTTATGAGAACCAAATGTTAAGGCAGGAGGCCTCAAATTCTGGAAGTGTCTGGAAAAGACAGAAATCCAATTGTTCTAGTGAGTTTAATCTGGATAATCACTTGTGCAATATTTATGAGAAGCTGATGTTTTATGGCAATTTCAAATGTTATTTTGGACAATACAGGACATCACTATGGATGCTATTGGTTCTCCAAAGCTTGAGGCAGGCAAAACTGACTGCAAATATTAGAAGTTGCAAAGGAAAAGGTTCTAGTAAAATAAAGAACTAGATTATAGTGGAGGGAAGTAGATGGAGAGAGGGTATTCACACTTAAAACACTAGCAGATCTCAATGTCCTTCAGCAACCAAAAATCTGCACTGAAATGATTTCTCATATTCTCCATAATGAGTTTCTCCCTAAATCCTTGAAACTACTAGCTTCTTTGAGGATTATCTGTCCTGGCAAGAACAACAACAAGATAAATGTTCTCTTTCAAAACCTGCCTCAACACGCTTGTCAATATTTACTATATATTTATAACCTGACATGGTAAAGGATTGATGAGATCATTACAGTGGATTAGGATGACTCATTTCCCTGTCCTTCATGACTGCTTCTGCTGAGCTCTTTACTTCTCCTGACTGCCCAAAGGAGAAACTCTGACGTGTTCTGAGCAGGCTTCCAGAGAGTTGGGAGCAATCAATCCATTCTTTTACAGTCCTTGAAGGTATCCAAAAGATTCTTCAAGTCTAGCAAGTGTTCTGTGTAAAACCAGCATTCAAGTGATTTTTCATTCATCTTGCAGTTGTTAATCGTTAGACTCCACAAACATTAGGAAATCTGTTTGTGTCATTCACAATCTCTTACCTTCCACAGGCAAGGTATCAATAAAATCAGGCTTTGACTTTCACTGGTAACTTCTGTACAATCTTTCAGATCCTGTGGTACAGTGAGTGATATCATATTTCAGTCCTCTTCCAGGTTTCTTGAGGCTAGTAGGGGGGAAATAAGTTCCTACAGGTTTTCCAGCTGTTCTCAGCAGCAGAATTATGCCTTACTTTTGCAACTATGGGAAATTCTTTCATCTTTCTGGTGTTGTAGGTTTAGGAACATTCTGGTGGGGTTATGACTAGAAATGCTTCTGATGAGAAAGCACTTTTTATACCTACGGTGTGCCTGAACTCTGCTGATCTATTTATATATCCATTCTGTTCAAAGACTGACTGTAGCAGTTATTAGTGGAAATAGATTAGGAAGTAGTTAGGAATTAGCCCGTGTCTACAGGTTAATTTTGTTCTGCCACAAAATAAGGTGTAGGGCATTGTGATCAGAATTTGAACAGGAGGGCAAGAAAAACATTCATACTGTTCTCAACCTGTTCACCTGAAAGAAAAGCAGTTGCTTTAGACTTAGAGTGTATCTCAGAGGAAGAGCTCTTCTTGTTTAGCTTTATGAGGAAAACAGTAATTAACAATGAAACAGGTCCTTATCTATTCCTAATTTTAGGGTATTTGAATTGCCTAAGGCTCTTTTTCACTATATAGTACCTCTAGGTTTCCTGAGAAAGAATGATCTGAAATAAATACAGATATTTTACTAAGGAGCAAAAGTTGTCTAAATCCAGATTTGCAGTAACAAATTTAGAAAAGAAAATTAAAAAATCTTACAAGAAAGTTGTTAGGGATGTAGGAGTCTATCAAGAGCTGGAGAACACTTTCTATCTTTTCATGGATTCACACACTGCAAAAATATGTTAGTGGTCTGACATCCCAGAGTGGCTTTGAATTGTCTGAATCACAGAACTGCATCACAATGACTCATTCTTGTTGCGTACTCACATCCCTGCTGGGAAAGAGCTGTTGTCTCTCCCTTGTAGCAATTTCACTTGGCACATTTTTGTTTTCTCCTCCCAATGAAGTTTCTGTCCTAACAGAACTCTGTAGTGGAGCTTGCCTTGTTCAAGAAGACAAGCACTGTTTTGCAGGTGCAGTAAGTCATTTATTGCTCTATTAAAAGCAAGTATTCAATCCTCCAAATGGAAAAGGAATATAAAATCCTACCTACTGTTTCTAGGGATTTTGCTATAACTGAATTCCTTCCAATGCCAATACACAAGAGGCTAACACAAGCAGAATGCTGATCTGTGCTGTTTGTATGTGCCTTTTCTTTATAGATGTACCATCTAAACCCTTTAGAATAAAGATGCTAATCCCTATAAAACAATCTTGTGCACAGCCACCAAAAGAAAAGCCTTTCTAAAATAAGATGATCAGCCAGTGCTATGAATTCTTTGTATTCAGTTCCACTCAGCTCAGAACTATCCAGCCTGGGATGAAATGGTTCATATTCCATGGGTTTTGCCACCATACATCAGTCCTAGATTAGGTGAACCAGGAGTGGCACACATAGAGGAGATCCTTCACTGATCATGTTCTCCTAATGTCTCTGGATGTAGATGAGGCATCGTGTTTTCAGGGCAGATCTCCAAATTTCTGCTGAGGACAGGGGGAAGGGAACTCAACACCTCCTTTTCCCAGAAATTTTGATGATTTCCATCCCCTTCCCCCCATGCTTATCATCCTCTTATAACCTTAGTGACATAGAGGGTGATCTGTCCTTCCACAAAGTCACTAGAATTGTTGCTCACTGCATTTTTCACAAGGACTTTTCAGGTGAATGATAGTATTACTGCCAAATTCGTGTCAGCACACTTGGGCTAAGAGCATATGACTTAATGTCTGGCAAAAGTCCTACAGGATTTGCTTCTGAAAATTGATAAGCCCTCACAAGCTGAGGAGAGATCAGGCCAAAGGGGCATAATCAACCCCCGAATAAAAACATCCTTTCTTAGAACTTCCAAGGAATGGGTTTTCAGTCTCTGCTGCTGCCTGTATCTCAATAGTGCTCTTCTCCAGACCTTTTTTTTTTTTTTTAACTCATTGAAGGCATGTCTTGACTTTTCTTACCCACAAAATTGAAGTTTAGGTTTTTTAATTCAAACTTTCCTTTGGAGTTGGCAGTAATTCTAAGGCTGAGCTATAGATACATCATTCCCAAGCTGGATGCTCACATGCCATTTCAACCTCCAATGCAGATAAACTTTGTAAAACTGTTTAATTTTTCCTTTTTTGTCACATAATTATTTTTAGAACTTATTTATATATTCTTTCTTCCACCAAGAGCTTTATGGAAGTGATGAAGTGTATTTTTCATTTATGCATTACATTTTAATGATTAATGTTTTAAATTGCTGAATTCAAATACAATAAATTCATTGAGAAAATTTTAAGCTAATGTGCCATCACAGGATCTGTGCTCAGAAACAAATAAATTTGGATTTCTTGACCCTTAGGAACAGGTCTGTTTGTTTTCGTTTGGTGTTTTGCTGACAATGGATGAAGAGTGAGGGAGCCAGAAGGTTCTTTTAAATTTCTTAGCTAATTTCTTTCCTGTTAGTCAGTAATTCTCAGATTCTCTCTGTTTTCTTTGTTAAATTTTGATATTTTCTTTATGAACTAGCCTGTAAAAAAAAGGGGTTATGATGTTATTTAGTCAAAAAAGGGAAGTTTTAGGGACTTTCATGATAGCCTTCCCATTTGTAAAAAAAGACACACAATGTTCAGCACACGCTTGGACTTTTGTGATCTTCTGATGGTGCAAGCTTTGCCTAAATGATCTCTGGATGAAGGTTTTTCCTTGTGATTTTGTCTCCTCTGAAGTTTTTCTCTGAGCCATGAACCCCCACGATACGAGCTGCATTCACATTTGATGATGATGAAATACACATTGCATAGAATATGCTGGCATAACTTTCATCAGTACAGACCTTTCCTGGCCTGCTGCATTGAAGCACTAGTCAGGAAAAGGGGGACAAGATTTGTCATGGATGGTTGTGATCTGATAAATAGATTTAAAACTATGTGTCCCATATGCAGTGCTGCTCAATCATACTGTAAGACTTTTCAATGACTTTAGAAAAATGATTTGAAACATTTAGTCAAAGGCTTCTCAAAAAAACACAACAGAAATGAACCTTTCTTCCTCTTCTTCCTCTGCTGTTTTAGCTTATTACCTCAGTCCCCACTCTGCACCCAGGCAGAGCCCTAAAATAGGTAATAAGTCTCAGTGTGGGAATGACACCTGCATGACCTTAGAAAGGTGAAGCAGAATTACAGCTTTGATTGGAAACAGTTTCCTCTCTTTCTTGGTGTTCTTTTTACAGTTATGGTTTCATCCACTGAAATAATGCTTTATTACTTTTCTATAAACTTAGCAATGTAAGCAGCCATTGTGTGTTGCTTTCCTTCTTTTCTGTAGATAAATATCCTTTTTAATAGTTGAATTTAGTTTGCAGAGTTGACATTGAGACTGGCTGGTATGGAGCCAGATTCTGATAGCATCACAGCGTGTTACAGGTCAGGACTTAATTTAGTCTGGCTTCTAGTGTGGATGGATTCTCCTGTAATGTCATCTTTCTGCTCCTGACATAGAATAATAGCTAGTTCTATTTACATCTCATTTTCAAGGCACAACATTCCTTCTAGTACCAAAAAGACAAAAAAGGCACAGGATAAAAGATAGCACCCTTGCTATGGCTCAGTTGTTTCTGGAAGAATAGAGGTGGTATGGGGGACTTGAGTTTTTGTCCCACTCTCTTAAAAATAAAGGTAAGAAAAGGCTTTTATCCCTGAGTCACCTAGTTAGTGTAGCAATACATGTTTGTTACATTGTGAAGCCCTCCAGGTTCTAACTTAGAATGGTTTGGGTTGGAAGGGGCCTTAAAGGATCATTGTGTTCCAACACCCCGACCACAGGCAGAGACACCTTCCACTAGGCCAGGTTGCTCAAGGCCCCATCCAATCTGGTCTTGAACATTTCTTATTTAGTGAATTACTTGCTAAATTTCTGAACTTAAAGAAATATGCTTCAGGTATTTAATATGCAAAAGCTGAGTATTGCAGAGCCTATTGGTCCTTGTTAGAGAAGTTACACCTAACCTGTATTTGTAAGCAATATTGTCTCTTTTTTGGTTTTAATCATGTTTTCCCTCTTCTCCTAGTTCCTTACCTTTCCTTGCAATAATTTTTTTTCCTTAAAGTCCTTCTTGACAAAGGAACAAAATGAATTTTCTGTGTGTGTCTCTCTCTCAGTTAATGAAGCCATACTGTCCTCCATTTCTGGCAGTCAGGTTTCTGGTGTTTCCAGGTTTATAATCACTTATTTGGGAGCTTTGCTGCAGGTTTTGTTCTGTAGTATTTGTATTATCTTCTCCTTACTGCTTATTGGGATTTGAGCTTTAGACACATGGGATCTTTAATCACCCTTTTTTGGCATCTTAACATCTTGAATTAATTTAAGCAGATGAAAGAGATCAATAGGTAAGGTCTTAAATATCCTTGATAGCCAGATGCTCCTATATTTTGCATGCAAAAATCTTCCATCTGCTGTCAGGGTGACAAATGAAGCGAGTTTTGAATGTGTCCCCTGTTTACTTTAATGGCTGAGTGTTCAGAGATTCCAAATGCTTTGTTCTGTCTCTGCACTGAAGAACAGGCCTAAGTGCAGGGAAGCTTCATATTTATTATGTAGCACATATCAGATTTAGATATGTAAAATAGTTAATTCAAATAATTATTTTTAAAACATTTTTAAGTAACTTCCAAATTCCAAGATGCAGAATAAGACAAATTCCAAATGCAGAATCTTTTAACTGCTTCAGGTTTGCACAAGTGGCACTGGGGAAAGGAAGATGAGAAGCTTATTTCAGTAGCTGACTTTTGAATTGAAAATGTAATCCTTTGTCACTGCATTCCCTAGCATTATTTGTTGAATTTGATATAAAGTTGCTATAAATCAAAACTTTCTTCCCTTGGCATGTACAGAGATATCATTGCATTATTCCAACCTTTCAAAAGCAAGCTTAAAAAATCTATAGGAAGTTCTCTATTGTCTGATAGCATTTATAGTAGTGACTGGGATCAAACTAAGGACTACCCTGTCCTGGTGTAGGAAGGTCCCACACCTGGAATGTACAGAGTACCTGTTGTCACTCTATCAAGCCTAGTGATTGTTGACACACAAGTTGGAATATAATACAGCATGTGATAGCAAAATTTAAAAGACATTATAAACTAATCATAGTACTGGAACAGTGGTTGTAAAATTCAATACATTAGATACCATAAAGATTTTATTGTTGCTTAATGACTTAGAAGTACAAAAAGGAGTAAATCCCATGCGTCTAAGCACAGCCAAAATCTCTGCCAGCATCTAATTTGGAAAGTTGCCATTTAGCCTCCAGGAAAAAGTCCTGCCAGCAGCTTGGACTAAGGGTGTTCAGACTCACTGCCTGAATAAATGGGCAGTAGACTTCAGACTCTATTGGATGATGGTGACACATATTAACCAGCCCTAATAATGAGATAATGCCAACATCTTAGTCCTACACATGACTGAAAATAAAAAGAACACTTCACATAAGAGGGCAAAGTTGTTCTCCAACCCCTTTAGTACTGTCCTTATTAGCCCACTTTTCTAGGGAAAACCAGTCTGTGCAGCCTTATCTCAGTAGCTGCCCTCAGTTAAGACACTCAGAAGGCACTGGAATTGTTCAGCCAGACTTGACAGAGACATAACTTGTCTCTAAAACTATTAAGTTTTTTCTAAGTTTGTGACAAAGCTGGATAGATGAGAAGAGAATGGTAACAGTCACAGCTTTGATCTTGCATGAAAACTTTTGTATTATTATGTAAGAGAACTCAGGAGTGTTAAGGGTGTAGGAGAGGGGAACGTAAAAGGCCCCGAGAGCAGAAAAAACTTCTGTTGTAGCCTGCAATCAGCTGAGGAACAAATCACTTGGAGGCCACACTCATGAACCCTTCTGTACCCAAAACTCCTGATTTAGTTATAGCACCATGTTCCATAGCATTACTGCTTACAGCACACACATTTGGAAACTGTTTACTTCTCCCAGTAATTTTTTTCTCTCTCTTAAATTCTCTTTGCATATTGTAGGGTTTTTTTGTCCTTAGACCTGTCACTTTTTCCTGTGGCATGGCACCCGTGTTTCATCTCTGCTAAACCCTGCTGCCAGTGGCAATGCAAGCTGCTGTCATAATTCACTTTTGTCCTGTATTTCAGTTAGTGGTATGATTTTATTTCACAACCAGCTTATATTTAAATCTTCTTTTCATCAATAAAAGTGTGTGGCTTAAAATCTCCAAATTCCAGTTCTGAACCAGAATTTGTCTCTATAACTCATGCTGGGGAAGAAGAGGAAGATGATTCTGGTGTACAGTGATTTTCTTCATAAAGTTCTCCTGTCTTAGTGATTGTGGTGTTAATCACCATCAATATGTTCCAAACTTCCTAATATGGGGAACGTTTTGCTACAGGTTACTACCACAGTCCTGAAAGAAAAAAAACCACAAACTAGAAGAATACTAGCTAAAGTGAAAATGTGAGAGGGAGAGATGAAAGAGAAAGGCTTGACATTTTCTCTGTGGAGTCAGATTTGCCAAAATCCTTGGATTGCAAAGCTGACAATGATTTTGTTTTGGCATCTTCTTAATTTCACTTGGGACGGAATATATATTCTGACTGAAATACCATTGATTAGCAACAGGACTTAATAGGGGTCTGTGAGTAGGATATATAGCATCATCTATGATCTTGCAATTTATCATGTAAATGAAAAAAAAAAGGAAAAACCCAAAAAATCCCATGAAACACCCTTACCACACCTGCCTTTGCAAAGGACAGCTGGATGTTACCATTAAATTCTGTATATTTCAATGAAATCAAAACTTAGTGCTACCACAGGGGCACCTTCATGGCAGTTCCAAGCTGCAGCAGCACTGGCTGCTTCCCTCTCACATTTAATGCTCTCTTTGGACCCAGAAACAGCTGTGAAATCCTGGAACAGATCTTCTTTAAAAAAGGCATTCCTGTTTCTCACTACATAACAAGTTACAATTTTAAAAATGCTAATGGTGAGGGCAAGGCTTCAGTCTTTACATTACTGAGGTTAGAATTTTCTTTTTTGGAGCAATTGTAGTGGATTAAAGCCAATCAGAAATAACCATATTTAAAGGATTTTCCTTTGAACATTTATTTACAAAACTTCCTCTCAGGCATCAGAGCTATGGTGATACTGTAAGTCAAGTATAAAATACTGTGTTGTTGCCTTTCTGTAAAAAAGCCCCTAAAGCAAGTTATAAAGCATAAGATGTTACCACTCTTCAGCTGCAAAACTTGCACAACTCCTAAATTAGTTTGTAGTTGGCTTCACATTTTAACCCAGGAGAATTCATGGTAAGAATGACCCTAGGTGGCATTGAGAACTTCTTAAAGAGCCCACCAAAAACTTGGGGCCAGTCAGGCTTTTCTTCTCCTTGTCCTCTGTACAGCAGGAAGCAGCAAACATGGCCAAAAATAACCATGGAAAAAGACAAGCTGGGGAAAACTCCAGTCTCTTGAGGACTCATAGAAAAAGCATTTGCAGAATATGACTGAAATGTGAGTTAGGTGACTTGTTTTTCCTTTCTCAAAAAAATCCCAAACCCAGATCTCTCTTTTGATCTTTTTGTCATCCTAAAGAATTTATCTATATACCAGAAGTAAAAGCAAGACACATTCAAATACACATGTGAGCAAGGAATCTAGTTCAAGACAGAAGAATAGTCTGAGACGCAGAGAAAGGATCAGCTGTTGGAAATAATGACCTACCAGTACTTCCACAGTCTTCATAGTTTCCCTAGGCATGAGTAAATTCACATCTTCTGTAATTTGTGACTTTTTCAAGAAGACAGTAAAATGTAATTGAAGTCTAAACAAGGACAATGTTAAAGCTCATGCAGCAGCAGTCTGCAGGGGGTTTTTCAGCACAGGCTCCAGCACTATTGTAGTCAGATATCTGCCCTTGGAGAATTTTACAGGTTTCTCAGGTAGAGTATCTGCCTTTGAATTCTCTTATGGTTTTTGCAAATGATCCTCATCCTTATTGTTGAAATGACTAGTTAAGAAGCAAAAGATATGTCTCTGACAAATACTGGCTCGTGGTGCAGGACACTGGTTTTACATGTAATTCTGGCAGCCAGCAGATTCAAATGTGAGAAATCTGGCAAATTCAGCACAGGATAATCTTCAAGCTATGAGTAGCTTGGATGAAGCCACAGGACAAAACAAAACCAAAAATTACTTATCTTAAATGTGACTCATCTGCACTCAGTTCATGTAAGAAGACAGCGACAGTTTTTTCTCTAATGTTGACAAGGCAGTTCAGTGTCACCAGCTTGAGATTTGCTTACCAACATAGTGCTCACATAACATAGCATTCGCAATTTTTCCTATTTTTATATATATATTTTTAATAGAAAACATTTCAATAGCACTTTTTAAGCCCATACAAATGAGGGATGAGGGCCTTTCTTTTTGAAGTTCCGAAGATGTGTTACTGTTTGTTCATATTAGGGTTGTGCCTCTGAGAGATCCTGCTGTTCCACTCAGTGTACAAACACAGCCTAAGAAGTCTGTCAGTTGCAGGGAAAGTCTGATTTTAGCACTGCAATCAAGCTGCTTTGCTAACTCATTGCCTGGGAAGTAATTTCGTAATGTTTAATAGCCCCTATTAAAACAGGGACCAGATATCTTCATCACAACGGAAGATTTGGGTAGCAGTCCTTGCTACAGGGCTGGCAGGCAGCAGTAAGCTCTGTACTGCTCCTCAGGGTTGGTGAGGTGGGAGAGGAGATGATGGGGACAGAGCTGGTAGGGCAGGGCACTGTCCCCCACAGTCAGGGCCCACAGCACCTGAGCAAGGCAGACCCACAGACCACAAAGCCCAGTCAAGTCAAGATCGTTACAAAAACTCACCAGGTCCAAGGTCAAACCAGCCCCGGGATTCAAGTCAACAGAACCCATAACTACAGCAAAGACAGAAACTAACAGCAGCCTAGCCCAGGTAAAGACTACCAGCCCTGGGCTGGGTTTAAATACTGCTCCTGAGCCCACAGAACAGGTGTGTGTGGAAGCCCCAGGTCAGGCTTGTTAAGGCCAAGGTCTCTGGGTGCCCCAGGGGCTCTGACAAGAACCATTTCAGGGTTTAATATGGGAAGAGTTGTTACAAGATACACTTGGAGATGCTTTGGAGAGCTGATGTTGTAAAAGGCAGAAAAAACAATCTTTTCATAAGTCAGCTGTGTAAACAGCTGCATCTTGTCAGATTTTATCTTTTTATTGAAATATTTGAGTGCTACAGAAATAATGGAAATTGCTGCAAACCCTCCATGTATTTACAATCAGGACGTTGCAGGAGCTGTCATGGTAGATCCTGGAAAAGGATGAAAATAAGAGTGCTGAGAAGTGGCATCGCAGACAAGCCTGGAAGGGTTTTGTTTTAGTTTGTCCATAATGCAGTGTGAAAGACAGATGAATGTGTTTGTGGAGGAAAGGGTAAACAGGCAATGGAAATGAACGTTGCTGTACCAGCTTCCACACATGTCTATTAAAAACTCCAGTGCCTTGTTTAGGAGGTGATGAATAAGGGGAGAGAGTGGACATATAAAAGGTCTGAGACATTGCTGTTACTGACAAGGAAAACAGTTATTAAAGGTAGCATTTTGTGCTGAGAGTCACTTTTGGGAAGAACCTCCATAAAAATTGTGGCAGCTCTGGTGGTAGAGGTTAAGTGTCTGGACAAGAAGTTCAATGCTTGACCAAGACTCCTTTGAAGGCTGCTTTATTTCTTTGGAGTGCAATAGAATTTTTCAAGCAAGTGAAACCTAGTCCATGTTCCTCCCTCCCCCAGAAAATTTACATCCTTTTCTCTAAAACACCTCCTTCCTGTTTGTCTTGGAATAAAGAGCATTTTAGCTTCATAGCTCAAAAACAGGACAGATGGTGCCCTTGCAGAATTTAAATAAGATATCAGCATGTTGTCACCTGTAAGTGCAGTGGTTAGAGCAATTCTGCAGTGCAGTCACTGGGATGTCAAAAACAGAGAAAAGGGAAATTTTACTTCAGCAAATGCTGCATAGAACAGTTTTGCAAACTGCTTAATGTTATTCTTTGGCTTACTGCAATGCACCTGGCAGAAATTATTAGAGAGAGACACATATACAAGGATTAAAACAAAAAAAAAGTAATTGATTTCTGCATGTAGTAGGTTGAAGGAATTAGAGGGAATTTAATATATCCATAGCTGGCAGGTTTAATTGTCAGCTTTCAGCATGGCTTTAGAGGATAAGAGGCCTCAGTATTACTTTAAAGCCCATACTATCTTTATCAACATCAAGGAGTACAGAAGTTTGACTACTCAGCTTTCTGAAGTAAACACAAAGGTGACAGCTACAGTCTGTTCCTGCACTGAATGCAATATGGAGAGTGTGTGCATGCATTTCTCTTCTGTGTTACAGCTATCATTACCATTTAAATGTGACATTAACATATTGCTGAATTGAATCATTGTTTCAATTACTGAATTGCATTTTATATTTTCTCTTTAAAAGGGGCAGAAAGGTGAAGAGCTTGAAAAATAATAGTAAAATGGAACACATTTAGGCTGCCATTTTAGGAAAAAAGTGGTGAAGATTTTAATGTTAATCTAGAAAATACCATATGAGTTAAGAGAATTGGGCATCCAAATATAAGTTAAGTCCTACACACTAATTAAATAGCCTGGAGCGATGGACCTCACATTATGAGAAGAGAACATTTTTTTTGAAAGGCAGAAGTCAAGCATTGCATGAGCAGGGAGAATAGAGAAGGGAAAGAACAATGCAAATTTTGGAAAAGTTGGTAGTGGCTTTTGCAGTGAGAGAAAGATAAATGAATGGGAAAAATCTGTGAGCAGATAAAAGGAGTCATGCAGGGAAACAGCACTTGAGAATACAGTGCTTGAGCTTAAAATGTTTTAGTGAGAGGAATTCATAATTGGGTCCATTTTTTTGGATCTGATTCTATTTTGAGTCTCCTGAGAGTCAGCAGTATAGATTATACCACTCAGATCCTGACTGATTGCTGCCAAGGGTTGTTCTCATTTAAGGTGGCATCCTCCAAGATGCCAGGAAACCAGTGTGCAGCTATAGATTAATGCCTTGATATTGCACTTTAATCTATTTCCTTTCCCCTGTATCAGTATTGAGAAATTAAGAAGCTCATCAGAAGGACAGAGACTGTGTCATACCTTTCAGAACAAGGCAGGGTTACTTCATTTGATTTTGCTGTCATGATCAGTGGGCTGGCACACAAATACAACTATGGAAATACAGCCTCCCTTTATGAGGGGAAGAACAGAAGGAAAAGGGAAAAATAAGATTTTTTGTCCCAGAGGTGGTTGGTTTTTATTTTGATGGGAGATGTGGGAGGCAGTTGGATTTCTGAACAGTATGCAGAAGTATGGGAAAAGATTGTTTATTTTCTGTGTGCATTCAGGAGGCTTTACTGGTGATATTTGTTTGGTTTGGTGGGTTTTTTTTTTTGTTTTGGTGGGGTTTTCTTGGGATTTTTTTGTTTGTTGTTTGGTTTGGTTGGTTTCCTTTTTAGTTTTGGTTTTTTCTCCCCTATACTGTGTACTGAGGTTTTCCTGGTGCAAGGTCATGCTTATTATATGCCCTACCCCAAAAAATGTATTTCAGAGCCCATCTAGAGGAATTTAAATTGGTGAGCTAATCAAGCTGAATAAAAATGAATAAACATGACTGATAAACTAATTAGGTTGAATTCACCAAGAAACTGTCCTTTTGTAATAAATCACATTAGTTTAAGGATCCATTAAAATATATACATAAATTTAAATTTTTTTTCTTTTCCTTTTTCTTTTTTTTAACAAAGAAGGAAACAGAAAGTTATGAGGTAAGTTTGAAAATTGACCAGGCAGAAGAGCTGAAGCTTTACTTGCCTGCGGCTGAGCTGGCCAAATAGGTCACTGCTTCTGAAAATGAGAGGTCTCAACACCCTGCCCTCCTGCCTTGCTTCCATCCACACTGCCCTGCGCATTCCTTGGAGGCTGCAGTTCCTAACAGGTGCCTCTCTGTTCAGGCAGCTTCTTGTCAGGTTGAGGATGACACTGTGACAGTGATGGCAGCGTTGGATGAACACCAGAGCTCAGCTGGCAGCTCAGCCCTGGAGTGCTGGAGACGACCCCCACTGATGCAGCAGTGACCTGCTAAGTCAAGTCAGGCCATGTCACAGGGCTGTGCTGTGCTTCAGGATGAAACGGATAATCTGAACATTTGTGCTGACCATTGTGCTTCACATTGTACAGAAATTTTACATTTTACAGAAATAAATTGTCCTAACAAAATTGCTTCTTCTTTGGAGTCAGGTGTTGAAGTGTAATGTGAACATGAAAAGGAACAAATATGAACAAATCCATACTTTTGAGTGTTAATTCTCTTTTGCCCAAAGTAGGTGTTCTACATGATGGCATTTGTTTCTTCAGGGTCTCTAATTTCTAAATAAAGATATAAAAGTTTCATGTACCAAAACCTGGCTTTTAAGTTGCTGACGGGGACCTAAAAGAGCCTCAGCCCTGTGGGACCCATTTTAAAAGGTGGATAAATGCTGAGGGGCCATCCAGCCTTCCATTTTATCTGTATAGGAAATGGATGTTTTAAAAGGGATTTGGTTTTTCAATGCTCCTGTTCTGTGTGGGCTGTTGCACACCTCAGATTAGATCAGCTGTGTGGAGAGAGAACTGCTTTGCCTCACCCAGAAGGGCTGTGGTTAGACAGACCATGGCTACAGCAAGGGGGAGGGATTAAAGCTCTTGGAAACATTTTCAGCTCTTTCCCCCATTTGCTTTTCATGTTTTCTCCAAAGGAATAAGAAAGGGCAAATTAAAAAAAAAAAAAAAAAAAAAAAAAAGGTTTGAGTCAAACCAAAATCAGTAATTTCTTCAAAACCTTGACTTGAAATCTTACACAGAGAAATGGGGAGTAACAGCTTTGACTTTTAGGTTTGGTCCCAATCCTTCCATTTTCCATGATGCCACATATATACATTTGTTCTACCAGGCTGCTGCAGGATTCAGAAAATAGTTGCAGTTTGGTTAAGGTATAGGCTGTAATTCAGACAAGGTTGCTTGCTTTTGGAGGGGGAGAAATAAAATTCTATTTCTCTCCTGTACCACTGCTTCATTGTTTGAGGATTCTTATGCACACAGCCAAATTAGATGCTAAGCTAATTTGAGTTTAAGGAATTTATGTGTTCAACTGTATATGCCTGTACAAATGGTGGATGTGAAGCCCTGAATTTCAAAAATTATGCTTAAAAAAAGGGAAGAAATTAAAACCTGCAATGTTAATTATTATTTTAATCATCTTTTACAAACTATTAGCTGGAGCTTGATTTTCATTCTAGAAAGGTTTAGGGTTCTTACTGCACCATTTTTAAGCCATGTGTATATTTTCTTATTCTGTAAAAGTGTGTCTGTGTCAATACAGTATTTAGGTCTATTTAATGAAAATTAAAATCAAATTTTACTCTTTAGCAGCTGACATCAATCATGTCCCCTCTCTCCCCTCCTCCTGCCCCCCATAACCTTTAGTGCTAAAAAATGTTCCAAAAGGAAAATTTATTGTATCACCTATTTTGTTTCTCTGACATCATTCTGTCATGGCAATGAAGTGATTTACATGGAAAAATGTATTACCTCTGCTTTTAGACAAAATGAGTTTATGATGATTAATGGTTTTACTGCAAATATGAGAGAACCTGGAAATGGCCAGCCTTTCAAAAGTGAGACATGACCTATGCTCAATTTTCCTCCTTTTTATTTTCTTCAGTTATTGTAAGATGGTTTTGGTTGTGAGTAAATTAAAATGTAGAAATTATGTCTTGTAACTGAAGTAAAGCTATAAATGCTGGGGTGTCCATGGTAACTTCATTACAGAACTACAGACAAAAGGGAGAAAGAAATGATCTTGAAGCACAGAGTGGAAACTGTCATGATGGCAAGAGACTTGGATCACATATTCCATGAGGAGTCAAAGTCCTCAAGGAAGGCACATGTTTAGTTTGGGGAAGAGCTAAAGAATGATCACTTCCAGCTGTCCCTCCTGCTCACCATTCCTCTGATTCTGTAACACAGTTGACTGTGGGCAGAGAACTTAGAATGCAGAATGGTCATATGAATGGTGAAATAGTATTTTAACAGGAAGGCATGGAGCAAACAATCTTTTCTGATACATGTCTTCACTTGAAACATTTCCTTTTGCTTCATACAGAGCTGTATTTTTTTCCTTAGATATCATATAAATAACAAGTGATACTCCAAGGCAAAAACTAAGATAAGAAGAAGAAGATGAATAAGAATTTTGAAGTATTTTCTTTACATGTATTAACTGAACTAAAACCTAAAGGCCATTAAGGCAAAAGCTGTTCCACTATGGAAAAACTTAAATTCAGGAAAAATGTACACAGTGGCGCTTTTTTCCAGGAGTCTTATGGAACAAAATCACTCTGCTAGAAAGAAAGCAAAGGTTGAGGTGAACACTGGCAATTTAATCTGCATGGAGCCTTTGTATCAGTCACAAGATGTCATATCTGAGAATGAAGAATTTCTGTATGACAGATCAACTACACTTCACTTTTGGACATTTAATCCCAGGCTGTGATGGATGCTGGGCACTGAGCACTGTTCTGCTGCCTAAGTGGAGCCTTGGTGCCTTTCACTGTGTTGAAATCTGTAAAATGAACTATTGGGGGAAAATGAAAACTGGATGAATTTACAGCCATGGCTTGTCCTTAATGACATTGATGGGACAACTGTATTTGAGGGCACACTTGGCAATGGAAAATAACTTGCTGTTATATTCTGTGCATGGAAAGGCATTTGCAAGTAAAGTGAAAATGTATTTAAGGTAGTGATTAAAAATATACAAGTCATACTAACATTTTCAGGAAGACAGCAGTATCACAACAAGCATTTTAACCATGTTATTTTTATTCAGATGATTAATCCAAGTCTTCCATTAGGCATGCATTGAATTTAGCATTCTACTGCAGTTCTCCATATGCAATCTAGAAATTTCAGCACTGTCCCTCATTGACTTCTGCTACCAGTACAGGCTCTTGAGAGCTCTTCAAGACTGATCTGTCTTTGCTGACTTACACAGTTGTTTTTCAGGAGCCGTGTAATGTTGTTCTCCCATTCCTTGTTCAGATGGCTTGGCTTTTCCTCCGATACAAGTTACTGATGTTCAGCTCCCTGATGGGTGGTGTTTGCTCATCTGGCTAGTTTTTTCCAACATGAATGATTTCCTTGGAAGAAGAGCTAGAAACAAGTGAAAGGAGGTTTAACACATCAGTAGGCAGTGCAGATACAAAAGGGTATTTTGTTCTTTGGCTTACCTTTGCTTCAGTCACCATTTGCTCTCATCAGCAGCAACTCTTTGAGTCTGAGTGTACATAGTGTACATTTGTAGTGTTGTTTGTTTTGGTTTCTTTAACTAGAGTGAAATTTGTATGGAGCTAAATCAATAGTGGGATGTAATTTCCAGCTTGTTTTCCCTGTTCTGACAGATGGATTCAGGTGGTGTCTATTAGACTCTTCATGTTGACACTGAAGTCTCCCAGGGACCTGTACTGGAGCAGTGTTTTGGTGTGTGTGTGACAAACCTGCACACTCTTGCCTTTAGTGACCATGAGGCAACTGGGAGATGTGTAGAATTGAATCTTTTTTCCCCTAGTCTGAGGTTTCTATAATGCTCTGGGACTTTTCTAGAATCCCACATGCTATGGCAACATTCAGCCAGCCAGATGGTTGCATGATTTCTCTTGTGACTGCTGCTTTGCTGGAGGCCAGCCCCTGTGAATTCTGTCTCACATCAAGTTCCTCTGGTTGAAACTGCCTCAAAATACAGTTGAGATTTGCAGCGTGACTATTTGGTAGCTGAGAAGATGGCTCCTGTTGGCAAGCACAGCATTTCCTTTCCAGCAATCCTCTGCTGGCTGCTAGGTTTACATGTGCCATGTCACCCCTGTTCCCTCTTGAATCACTGCCCCACTACACTGCCAGCAAGAAGCTGCAATGTTTTCAGGACAGCCTGAACTGTAGCTATGGCCATGATGGAGGCAAGGAGTCACGTCCTGCAGACCATTCCCAGCCATTGTGCACAGGGATCTGGCACCCTGGATTCCCTAATGTGAGAATGCTGGTGCTTGGCTGGGCTGGTTGTACATGTGTGATGATGGTGGCCTTGTCACAACCTGAATTAACCACACTGGTACTCCTCCTGCAGTGCTGTCGTAGTCCATGCTTAGAGTTGTGCTGCACCACAATCCAGCTAAGGCCACCTTCTTACAAGCTGCTTAAAATACTTGTAGAAATAAGTTCAGTATTCAAAACTCCGGAATGAACAAAGAAATTTTGACTGAAAAAGTTCTGGAAGTTTGCATTAATGTCCTTATTCTTAAATTAGGTATGGGCAAAGGTTTTCTGTGGCTGAAAACTTAGAACTTCAAGGTGAGAGAACAGGACTTCTGGAGACAAGCCACTCAAGCCATTGCTTAGTAGATTGCAAGACATTTTCTGTTGGTACTCTTTTTCTGAATCATGTGCTTGTTTAAGTATCTTAATGAAAACAGAAAAGATGGAACACCCGCCCCCCCCCAGGTTTGGCATTTCCTATTTGGTCTCCTGGTAAATAAGAAAACAATTAATTGAGCAACACAGAATCTTTACAGATGGCAAATTGAGTTTTTCAGAGATTTGAAATTGAGATTTCAAAACTGAGATTTGTTTCCATTTTCCACACTTGCACTCTTAATGCAAAGGGTAAGTTGCATTAATACACCTGGAGAACTAAGTGGACCAGGTTATTTTTTTGAGAGCCAAAACTTGGGCTCTGAGGCAAGAAGACCAGAGAAGAGATTGCAGTCGCAGAGATGACAGGTCACAATATGCACAACTCTCTCAAGACAGAGAATTGTGGTTTGGGACTTGTTTTCTGAGCCTTTATTAAACTGAGGCAGTGCTGAGATTATTTGGGAGCTCTGCTATAGTAATTCAACGGGTAGATGATGTGTATTCTGCTTTCATGGTTTAGGAGAATAAAACAATGGCAACAACCAAATCTCTGGAGAATTAAATGTTTTTACCTGTGATTCATTTTAGTAATTGTGGAGCTTACTTTTACCCCCACTCAGCTCAGTGTATTTCAGTATGCTTATTTTTGGGATATAAATGCCCAGTTGTTCCTACTAATGCTGTCACTGGCTATGGAGGAGAGGAAAAATACAGCTCAGAAAACCTTTTCAAGACAAATAACTGCCAGGGCAGATGCATTTATAGATGGATAGATATGTATGTGTGTTGGTAAAAAAACCTGAGAAATAAATCTGAAATAACTTTTGCACCTTGTACTTGTTCCTTATGGCAAGAATGAAAATGTCTCCTTTCTTTTGTAAAATGCTTTTAATTTCTATTTTCTATAGAGAGCTGACAGTCCAAGAAGGTGAGTCAACTTGGTGGTGACTGGCTTCTAGAGAAATAAAAAAGGAAACACCTGTAAATCACACCAATACAAAGGCAGCATGGAGTTATAAAATGAAGAAGGCCTGCCTGAGAAACTCCAACTAAGCCTAAGTAATTCTTCAAAAGGATCAGAATAACATAGTATAGTCCTGGCTTAAATGTAGGTCAGCTGGGTTTGTGTTCTGGTATTTATGGGTTTACAAGACAAATTAATAATATGGCTGTTTGCTTATCAAGTTGTTTTCTTCAGGATGTAAAACAGAACATTTCTTAAAGTACCACCAGAACGTTTTGGGGAAGAAAATTAATGGATGACATAGCTGGAAAAAGAGACAGTGTTGTAGTCATGTTTGCTTAACAATGTGATCCTGCCAGAAACTGAATGCCCTATTTGACAGAGCCATCAGAAATAGCACAGTACATTTCCTGTATTGTATGGGAGCTTGCTCTTTCCTTTTTTTTTTAAGCAAAGAATGGACACTCCACTGCTGCTAAAGAGAACATCCAAGCACAGCACTGGCACTCACACTGAAGCTCCATGGAAGTGATCAGCAGCCCAGTGCCTTACCTGTGTCAGCAGGATTTTACGTGTGGCTGCAGGAGAGTCTCCTCACCTGGCTGGCAGAGGTGCACAGTATTTACCTTGAGCTTAGGGAAAAGACTTACAGAAGAAAAACAGTAACAAAGCCCAACCAACAATGCCACACAGGTCACTGCAGATCCAGTCCATCTATAGTCACACATATTTTATTCTGCTTTTAACTAAACATTTAACATGTAATTACTGGACTGAAACTTAGAAGTTGTTTACAGCTTTTAGGTTTCAAATTTTGTTACTTTTTCTTTTTTTCCTAGATTGTCATATTTGTTTTTTCTTGTATAGGAGCGGCAGAATTACAGTGGAGCATTAATCCGTACATTTATGCACATCTTTTACCCAGAGCAAATTCCAGAGGAAACCATCAACTCCTGCAGAGTACCATGACTGCTGTCTGTATATGGAGAGTGCTGTGGCTACAGCTGCAGAACAGAACAGTTGTTCATGTGCAGCCATCAGTGGAACAAGGGCTTTGCTCTCATGGAGCACAAGGTCTCATGGACTGCCGAGCTGTTTCCTTTCCCATAGACACTGTGGTCGCACCAGTCAGAAAAGCTTGGCATTGTTGTCTGTGAAGCACCAGGAAACACTCCTGTCTTACTCTGTGGTGCCTCACTCTCCCTCTGGCAGAGTGGCTACAGCAACTCCAGTGCCTGGTAACATCCCACACTACACTGCAGAACTGGAGTGTCAACAGTCAATGCTGGGCCAAAGGCAGCACCAGAAAACATGGAGTAAAAGTCCACAATGATCTAACTAGCAGCTTGCTGCCCTTCGCACTTTTGAAAATACCTTCTGTTGAATTTTAAAGCATTTTCTACAAAATCAGCTTAACAGTTAAAAACACAGGACCTGAATGGATGGTTAGAAACTGTGATCAGTCTGTACAGGTTTCTATTCACTTTGATGAAATGGTAAGAGATGAATCTACCACCTCTTAGGATTTAGCGTGATGTTACTGCCAAGAAGCATAGCTACCTTGTGTATTTAAAAACCTAAAAATGTGTATTTTGTATTTGTTGCCAAGTTCACAATTTACTTACTAGACTGTAACACAGTTGCAAGTTATTAAGGATTGAATCTCTGCAATAATTTGGTACAATACCATTCTAGCTCACGTTAGAGCAAAAAAAGGATAATTGGTATGTAGATGCAAATTAGAGTTTAATATCCCATGCAGCTGTTTACACCTGCTTAATTAAGCAGCAGTGACTTCACATTAGCATTGCTATGAAACCGTAAATACACACCAGAAATAAAGGTGCAATCATGTTCACCACCTTCCTCATGTCAAATCAATGCAAGATGTGGACTTCTTGTCTCAGTCTTGCCTTTTAATGGTAAAGGAAAAAGTCTTCATGTTTAAAGAGGATCTTCAGGTTCAATACATTTGGTGTTGTTACAGGATTTTATAACAAGACTGTGCTCCTGCAGGCAGGCAGTTTAAGCAGTAAATGAAGAGCTCTAATGGAAACTCCTAACAAATACAATTGGAAGTCAGTGGTTAATTTTGCTTTTGGAGCCTTTACAGGAGAATTACAGTCATTTTGTACAGTAATAGAAGGGAAGTAAATACCCATCTGGAAAAATGCAGGGCTGTTTTAACACTGATGAAGTTCTAACACTTGGACTATGTGGCATAAGCTCTTTGTATCATGTATTTACCAGCAGTTCTGGCACAGGGCTGCTTGTTTTGCTCTTTGACAAAGGATCCCTGAAGTTCCACAGATGTAGCCAAGCTGGTATTTTGAGAGGTGTGTACAATCAGAACAGGCCTTGGATTAACACAGCACATGAGCAGAACACAAAAACTGCTCTTGGGTCAGGACTATCAGAACTAACTGTTAACCACCAGCATAAGAACACAACCTCAGTTGGTGCCATTTTTAATGATTAGAAATAATACATTGTAAAACAAAAAGTGAGAGAATTCCAGCGTGATACTTATAAACAAAGAACAAATAGAAAACAAAATCTTTCGGTTTTGCCTGATTTATAGTATTTACCACACACACAGATCGTTAGTCTGAGGTAATACCGGTATTAACGTTTTAGTCCTTCAAGGACTGCTCAAAAATTAAGAACAATGATAGCAATGCATGTTATGTTCAAAGTGAGACTTGATTATTAAATCAAGCAAACTCCTTACCCTTTTAGTTAGGGATCTGTGGCTGCAAGTATAAAACTGGAAATAAGTCTACACAGTAGGAACTACAGAACATCGGAGTCCTGTGTGGTGTGTCAGTACGTAAGAGTACAGCTGAGCATGTAAAAATCAGACATTTCAATACAGTAAAGACTTTGTTCCAGAATAGCCCTTAAGAAATTTAGAATACTGTTAGTTTGCATAAAATAGCCAAAAAAGCCCAACTAATTCAGAAGTCCAAATTTGGCATGAGGTAAAACCATGTGCATTTATTTCATCTGCAGTTTAGATTTAGTAAGCATAAAATTAAGTACGTTGACTGTAATGAAGTCAGTCATACAAGTGCAAGTCTTCAGCTAGAACGTATTTTATGGCAGTTTATTTAAAAAATGTACCAGTAAATCATAAAAGAGGGATCATGTCCATTTAACGTTTATTGAAGTATACAGGAGGTTTTCTTTAGAATCAAATATGAGCATGAATATATGGCCAAACGTAAAATCTATCAAATTCAGTGAAAATTTTCTGACTTTAAATAGTAGCTGTAAGAATGACCAATATATATTCTTTGTTACAACCGCCCTCACTCTACAAGTAAAAAAAAAATAATAAACATTCAGTAAACATTCTTTCCTAAGGTAGTTTCCCTTATATATCAGTGATTTATCCATTTTTTGTATACATAACTTTTTAAACATACCAATCAGTGGTTCTCACAATTGAAAAATAAAAGCACAAAAAAGTTTACACTCTTGTACAGGTAAATAAAAGATCATTTTTAATTAAACTGTATATCCTTAAGGGCATAGTATAGTTTCAATTTCATTACCTATTACATAATTAACTTCTTACATACAAATATTGACATATTTGGCTTGTGCTTCAAAGCCGTTGTGTCTACAAAGTCCATGTCAATGCAACTCATGACTTGAAATCAGTGGGGACATCTTTACTGCTGCTGGGTTTAACCTGGTCGTGCAACATGGTCTCTTCTGAGCTTGTTGTGGCACTGCATTTTTCTGGGGAGTCATCAGTGTCTGGATCCAATCCTTCAGGACAGGGAAGTTTTAGAAGTTCTTCCCGCAGCTGAGCTGTGTGACGCTGCATATACAAGAACAAGTCAGCATGGAAGTTAAAACAGTTAAAACAATACTTTTCACAAGGTTAGACACTATAAGGCAAAATGAGGAGTAGGTAGAAAAGGCTTAAATGTATTATTTCCATGCCTGGATCAACTTCTCTCCTATACTTAAGGACTGGTACTTCTGTTTTAGTGACAGAATAATTAGCAAGAACTGCTAGGGGCAAATGAAAGGTGGTGTTCAGGGGTCACAGCAGAAACTGGCTTGGTAGGTCATACAGTCAAGCTAAATTGATACAGAATTCATGACGAGACCTGTCACAGAGACAGACACGCAGAGATTTGTATACTGATCACAATAACTTCATTTTAAAGACCAGTCACACTGAAAGAATGGAAGTCTGGCACCGGAAAAAAGAAGCCTTCAAAAATTTGGGGTTTGCATCTCAGGGGAAATAAAACCTCAAATATTAAAAACAATATAGACCTGTTGTCTGTGTGGTCACAAAATACACAAATGGTAATACTTGGCTAGAAAGGCAGAAAATATTTATAATGGTCAGAATTTGATTAAAGTTAACACAGGGTAAGACTGTAGCAGACCACAGTTTATTAACTGCTTGTCTGCTCTAGGAGCTTGTTTTCTGGCAAGGAATTAGTTGTAATACAACTTTTATCATTAACCCCCACCCACCCTCAGAGTGAAGAAGAAAAGCTATTATCACAGAGTATTCTGAGTTGCAAGGGACCCACAAGGTCTGAAGTGAATGGCCCGTAGGGGATCAAACCCCACAACCCTGGCGTTGTGAGCACCATGCTCCAACCAACTGAACTCGTCTCAGAGTCTCTGTATCCTATACAAATAATCATAGAAAAAATAGGCAGGACAAGTGCTAAAGGAAAATCCAACTTGTAGTAAAAATACTGAGGAAGTGGAATGCACAAACAATTGATCTCTTGACAACTGGGACACAGATTTGTTATAAACATCTCACCTTCAGAGCTGCTGCATGATGGGACATGGTCCTGCCTACTCGTTTGTCACTGCTGTACTGCTGTATGTCTGCTATCCACTCCTCACACTGAGCCATGATCTCCACTCTTTTCAAGTAGAAGTGCTTGTGGATGACCTGCAAGAAAACATTACCAATGGAACATGGAGGGAAGAACCACATACTTTAACAATACCAAATCTGCAAGACCTCTGTGGGTCTAACTGAATATAAGGGAAAAAAAAAAGCATTATGAAGGTAATTCAGAATTGAACCAGGTTGGAGATAAAAATGGAATTTCTGTCCTCAGAGGTTTCCAAAGTCCAAATGGAAAAAGCCCTGAGGAAAAAGCTGAGGCTGTTTTAGGGGGTTTGTTGGTCTGGATATCTCTTCCAGTCTGTAGGAATCCCCTGTTGGTGTGCAGCCTGCCATTTCAGCAGTCACTTGTGTTACCTGGGTGCCAGAAATACAGGAGCAAATTCAAAAGGGAGAGCAGAGTGCTGCTCACATTCTGCAGTTCAAAGCTAGATGTACTAGGCAGTTTGTGCAGGAGCAGAGCTACACAGGGACAGTGCTGAGGCTTTCATTGTTTCTTTTCCTGCCCTGTTTTGCTAGAGAAGCACAGGTGGCAGAAGCACCACATCCTCCCCTGTCACTGTCACGGGCTGCCCCAACAGAAAACAGGTGAGCAGAAACACTGCTGGCAGTACGAGCACAGGAACATTACACACTTCTGCAGAGAGAAGGATCATAGCAGCTGCTTCAGAGGGGATGCAACCACTTTGCTCTAGGCAGAGGCTGCACATCTGGGGACACTGGAATTCTCAGGCCATGGTAGTTGAACTGCCCAGTTTGGATGGGAGCCAGTATTTGATTGAAGAGTAATTTTGGTATTGAAGTACATATTTGAGTTTAAAAAATCCAACCAATGAACACTCATACAAAGTTGTGAAACTCTACTTGGTGTTGGCTTTGCCTTAAACAGTTTTCTAAAGCTCTGAATGGTGAAAGAAACAATAAAACCAAAGAAATTTTACTGAGCACTCAGAGTTCTTGGCCATATTGCAACATAATGGGAAAAAGTAATTTTTCCCTCTAGAGGTTAGAGAAAATAGCTATCTGTCTAAAGAGAAACTGCACATTGAAACCATAATTGACTTCAATTCTGGATACATTCCTTAAATCCATAATGGAGCTTGGAAAAACTCCCAAAGACTGGCAGTTTAGATCTCCCGAGCCTACTCATCATTTAAGACACTGAAGACAAGACAGCTCAGATTTTTGAAGACAACAGATCTCAGGATCTTAGACCTCAGTCTTCAGCATGAGTTTGCATTTGTGTTATGAACTGATCATCAGTGTTAAGGTTTCTACAATAACCCTACAGAAAACCTAGAGGTCTGAACAAAAAGGAAATCTCCCAAAGAAGTGCTCAGATAATCTGAGAGATGCATTTCCATTTGGATGGGGCCGCAGATGGAATCTAGCATTGCTCCAAAGCTGCCTTTTTCACACCAGCAGTGTGAAAGCTGTGCTGCAGAGTAAGCACAGGATTACTGAGACTCTTAAAGGAAAGTGCAGTAACAATAAACTGGGATTTAGTCACCAAATACTGCATATCCTTCACTTCAGTACATGTGAGAAGAAACATGGAGCATTATTGTCAGGGAGCCCACCGCTTTCTTATATATTCAATTAATTTAATCTCACTGTGATTTGGGAATACCTTTTGCCAAAGTGAAACCATTACGTTAGCTAGAAGAAAAAGACCTATTAGCAGAACTTACTGGATTATGTGTCCAGATATAATCTTTTTCATGGCCTTCTACTTATTGAGTGGAACATTTAAGAGATAATTCTGAACCACCATCAGGTTTTATTTCAGTAATTCAACACCCCTACATGCACTGCACATCCTTTTTCACCTGCATGTGGATAAAGATATCTAACACTTGGTAGTGCAGACAAAGTGTCAATGTTTTCTTATTCCACAAGACACAGTAATTTTAGTGAAAAAAGGTTTTGCATTCCAAAGGATGTTTTTTACGACATCAAGGAAGGGATGGAACATCAACATCTCAGATGCCACACCCAGCAATGTGCACAATCCTAAAATAATTAGGCTTTTTCAACATTTTATTATGCAGACCATTGAAAGCATAGGTGATACTCACAGATGGTTCCACGCTTCAACACTGGCAACAGCTGTAGTAGTTGAGAGCAAAATGTGTTTTTCTGGAAATATTCACTGGTAATACTGTGAGATGACTCATGTTTGGCCAAACATTTTGCATTAATATCCATACAGATTTTCTTAGTGTTTCTTCAGCTCTTTTTTCCTTGAACTCTTTGCTGTATATGTTCAAGCCCCTGAGATCTAACTCATCTGCTTTGGGAAAGGAATTGGACTACAGACACTGAGAGAAGTCCCTAATAACTAAATTCTTCTACGATGCTACAGGTGAGCTTTAGTCTATTTTCAGGAATGGAAACAAATGAAGCAATTTGATGTATTACAGTAAATTTTTTTAAGACAGTATGAATGCATGAAGGCTAGCATTGCTTTTAGCAGCATCAAGACAGCTGTTTTCAAAAGCACAGGTTTCTAGTGCAGATGCTTTGTGGAATTTCTTTTAAGGTATTTTTCCAATTTACATTATCTTGGTGTATCTGAAGTGTTTCTTAGTATTTGTTTCAAATTCATGATCCTTGGGAAAATACTGCCTGTTACTTATGCAGAGTATGAAGCATGGAGTGCCCCTTCGTAGGGCTGTAGTTGTTACAGACCATGTACAAGGTCCTGCTCAATAGTAAGAGTGAGCTGAGCTGACTGAACCATGTTTTATCCAACTGTGCACCAAGATCCCATTCAGGTCATTCCCACTTTGCCTGCATTCCTGTTTCCCAGAAAAGAATCTGTCAAGTTGAGTGTGTCCTTATTCACTTCAGAACAAGACAGCCTCTTGAGTCAGTTGCTACAGGTTAAAACAGACATCTCATGTGTGGTCTTACCAAATATTTGCATTATTCTTACTGCTCAAAAAAAGAGCAATACTGCCTTTCACAAAACCCACCTCCTTAAAACATGGTGATGGATTTCTCATTTGTTCAAGCATTGCCCACTTGACTGTTGCCTGTCGGATATTGCCATCGTATTCTCTGGAGCTCTGGGTACCGCTGGGAGTACCTCGTGACCGTTCGTAACCTGGTTCATTGAAGTATGGTTCTGCCACCAGTATGAGGGACTGGACAGACACCAACACCTGTTAAGAGAAGAAACCAAATATTAAAATCATGCTACCAACCTGTTCTTACAAATATACACAGCTCTGGTCACCTTACAAGCAAAACCATTTCTATGGTAAAGTACTTCCATTTGTGATGCAGGCTACATGCAAGCAGGGAACATCCATGCTTTCAAACCTAAACTGTGACTACACACAAAAACCACTGAGTCCTGTGGCTGTCTGTTTAGCTCAAACACTGAGAAAATGACAAATGTAACTTAAAACCCTGTAAAACAAACATACAGATATAAGTAAAAGAAAGTATTTAAAGGAAGAGATGTCTGATTGCACCCTTTTGTGAAACAAACTGTATTTGTCAAGTTCTCAGTCAACAATTTTGATTTTTTCCCTGTGGCTGAGCTTACAAATTCTAATTCTGAACTAGATGGAAAAGAAACAAAGGAGGTGAAATGCCACGTGAACCACTGAAATTAATCCTGATCTACATTGTCTCCCATTTTTTCTTTCAAATGAATGCTCTCAGCCCTTTAGTTTCAGATTTTACAAACAATACTGTGTCATATGCCAATAAAACAAAATCTCAGTATTCTTCTTAAGGGAAAAAATGTTTTCAATACTACATGAACAAAGCACCAACTATTCAGTAATTAGGAAATAACAATTCTCCTCCTTTCAATTTTACTATCCAGCACACATGTGAATAGATGCTTACATAAATTCAAGGGATTTAACCATATATCCAGCTATTCCTAATAAAACCCAAAGAATTAAACAGATACATAAGGCTCTAAGGTATCCAAATGCAGATGTACTGCATACTCATGATTTGACTGTTTGCTAGTTTTTCCAGTATTAGAAGTTTGTCCCTGTCAACTTGGTTTTTTCAGTAAATGAAGGGCAAGTTTTTCTTATGTACTTAGGACCAAGTCCACCACCAACAATTTTAGGGATTACAGTTCTGTGACACAAACTTCCAGAACTGTAAAGAATTCAACCAAGGTGATTTGAACACTTGTATTTCCTCAACTAGTGAAAAGCTGATGATATGTTACAGACCTAGGAAGGGCATTTCCCACACTGAGCATACTTAGGTGCAGATAAACACATGTCAGGGCAGCTGTTTTTGGAACTGACTCTCCTCCCAACCTAGGTACAACTTGAAGCTTTAAAACATTCCCTAATTTAGGGTGAATTTGAGAATTTGGATATGGAAGACAAGAGTCCTCCTTTATCTTGGTGGATGCAGAATGTACAGCTCACATCAGACACATGCTATGCCAGTAGCAATCCAAACTCTGACTCTTTTGCAGGCAGTGCCCTGACATCCACAGCTGTGCTCTGTGGTCAAGTGTGGCATTCTCCTGGAGTTTCTCCTGCAGCAAACCAGCACAGAAGCTTCCAGCTTCCCATCCTCATGATGGTTCCTCACTCCACAGACACAGTGCCAGGTCAGTAACTCCTGTCAAAGCAGCAGTCCCAGAGCCAGCTAATGTCACAGGTTACCCTCAGTACCACCAGCACCTCACAGGAACACACCCTCCTTTAGGTGCCGTGGCACTTTGCCCTTGTGTAGTGGCTGTGCCTTCATTACAGCACAGACAGGCAATCTAGGGCAGCCAAGTCTTTATCCTGATGGACTGCACATGTAGCTGTGCAGTGGGAGATGTGAACCAGCATCCCTTGTTGGGCTGAGAAGGAAAACTAACCAAGTTTTTCTGTTTCTCAGGCAGGTGCTTCAGGGTGCTGCCGGCACCATGTCCACCATCACAGTCTCCTGTACCTGCCCTGCACTCAATTAGAAGCAGCCACAGTTATTTAGCATTAAACCTTAAAATGTAGGTAAATGCATTAAAACATACAGAATGTGCTTCACAAATCAGGTTTCATCAAGCGAATTGCCACATACACACCAAAAAAGGCATATTAATGCAAATGTGCAAAGTCACAAAAGAGTGACTTCAGGGCCAAGGCTTTGGGTATGAAAGGTGTTTTGATGATCTCTGTGGCTTTTACATGTCTTTGGAAGAATAGGCTTTTGCTTTTTAAAAATTTTGTATTTTAGACATCTACATATTTTTAAGTAGCTATGGTAGTGAAATTTGACACTGCAGCATGGTACTTTCTGGGCTGAATCAGCAGTCAATACTTTGAACTGTAATTGTAATGAATGAGAAACTCTACACCGATCTTCCAGTTTCGCTGGGTAATAAAAATTAATTTCTGAAGTATTTTGGGTGGTCTGACAATAGTTCAATCTCTGAGCCAGAAAAAACATGTAGTGCCTAAATATTTCCAAGCAATTTATTTAGTCCTACAGCTGTTTTCCATTTAATAGTTGTAAAGTGTTTTTCTCCCAATATGACGGGGATGGGACTTTTTCCAAGTCTTCTTACTATTCTTAAAATGAAACACTGAAAAGAAGTTTTAAATCATAAATGTTTATGTTGCATGTGATTTTTAACAATCAAATCTAACATTTTAATGTAAGAAAAAGGACTTTAGTGAAAATAAGACTTCCTAAATACTGGTACCTTTCTACACTGATTTTACAGTTGAAGTCCAAAATTGCGGTTCATCTCTTGATTAAGAGTTTGGATCTTGGGGGACTTGCACTCATTAAGGAAGTGTTGGATACCTATCCTAACGTGATCCTCTCTCTTGCTGATCTTGAAGCTGAGTGTAAGTTTGCCAGGAAGTTCCCTTGATTGCTCTGCCGGTCAAAGATGAGAGCTAATGGCTTGGCAGTGGTATCAGCTGGCTCCCTCAGCTACCCTGGATTCACGGGGTTTGGTTCCACCAACATGTGGGTCCAAGCAGCTTCAATACTGTTTCCTCTACTGTGGGTAATGACTCATTTTCACAGACCTCCCTAGTGAGAGCTTGGGGACAGGGGAAAGCAAGTCTTACCCCTCAGAGTGAGGCAGAGATGATCTCTGCCTTTTCCATGCCCTTGTTAATAGGTCCTCTGCCCCACTGAGCGGCTGGAAAGCCTAAGGAAAATATGTTCTTTCACTGCCAGCATACTTATCAAAAGCTCTTCATGTTCATCTTTATAACCCTCAACATTTTCAGTACCATCTGAGCTTTAGTTTCCTTAATTTCTCACCTGCATGTTTGGTCACTGTCCTTTTTTTTCACGTAAGTACCCCATCCCCTCCTTCCACCTTTTCTTGCTTCTTTTTGCAGCTGAGCTTAGGCAAGAGTTCTTGTTTACCCATGCTGGCCCTCTGCCTCACTTGCCTGACTTCCACTTGCTGGAATAGACCATTCTTGAACTTTTAGGAGACTGATAAATCTGCTCTCCAAGGCCAAATCCTGAACAAGCTGAAATCTGTTCTGCTGAAGGAAGTAATTCTATTATGCTGAAGCTGTGCAGTCTTCTAGGATTTGGAACAGAAATTGTACCTTGTGCTACATAATAATTACCCCAAACTCGGAATAAATTCAGTAACTGCCACAGGAAAGAGGCCATTGCAGGCTTTACTTTTACTTAATGTCTTTGCTTGTGAGTCAGTGCATGTCTGCGAAATAAAGCTGGAAATTATAAGGACTGCATGCCCTAATAAATTTTGCTCTAATGTAACACTAATTGTGATTGAACACAGCATAGCTGCACTTCCATTCCCTTCATCTTTATTCCTCCACTCAGCTCACCTGCACGCTTAGGAGGAGGAAGGCTGTGGTCTGCACTAATGTACTTCACTTTCTCACCTTTCTCTTTTGTCTTCACCATAAAAAGCTTCTGATAAATCCATGAGATGATGTCATCTCCCAGTCCTTTTCTGAATTTTCTTTTTGAAAATAAACTAAACTATTTGAAATCATCTGAGCAGAGCTGCTGCAGGAATGAGCTGCACACATGAACTGCTCTTCAAGACCAAACCAACAGAAATACTCATTAGAAAGAGCATTTTGAAGAAACATGTCTCCTCAGCAGTGTTCTTTTCCTAGAGTTCCAAGGACATTTCCTGGACTTTTTTCTTATTTATGTTTATTTGAAGATTATGTTCTAGAAAAGGAATCCTTAGGACCAAGAGACAACTTACTACTCCTAAATGACAGTTGAAGAGAAAGAAGAAATTGCTCACCTGCAAAAAACTTGATGTTTGTGGATTCCATTTTTCTTCTGGCCTCCCATGCCATGTGTTAAGTATGCTTAAGCACACCTGAAAAGGTGACATTATTAATACCACAGACAAATATTATGACAAAATTGTTCTGCTTGGACAGAACAGAATTTTGACGTTACATTCATTTTTTTAATGAACTTTTTTACAACGGCATTCTAAAAGACAAATTTGTTTCCCATCACAGAATCAATGAGGTTGAAAAAGACTCCAGGGATCACTGAGTCCAACCTGTGATGGAACACCACCATGTCAACCAGACCGTGGCACTGATTGCCAGGTTCAGCCTTTCCTTTAAACACCTCCAGGGTTGGTCAGTGACTCCACCACCTCCCTGGGAGCCCATTCCCATGCCTAATAATCCCTTCTGTGGCCAAATTCCTCCTAATGTCCAACCTAAACTTCCCTGGTGCAGCTTAAGATCATGAGACTACTTTGAAAGAAAAACAGCCCAAATAATGTGGATAAGCAAGAACAGCATGCTAATAAACAAACAAGGCAGATTACTTTTTCTCATGGGAAACCTATGGATTCTAATGGCTCCAAAAACAATGAATTATGAATATTGTCTGATTCTCTACTTTCTGTTTTAAATACTGCAATAAAACTTGTAATTGTGCATTTTAAAGACAGTCATTCTGCTTAAGCATGTAAAAGGTGGTTTCTGTCACACAGACTATCAAGAAATTGGAATTATTCCTTAACTTTTGTGACTGATCTGAACTTTAGGGAAGATTATGGTATTCTTGAATCTTATTGTGAAATGGAACAATCCAAGACAGGGAAAACAAAGAGAAAAAACAAACAGAAGAAACTTAGAGGCAAGTATTTTCCAAGACTTAAAACTAGACAAAGAAAAATGGAGATAACGTCTCCACTAGGAATTATATTCTGTGTCCACATTAATAGAAAGCAAATGCAGAAAAAGAGACAAGGCAGTCAGCAAACCTTCAGCTGCAGCTAATATGAAGCATTCTTTGCCCATGGAAAGGGTATTTCAGCTAGCCAAAATAGATTTCTGACTGGTTTATTTGGCAAAAACATTGGAAAAAAGCATTTTTCTCAGTCAAAAGTACTGCTTTTTCGTTCCAATCCAGCTCATAAAGGCTGGATCTCCAAAAATTTGCAAGACTATTTAGAAAGGGGGTAATTCCCACTTGAAACTGGCAAATCCCACTTCATTTCAGTCTGAAGACCAGTACTAACCAAAGAGCTTCCTCCTGTACATTGGGAGTGGCTGATCCATGATTCTATCACAAAAGGAAAGAACTTTCACCTGTTTCACTTCCTAGTGACATGTGACACAGGATCCCAGCTGACCTACCTTGCCATCATTGTAGAGGTTTGGATTAAATCTCACGCTGTGGCCTCCAGTTGTCTCCAGATTCACAAGTGGAGGGGAATTTGGATAGTCTTGTGGGAAATACACATCAAATTCAAAGCAACCATTTGCGTACGGGGTGTCTGCAGGACCAGTAATGAGAACCTACCAGTGTTAAAAAGAGAGAAAAAAAGAGAACATTTAAAATCCCCAGCCTCATATCTATCACACAGTTGAGATTTTGTAAGTTATAGAAAGCATTTTATTTCCACTTGCTGTGTATCAGGAATTATTATTAGACCTCAGAATCATGCACAGGCTGTCAGTCTGTTCATTCTGGTCCTGTGGCTAAGCAAAGCCCTCTGCAAACACTCATTTCACCAGATCACAAATGGAAAGCAGGGCAGAAGGAGCTCAAACTCTTTTCTACTGGATGCTATTAATAGAAAGTTTTTTTCAAAATACGGGTCAGTACTCAGTGTACTTCTTCCTGCCTACTGCCTGCCACTACAATGGTCACAAGCAAAGATATGTTTGGACCATAATGGAGCAACAGCACTAAACTTTTCCCTTTGGAATAGCTGAAAAAGAACAAATCCTGTTCTGCGAAGACTCCTTGGCCAACAGAGCACTCCTGGGGCAGATGGGCTCTGCCTGCCCCTGCCAAGTTGCTGAGAAATCAGACTCAAACACTACCACTTACATTAATGCCTGGACAGCAATTAAAGCGGACATGAAAGATTTCTGTTTTTTCCTAAGATTTCAGGCACCTTCCTGAACACTTCTATGCCCAGCTGAGCAGAGAACTAAAGCTGGTTTTGCTTGTTTACCTTCATGATGTCGAGGCGCTCCTCGTCGCAGCGCACGAAGACGCTGGAGGAGGACGAGAGGGGCAGGGAGGTGGAGAGGGTCACGGCCTCCTGAGCCAGGCGCCGGGCCCGGGCAGCGCTGTTGGCGTCGCTGGCGTTCTTCACCTGAGACATGTAGTGGTAATTCACTTTAAAAACCAACTTGCCATCGTCGTCTTCGGAAACCATCTCAAATGTATCTAGAAGAAGAAAAAAATTTAATGCATTAGGAAAGGAGGGAAACTTCTAGTGGATTAGTCTTGGATAAAGATTATGAGCATTAAAATCAGGACAGTTTAATCACAGTAATGTAAAAAAATAAGTGTTTTGTGAGTTAACAGCGATCACAGAAACCACAGCCTTAACCATGCTGGGCTGAAACACTTTCTGCAGCTAATTTACAAACTTTCATATGCAACTTGTCAAATACGCACCACCCCCGATTTGGAAAGTTACCAGCTATTCCCAACCAGGAATATGATGATACTTACAAACACATAATAATGCTAATAATGGAACCTGTGCAAAGCCAAGTGCCAGTGGTATTTACTCGTGTGCTGGTGGCAATGTTATTGAAGAACCATGAAAAACAACGGTGGAGCTGGTTTTCTTTAATCACTTGCTACACAAAATCTGCAGCACAGATGCCAGAGGGAAAAGCTCCCACTTCCTACAAACCTTCCTAACTCCTACTCTTGGCATACACTCCACAAACATTTGTGAGGAAAACCTCTTACAAATACAACAGCAAAGAAATGTGACTGCAAATGTGGTCACCGCAACTCAAAAAATACTCAGTGAACATGTTTTTGCAATAATTTTATAGCTCTTTTTTGGATAACATACTATTAGTTCCTTATGAAATTTTTTGGTAACACATTCCTTTTATGGCCAAAGCAAGGACTGATTCCCATCACATTTTCCAAATGCAATATATTGCACTTCATGGAAGGACACAATCAAATTTATTGCAGTTTCATTTAAAAAAACCATTTTGATTTGAATTATTTTCTATTTAAAAAATAACATATATGAGCTTTATACATAAATAAATATATATATGTATAAAGCTCATACATGAACTTTAAAAGAAATCAAACACTTCAATGTAATTTGAGAACTGAAAGACTCACAAAAAATCATTACTGTAATGAAAACATGAACACCATCACATCACTGAATTCATCTGGTCCCTTGAGCTACCCTAGTGCATGCTTAAAACATTTCTTATTAGCTCAAAGACTGCATGAGTTGGTAACCTGAAAACACAGATGTATAATTTTTCTCATGTGAAAATTATCAGTGGTCATGTATGTAAGACAAATGTTAACTTTAAAAATAATAAAGGAATCTGTTCAACAGAACACACATTTCTTCAGTGTCTGCTTACTAAAACACACACATTCATACTTCTCAACCTACCAAACTGGAGTTTTTTCATGACAGCCACATACTTCTCTTCAAGGGATCGTAAAACAGACAAAGGCTTGGGCTTCACAGCAGCCTTTTTGGAGTATTCAGCCATCTTCTTTTCTGTTGTGCAAAATGTGATGATTATTTGTAGTTAACTACATAATTCCAGGAAAAGCACATCAAGTGTTGACATTTTATGGTTACATTCTTTTGCAGAGACATCTCAAAACTGGGCATCACTTAGGACATACAAATCTCTTTTTCTCACTGCTGTGTATCATTATCTGAACAGCTTGGAATAAATAAAGATCATAATCTCACCTTGGAAATAATTCATGACTGCTGCTGCTTCTTTGAATTTTCTTTTATTGTTTCTTTTATCTTTTTTTAATTTCAAACAGGAAGTATGACATATGCTTGTGTGGATGGCTATTCCCACATGCATTCCTGGTCTCTACAGAATTAGGAGCCAATTATACATGCCTTTATAAAATGCACTCCCCTGATTCAGCTACTTAATCTTTAGTTTTTATTACTAGACAACCAGATGGTCTTTTGAACATCTTTAAGTTCAAGCCACGTTTCAGATTTTTGTTCTGCATTCATCTACTTAATAGTTAATCCAATTAATAAGATTTAGTTTTAACAGAAAAAGGTTTATTACTGAGGGTCTTGTATGTTGTTTTCTGCCAAGCAAAATAATAATAAAAAAATGTGCTACATAACTGTGCTGGGAGCTGCGAGGCGCACTCTAACTTACTTGCATTATTCTGTTTCCTGATCAAAACATTTAAAACTACCACAAGGTTCCAGCTGCCTCTGAAAATGCAGTCAGCAGCTGGGGACAGGAGGGAAGCATTTTGTCTTGCTTTTAAGCTGATCTGTAAGTTATCTGTAAATGGCTGTATTACAGATAAACAGCAGCAGTGCTGAGAGAAGGGTTTGCGTTTCACCTTGGTTGGCCTGGCGCAGGCTGGTGGTCGCAGCATAGACAATCTCTGCAGTCTTTTGGATGTCTGGCACCAGCAGGGTCAGTCCCTCTGGCTCTTGATCAGAAGTATCTGGCTTTACTCCTGCTTTAGCTTTGTCTTTTTTAGACCTGTACGGGGCAAAGAAATAGGATATAACATGAAGGAATATCTTTCAACCAGACATACAGTATCCAGTGCATCTGTCAATAGGGAAAAACACCAAAGATAAAGGATTGAGACTAAACCAAGCCTTCTGAAATGGAAAGTGTCTGTACCTTCAGGGTCATCACTGAATGCAGCAACCAGCAGTTCCAACACTGAACATGTTGCCTTGATTTGACAAACAGCTGATATGAACAGTGAAAATATGAACACAAAGCCAGCGATTCCAGGACAGCAGTTTCTCATTCAACATTTCAGGCCTCTTGATTGTCACCCTGCAGGCTGACCTGATGTCTGCACACCTTCACACAGGATTAGAAAACCTTAAAAACTAAACTAACAAAGATCATGTCATAAATATGCATTTCATCCCTGCAGATCCTTGTGCCAAACTAAGTCCTGAATAGGTGATAAAGTGCTCCCTCCTGCTATACAATACATTAGCAATTACTGAAAATACACTAATGATAAAACTCTAGGAAACCTCCAGTAAAAATTCACAGCAGGTAGATGAACTTCAACCCAGGCACCACAGGACTGTGGGCCAAACACACGTTTTCTCTCTCTCTGCAGTTCTCTTCTATGCTACAGAAATGTAGAGCTTTTATTTCAGTAAAGAGTTTAATGTAACATAATTTTAAAAGCCTTAAAATATAAAAAGTATCTAGGTTACACTGGATGTTTATGATCAAAGTATTGCAAATCAAAATGTCAATTTAAATACCTCAAATTTTTCTAAGTATTTTAAAATGCAGCGAATACTGCACTGTTGTTTGATAGAAGCTAGTTGCATAGTAATCTAAGATACATTTAAATCCTTAGATTGTGACAATCCAGTCCTTCCTAGCATAGATAGTCAACTGCTGAAATGAGGGCAAGGGTATTTGATACTAATGTAACCTAAATGTGTGTATTTAAAAGCTTCTATGTTTTAAGAACTAGCATAAATTTACACTGTCATCCTGCAAAACTTGGGAGATTTGAATGCTAACAGCACCCAAATTATTTTACAACAATTTCTATACATTTTTGTTTCAACAGTACTTGCTCGTTTTGAGACCCAAACAAGTTCAACAGCCAAGATGAAGTGATTTTCTCTTTTTCACTAGCAAACCAAGAAACTATCTATACAAGTAAAAGCAGCAATTTAATGTTCTGATATAGTAAACATATTTTACCAACTGAAACATTTCTGTGTTTTAATCTAGACTGAAATTGTGCATAATGAATGACTCTCTAAACTATTCAGTAGAGGTGATTACAGTAGTACTGAATATGGTCTCTGAACTGTACCTAATGAAATGAGAATATCCCTAGAGAGCATTAATAACAAAATACATTACTGTAGCACAGTCCATTTTCCCTGTTCCAGATTTAATCCAAAAGGATGTTAGCCCATGGCTGACTTTTAAGCTATTCTGAGCTTTCAGACCCTCAAAGTTAGGGGAAATCAGAAGCATCACAGCCAGCCCCAGGTTGCATTTGAGGAATATTTTATGACAAAAAAGCAGCAGTTGCATCTCTCATTCATACTTCCTAATCCTTATTACTGCATTTTTCCTTGTGGAAAGCTAGGCCAGTATTTTTTAAATAACCTACTAAGCACCTTCAGAAATATGCATTCAAACCTACTAAACCTCAGTGATAACCTGTTTTAACATTATGCACATGCTAGCAGCTACCAGTCCCTAGAAAGGTATACAGATTTAGATCTGCCTGCTATTGATGCAGAACCCTTAAGCTATTTGCTACAAAACCCTTGGAGAAATTCTGGCTGAAGTAAAATGTCAGTGGGCATTATGCAACAGAAAGATGTGTGAAAAGCAATAAAAATGTGCTTGGTGAAGGTATCAAAAATAAAATTAATTCTTAGAAATTCATTTTCAAAACAGTGTTCTTGTGGCTCTTTTGTCATCCATTTGCTTTTACAATTTAGACTACTTGTTTTCTTCCTTCTGCTTGGTCTTAGAATCAAAAAAATCAAGGTGATGGCCTCATTAAGCAAAATACTTCATCACGTGCTTAAAAACTCCTACAGACATAGTGAGTTACTGACAGCAACTGCCTTGGCAGACATGGAATATGTATTAGTTGAAGCAGCAGGGAAAGGAGACATCTACTCAAATGCAAACTTTCAGTACCAATAATATAATTTCTTCTTGCTCTCCCTGCTCTCCACAACAGTTACACTTCAGCACTTTTGAACTGTCAAAAGAGAATGTATTCTAACATCTCCTGGGCCACCGGGGAGAGGAGATTCTGTCCACTGCAATCATCAGCACAACAGAAAACCCCCGCCCTGCCCAAAAAGTCTCAGAACAGACTTTTGAAATCATGTGTTTGCAGAACAGCTCTACCCTGACAACTGCAGTTATCTGGGGCTTGTGTGAGGGTCTACATTATCAAGCTGCCTAACTTCTGAGTTAGGCCACACCTGTGGAAGAGCAGTTTAAGAAGTGAAATGCAGGAATAAATCAAACTTAGCCACACCTCTGCTCCATCCAAGTCTCATTTTTTCACGTTGATTCTGCCTAATCATGGATTTCAGTCAGTTTCTTAGGGAGGATAAGATAGCTGGTACACAAATTCCCAAAATTAGACATACTGCCTTATCAACATTTAGCTTCCTCACACAAACGTTGCTTGTCTATTCTCATGGTTAGTTAGGCTAAAGGTAACCTCCCACTTTTAGGGAACAAACCAATTGATATTCCCATAGCATGCAAGACTCCTATGAATGATGACATCCAATTTTTTCTTCCCCATTTTGTCTTCCTACCTTTATTTGACTCAAAAGAACAACAACTTAGTGCTATCCATCCAGAACAGTTTGTGAGATCACAGAACCACAGAATGGTTTGGAAGGGACATTAAAGATAATTTCATTCCAACCCCCTGCCATGGGAGGGACACCTTAAACTGCATCAGGTAGCTCAGAGTCCCATCCAGCCTGGCCTTGAACACCTCCAGGGATGGGGCATCCACAGCTTCTCTAGGAAACCTGTTCCACTGCCTCACCACCCTAGGAGCAAAGGATTTTTTCCTAATATCTGATCTAAATCTACTCTTTCATTTGAAGCCATTCCCCCTTGTCCTGTCACTGCATGCCCTTTGTAAAAAGTCCTTCTCCAGCTTTCTTGTAGCCATCTGCCTCGTTATTTCCTACTTTAGCATTATTCACAAATGTTTGGAGAAATTTAACAGTACTTTACAGTTTCTCAGTTTATTAACCATCAACATATGGAAAATCAAGTAATTCCCTAGACTCTAGATGGGAAAATCTGTCAAAGCTTCCCCAGCCATATGTACTCTCACACGGATGATAACTTTTAAACCTCACAGAGTTTTGCAATCAGAGATAGAACTGAACACCACTGCAGACATGAATGATTACACTTCATTTTATATTTTTCTTGCATTAGAAGACCACAACAGCCCCTTCTGAAAACATATCCTTAAAATACGTTTATCGTGGCTATTAAATAATGCAATTTTAAAAGAACGGGTGGGTTATAAGACAAAAATCTCACATGAAACAGCTCTGGAATGGAAGATGGAGGTGTGAATCTGGTCTCTGTACCCATCTCCCTCATTTAACAAAACATCCTAGTCTGGAAAATCTAAAAGCCTATTTTGTTCCCTAAACTGTATGCTTATAAAAGGGCTGAGACAAAAACGTAATTCACAGCACATGGAAAAGTTCCAAGGGTTTCAAATATCACCAGTGCACTGGGGAATCTTAGAACACACAAAGTAAATAAAAGTCAGAGTCACTGTGAGGGCCCCAGTCCCTCAGAAAGGTCAGCAGGCCTCCATGAGTCTGCTGCAGCCTTGTGGCTGCTCTGTGGACCCTACAAAATAACTCCATGGTCAGATTCAACCCTGGAGTCCTCCAAGGTCAAAATTACAGCTTTACTGAAGATGACAGCCCATAAACTGTTCCTCAGTGTGACCTGAAACACATGGCATTGCTTTGTGCACACATAAGAAAAGCAACCTGATGGCCACTCTGCCATTTGTGAGCTCGTACAATGTGGGCAAAGCACACTATTTCATAAAGCTGAGAAAATACCATTCTCCCTTCCTGCTGTCATCTCCACTGCTGCAGTGCTGCCTGGATTCCTTCTCTCTCCAAGCTGCATGTCAGACATGAGTGATCCAGGGGCACCAATAGGGCCCCAGCTTGAGAGAAGCAGTTCCTGGGAACTTTATTCTCTCAATACTCTATGAAGGAAAAGACAAAATACCAAAAGTGAAGTCATAAAGCCAGTAAGATGCTTCAGCTCCTTCCTTGCACTCTGTCAGTCAGCACAGAAAACAGTGTATGCAGGTCGCTAAAAGTTTAACAAACTCCTGAGCTTTAATCAGGAAAAACCTTTATCTAAATGTTATGATTTCCAGAGTAGAGGAGAAGCCAAATATTTCATTTAGACACTGAAACTTCCCCATACAATTTTTCAGCCACCAAAGAAGAAGCAGAGAAAATGTCAACCCATATTTAAAGGGATGACAGTCACTAATATATTTGCTAGAAGAGGCAGCAGTGTACATGCTAATAATTTAAGGCATTAATTTAGCTTGTGCTAGAAGATGACAGCCTTCTCTTTATGCTGTGCTAAATGAATAATGAATTATACACTCCCAAGGCAACCTTAATTTTCAAAGTCAATACTAATACTTACTCACCCGTGCCTGGTACTTGGAGGTAAATGTGATGATACAGAATGATACCCTTATCAAAGCATTCACAGAGCACAGCCAATGAACCATTCAGCCCCTGTGCACCACAGGGATGGTTCTTACAACACAATGTTGCTCAGTCTTAGGGCAAGTCTGGGGCTCACTGTCTTGGGATAAAACTACCCTGGGTTTGCAACCACAGCCCTCATGGTCTCCACCTTTGTTCCTTCCAGTAGTTCACAGTTTCTTAAACAAATCTCCTGAAATGAGGCAAAACAAGCAAGGGACTATGATTTTGCAAATGACCACTGCTGAAAACTGGTCCCCTCCCAGATGGCTCCACCTATCCCACCTTGGGGCTTGAAGCACTATTTACAGACATTAAGTGGAAGCATTCCAAACCAGAGGCTGCAGGACTGCTCCCTGCAGACAACCATCAACTCAAAATGTGAACTTCAGCATGCAGCAGAAGGAACTGATAATTGTTTTTCAAAGAAAAATAAATTAAAACAAATTAGGCCTCAATTCTTGGGGCCCAGTTCTGATGAAAATATTTTTTGTTTGCAAAATGCACCTTTTCACATAGAAGTTCTCCAAAACAGCAGTGAAGACAATGAAAAGCCATAGCAGAGAAAACGCCTCAAGCCCACCTGATCGTATTCCAGCATCCCCATGAAGCATAGTTAGGAATTGAGAGGTAAGCTTGCTAGACAACACATCACACAAATGAACCACCAAGTCATTTTGCCAGAATAACCATTTCCCATGAAGTGCACCCAGCAGATGTTGGTTCCAACGAGCCTGCTTTGCCACACATCAGCAGCTCTCTGCAGCAAAGGGCTCAGCCATCACAGCAAGCTCATGTCTCAAACTCAGCCCTCGTGGCAACTCATTACACCAGCCTGACTGCTCTCCAATCACTGATTTGACTCTCTAGCATTCAAATGGCTTTGACTCCCTAGCATTCAAATAGTCATGGGAAATCATCTCATCCCTACATGTCTTTTCCATTATCCACAAATTCCCCAATTTTCTAACAGAATACTGTGGCCTTTGAAAGTAAAGGAAATTCAATGTTAACTGAAGTCCAAAACCAAAACTGTTCCTCTCCAGTTCTGGATCAAAGTGGACACTCCCAGTCCAACATGGAGATGACATTTGGGAGACAAGCAAGTCTGCTGCTCAGAGGATGGAATGTTTTGCCTTTGAAATGAAAACCCATAATATTGGGTTGTTGTTCTGCCAATTTGACCTAAAAGAAACAGCTGATTGTCCCATTTAAGAAATTCATGCCAATACTTGCTTAAATTTCTGGCACACCTTCAACTGAAGTGCTGAGAATTCAAACCTTCCACCCCAGTGAGTCCAGGCTGTTCAGGATGTTGATGTTTTCATCCTTGTCCACACATTGCTTCAAAGACAAATAGCACTATGCTTAAAACGTCCAGTAAAAGAGAAGCTTTCCTTTTGTGCTGGTATAACAAAGTAATACAAGAAAATTGTACACATAATGCCCAAAGAACCAGCCACAGAATTCTTATCAAATCCATCTAATACTAAAATAATTGTGACTCTAGAATTCTTCTTTGCTTCCAGATCCTAAGATGGCACTGAAGAACCACTCACACTGTATTTACTTTACAAAATTGAAAAGAGCTTATGAACAGTAGTCATGTGCCATTCTCATAAAGAAACTTTTTAAGTTTCAGCCTGGGGAAGTGACATGAGAAGATGCAGGTTTCCATGGCCATTAAATCCGAGGCTAATGGATGACCAGATTAGCAAAGAAAAAACAGTCAGCGATTCTGGTGAAGAATTACACACATGGGCATTGGAAATGGATTACACAGAAGCCAAGTACCTTTCCTATTTTAAGAGGATTACATATACTATGAAATATATATATATAATATTGCCAGCAAGCACAAGCTTTTTTAGGTGGGTATTCAACATAAAGAACTGGTTTTTGTCCTTCCCAGTTCTGTTTCTTTCGCACTACACTAGCAAAAAACCAAAAAAATCCCACTACAGGTACCTTACATGCTTGATAAGCAACACTTGCAATCTCAGTTAAGAAGTATTGGAGAAATTGATGGGTAAAGTCCAGTTCATCAGGAGCTACAAGACAGAGTTCCCAATAAAGAGATTCCTTCTCAAGAAGTCTCTTGGGTAGTGTTTGGTAAATATTCTGAGTTAATAGTGGGAGAAAGAACATTCTCCACACACCTTTTCCTGACATTTTATTTACCTTCTTCTCATGATGTTTCAGCATATACTTAGGGACAGCACTAAATTTTGCAGAGAAGGATAGGTTATTATTTCTTAAGAAGCTGTTTTTAAATTGGAAGCAAGTAAACAGAATCAAGAAACCAACTAATTACTGGGAGCAGAAAATTATTAAAATAAAGAAATGAAAATCTGTATAGCAACATTGATAGTTACCAGTGAAATGACAAGAGTGTGCAAATTTGCCAGCTCATGTGTGTCATACCAAAACCATTCCCTGTAAATGGTACAGTAAACAAGACAGACACATATAAATACAAATCTAGATCAAACAGATGGTATATTCTCACTCTGGATGGCAGCATCCATTCAGAGAAATATACGGAACTCAATCTTTTTTTACTTCTATATTCATCATGAGTAAAAGCACATGTTCTGCTCCAGCCAGAACAGGGTTAATTTTTGCAGTATCCAGGAGAGGGCACGGCCAGAATTCAGAGGTTATTTTATACCACTACAGACCATTGCTGGGGCAGGGGAAAGGGGCTCTCCTCTGGGAAGAAGGGGCTCCCTCTGGCCAAGTAAGCACGGTGGAGGGAGCAGCTGGGTGGTGCCAGATCCACACTGAAAAAGGCAGCTGGATAATGCCTGCTCTGAGCTGGAGGGAGGGGTCAGGGTGGTGTAGCTGCAGTTGGGTTGAGCTCCATGGTGAGCATTTCTGCATGTGAATCACACTCTCTTTGTACTCTTTTGTTAATGATATTGTTGCTGTTTGTTCTCTTATCTCATTGCTGCTTCCACTAAATTATTCTTATCTCAACCCGTGATTTTGACCCACCACAGGGAGAGGGGAAGGTAGGAGCCAGCAAGGGGCAGCATAGTTAGGAGTGTCTCAGTGGGAGCACTAAATTAGAGAGTAGCATTCCTAAAGCACAAGCACACAATGCAGTTTAAATGAAGGACAGGGCTGATGAAAGTGCTTACCTCAGTCGGTTGGTATAGGTATCTACACAGGTCTTCATTTTAGCCAACAAGGTCCCAACAGAAGCTTGTGACTCCAACTGCTCTTCCTCCTCTTCACTACTTTCTCCTGACAGAGGAAGAAGTAAGGGCACCATCGATGTGCAAGAGGCAATGGCACGGAGCAATTCCAGCAGAGCTCGGTACAGGGGAACGTGTCGAGCCATATCCAACACTACGAGAGACAAGCAGTTTACAGAATTTACTAACACTGGAGACACTTTCACTCCTAGGATAGATATTTTAAATAGAAAAGCTAGATTTTAGTAATTATTAAAATACTAATGAAATATAACGATAAAATACAGTATTTTGTAATTGACATTTTTAATTTGTGTTATAATGGACCTGTACAGAAAGAAATTTACACGATACCTGGAAAACAAAGGTTAACAAAAGACACAAGAGGACATAAGTGCTAACAAGGTATGGAACAGGGCTACCACATGCTATCTATATTCGTTTCTAGCACCTTAATATACAGTCCTGGATCAAACTGTATGCTGACAGTAACTGTAAACAAAAATCTAGGGAGGAAAAAATATAACCTATGGTGTAGTAGAGTAGCATTTGCTGAATCTAGCAGCACAAACATTATTAAAGACTTTCGTATCACCCAGGAGGAGTCATCTCCTTTTGGGAAAATTTCTCTGCATTATTGCAAAAATATTTATAGTTCTTGAATGAATGAAGTCATTACTCAATAGAAGTCCAGTTTTGCTTCTTTTCATGAAGAAAGGATCGTTTTAAAAACCATTATATATCCTTCAGAGCATGCAAATTTTATTTGCATATATATGAACCACAAAACAGTAAAGATGAGTAAGAACATATATTAGGCAAGCAAACCTCACTGTCTTAGTGCTTTTCAGTGTGATATATATGTGTTACAGAAGTAACTGTGGGTAGAATATAGATATCAGCTCCTCTGATTAGGAAAGACAGGCACAGACACAATTCTAATGGATTCACTAGCACCACGTTGTTTATTTTTCTTCTCCACTTGTTTGGGCAAATATGTAATGGATGTCATTTCAACTGACTTTGTATCATTAATAGAAATCCTGAAAATGTAGCAATAGGCAGATACTTTAACACAGCTGCTTCCCCTGTCCCTAGGACATGCTATTTTTAACCTAACTGCAGAAGATATTTGCTCCAGTTTAAAGTATTCACAAATGACTGAGTTTATGATAAAATAAATTTATTCTTTTTCCAGCAAAAAACCCCAGACAACAAAAAGCCCCTGACAACTTACATTAGGACAGAAAAAAGCACAGAAGAACTCTTTAATGTTTCATTTAGCACATCTCATCCTCCAAGCTAAAGCAGATCACAGACTTTCAACTCCTGTCACCAAACCCTTAGCTCTAAATACAGGACGATGGGACAGTATAAATAGCCAAGCTAAATGCAACAAGCCAGTTTATGCAGGTCTAAGGCTGGATTTATCTCTGCCAGGAGTTCTTTGATCAATAGCTTGCTATTTGTCTTTTGAATCTATTACAATGGCACAAACTCTTAACTGGGTGAAGTGCCACTGAACAGGAAGAAAATTTAACAAAACAGAATATTAATCTGCCAGGCCTGGTATCATGGCTCTAAAAATAGCACATGTCAAAATACTCCATATATCTAAAGCAAACTGAATTTAAACACTGGCATTAAGAAAACCAGTTTCAATTATCTGCTGATTCTTACCTTTATATACATATATATATATTTACATAAATATATATGCCTCCATTTTTTATGCTCAGTCTCTAGTAAAGAATGGTTGCCCACAAAAAAATCCCCACAATATGTAAAAATAAACACATACACATCTGATGTTGTGTGGATTTTAAAAAACAAAAGCAAAACAACACACCAAAAAAAGAAAAAATGAAGAAAAAAAAGAAGAAAAAATGAAGAAAAAAAGAAGAAAAGAAGAAAAAAAGAAAAAAGAAACAAAAAGAAAAAAAAAGAAAAAAAAGAAAAAAAAAAGAAAAGAAGGGTGGTGAAAAAACAGCAAGTATAAAATTTTTCCTACCACAGTGTAGCCCTGGCCAAAAACCACCTCCCACCTGTAGTGCTAAAGACCAAATGGCTCCTCAATTTAATCAATAGCTGTTTATTATGAGGATAGTGAGTGAGGGAGAGATATGACCTCTTAGATAACCACAGCATTTCACTCTGGAAAGCTTTTATTTATTTATTTTAACCATGAAATTTTCATGAGAGCAGAATACATAATTTCAAATCCTTCAATGCTGGCCCTCTCCTTTGCTAAATGGATAGTTAAGTTCAAAATTACCGTCATGAAGGGAACTGAACCGACATAACTTGAAAGTGGAAATGTTTTCCAGAGAGATGGGAGAGATTTCTGGTTTTAGCAGATCCAACTCACTTGCACTGCTTTGCAATAGTTCCCATGTGAAGCAAATGAAATGCATTCACTTGGCTCCAATTTAAACAACCTTTTAGGGAACAACTACTAATTTCTTTTACCTTAATGTCAGAGTCTGTGAGACTCAATTTTTGGTACCATTATATGTTTTATGCTATTTTTCTCCTTTATTATACTTACTAAGAACTGTGACTCATGCAAGTATATACTTCTGTCCAAAATGCCTGAACTCCCTTCCATCCCCAATCTAAATCCTCAAAATGTTCATCAAGACTGGATACCTAGATAAATATCAGAAAAAACTGCTGGAAAGAACCCAAGATTGGCAAATTACTGTTTATTATCATTATCTGGCAGTTCACCTACTCCTTGTGTCTACTTTGCTTTCAGTTGAAAAAGTGCCAAGCTGATTACAGTGTATGCTTCCTGCAGATACAGCTCTGCTTTCTGAAAGAGGTGAAGAAGACTTGAGCAGTTTGTTGAGCTCCATCTAATTTTTAAGCCACTATGTTTAAGCCACTAGGACAACAGGATACTCTTTTGTACATTACACCCATGGTCCAGATCCACTCTTCGCTAACCTGTCCACCTCTTCCTGGTGTGACCAGCTGCAACTACAGATGTCCTAACAGCAATTTTCTGGACTGAGAGAGGCTTAACAAATCCAGCAGCATTCCAAGTACAGTATCAGTCACTCACACTCCATCAGCATCCTCACAGCTTTTAGTGTTTGCAGCATATTTAGTTCGGATTTCTGAAATAGGTCTTTCCTTCAGATATCATTATTTATTTCAGAAATGTAAATATAAATGACACAGATCTATAATAAAAAAATTATTTTCATTCCGTAACAAAGTCCTTTAAGGGAATTGAACTGAACTACTACAAACATTAATTAAAACACAAAATACAAAACTGCAAATAAAAAAAGCCTATCTCCACCAAATAGAAGCAATGGAACTTTCGGACTACTGTCCTCACATACACATATCTGGCCAATTAAGATGCCAACAATTTGGATTTCAAGCAAACATAAACTTCAGCGAAGAGCAAGCGTTAAAAAGTAAACCACTCTATTCTTCAAAGTATGCTCTCCCTTGGGAACATATCCAACTTTTTTTGTCTGACTCAATTGAGCAATGAAGGTGTATCATAGCAATTTACCTGAATTAAATATGATCATTTCTCTTACAGGAAAAAAAATCCAACACACCACGAAACAGAAACAAATACTTTTGCTTATACCAGACCTGTAATTTGAATTCCATTAGGACATATTCAATATGCCAGAATCTTTTTACATGGGTACTTCAGTTGTGTAAGAAGGCACCAACAGCCTTTGATTTATATGGGCATGCATGTAAGCACACCAAACTGCAAATACACAGCATTCCTAAGAAAATGAAAATGGGAGATGAAAATTCTTGGGTTTGTAAAAATGACAGATGGATATATTATCCAGGAATGTCTGTTATTCCAAGGACAAAAGAGTTGCTGGATAATGACAGATACCTTTTGCACAGAGCTCAGTTTGGGGCTCTCAGTCTCCCACACTGAGTACACTCAGACTTGTCCTGGCTGTCAGGCTGCCACCAGCTGTGGCATCTGTCACATCTGTCCTTTTTTATGCTGTTGGTGCTCCCTGATTCTGTGGGTCAGTGAAGTGCTGAGGAATGTTCAGCTCCCAGTACCACAGACCTGTTCAGAAGCTCTCCCTCGCTGATTTCTCAAACAGAACTGCTGCTCCAGAGAGGCCACCTGAACTTCTGCGGGGTTTCCTGAGCACTTCTTCAAATGATTACTATATGACACATACTTACATCAAAAGAAAAGATTAAATTATTTAATTTCTAGACTCAAGGCAGGGATTTGCACTCAGGTTTTATCCTGCTTCCTTGTCTGCCTTAACCAGGGCTGTCAGGATCACTCTGCCTGGCGACAACACTGGTGTTTCAGAGAAGGCTCCAAAACCAGAGCTGGGAACTGGCTTCTGCACTACCTGACCCAAGCTGCTTCCCCCACAGCCTGCCATGTGCACTGAGTAAATTCACATCAAAGTCTCACCTTTTGGCTACACCAGCAGTTAACCAGTTTAACCAGCAGAGCATGAAGCAGAGCACAGGCTAAAAGCTGCAGTTGAACCTGGAGCACGAGCAGGCAGCTGCAGGACACCACAAGGGCCCCTCGTTGTGACGGCCCGGGGTGACAGAGCAGGGCAGGAGGTGACAGAGAACAGCAGGGCAACAGCACCGTGGGGGTGGCCACATGATGACAGCAGTGCTCTTAAAGGCTGGAATACCAGCTGTACCACACACAACTGTTAACAGTAGCATTTCTATCACCAACTTCGTTTTATTAATTAAGCAATTACGAGTGGGCATATCCAAAACACAGGTCAATGTCTTGATGTCCCTGATAATTAGCAAAGAAGTTCAGGGGCAACAAGCAGCATACATACTTACTCACAATTCACATCAGAAAAGTACTTCAGGTCTAAATTTATTCTGTTGCACTTATGAAAAGCAGGAATCTCAGCAAGGTCACTGCCATTTGCTAAGATAGGAAGGGATGACAAACATCTGGAAAACACCTCATGGTTTAGGGACATAAGGTCTCACTGTGCTTTTAGCATTCCTTTTGGTAATAAAGGTCAAGTTTTAGCATAATCACTACAATTCAGCTAGTTTCTTGCCACAATATTTGGAATTTAGAAAGATGCTGAATGAAGGCTAAACAGGCAAAAAAATAGAGAATTCATTAAACAAAATCCCCCCTACACGCTAAAAACAATCACTCTGATTTGAGAAGGAAAAGGAGTATGACTGAAGTTGTGTTAAGAAGTCTTGAGTTCCACAAACTGCTGAGCAGCCTGTCCTTTGGAAACTGCAGTCTTTCTCATGCCTCAGCATCTTTTAGGTATTTTTGAGAACTTTTAACCTATGCCTACTTATTCCTGGTAAGCAATTGATTAACATTGAAAGATAATGTGTGATTTCAGAGCATTTCAACTGCTTTTCACAAACCTATTTGTTCATCACTAATATAGATATATTTCTTACAAACATCTAAAACTAGCCATATGCAATTACAACCTTAATATAATAAAAAAGCATATGAGGGCAGGTATTTTCACAGCATCAAGGTATCACCTTAAATTTCATATATATCTGTAGCAAGATAATGACCCAACTGAGTCTAACACTCCTTTGCTTTCTTTTAATATTATACAATACTCAAACAAAGAATAGCCAGGCCTAATGGCCCATTAAATAGACAGTGCTGAACAGCAATAAATTTTTTTGCAATTGATTTAACATCCTCAGTTCAACTTAACTGGCTATGAATAAGATTATTTCCATTGCAAAGCATACTTAAAACATCACAAAGAATACATACATTTATTCTACAGTGAAGCAAACTATTAATATATCATATCCATTATATAAAAAAATCTTCACACTTTACAGGAAATTAAAGAGACAAATACAGAAGAATAATTTGTAAGAAAATGACGAAAGGTTCTGATTTACTTGCATCTAATGTCAAGGCCTTCCCCACTGTGATTCTCACAGTGACTGTATTAGGAATTCCTACCCCAAAGGAGCCTATGAACCTGATGTAAAAAAAAAACCAAACAGCCACTTGAGGAAAAATACCAAATCGACACCTTTATCAGTTTTACAGCTATGGCACTGCCAGATTCAGACCCTCCTTCCTTCTGTGCTCTGAGAAGAGCTGTCTATACATGCTCTCAATCTCTCTCCTGTACATAACTTCTCATTTTCTGCACTCATTACTTAAGGACTTAGTGAATTTCAGTTATTTTAGAGGCCCAGAGAGGTATGACTATTTTTCTTCTGTACAATCTCGTTTTACTTCAGACCAATACACATGACTGATGCCCTGCCTTTGTTGAAGGAAAGAAGGTTGTGCTGGCAGCCACAGCAGAAGGCACCACTAGAAACTCTTCCAAAACTACAGTCCTTTTATTTCTTTTCTCAAAGAGATCTACCACTGCAAATATGAGAGAGATGATCAGGATTGATCAATTAAAAGGAAGTAGCTGAAAACAAAAACATGTTTGGGAAAGAACCCATACGGAAACCCCAGAAATATAAGGGAAGCCTCCTTCTTGCATGGGATGAAGTTTCCAGTGACCCAAGAGATGCCTCCAAATCTCATTTCTTATTTTGTTTTGCATCTATTTCAGTAAGACATTTTATCTTCCTGAGAAGATGAATGACTGTTTTTCTTAAATATTCATCCTAAAGTAGCCAGCTAATCCTGCCTCAGTTTTAAGCAATGTGAAAGATAATCACCAGTTATGTAGAGTAACTATATTATAAAACTGTTCTATTCCTATCATGCACAAACGCTCAAAATTTACTACAGTGTAGCCAAACCTCCCCTGCAAAAACCTCAAGAAAATACCTATGTATTCTAAATGACCAATTTTTTCTTTCATAGTAATAAAGTTTAAAAGACATGGGATCATAAGCTTAAGAAGCTAAAAGTAAAATAAGACATTCTTCTTAAACTTCAGGAAGTAGCAGGGTAAGACCAATGTTAAGACCACAACTGCAGTGCCACATTCACCTGGCACTACATTTTTCTTTTTTATTTTATGCTTTTTAACTTCCAAATAAATTAAAAGTAAGATCTGAAAGTTCTGCCAATTTTACACCATTTCTAAAACATGCTTAGTAATTAGTGAGAACAGTTTTTTGATGCCTGAGTATATTATTCACAAACCTAAAGCCCATAGCCCTGATCAAACTAAAGACTTCAGGATCTCATTACCCTATTAAAGACTCTCAGTGGCTATGAACACCACTGTTCAAAAAAAAAAAAAAAACCACACAAAGGAAACACTCATTTTGTATCTTTAATTAAAACCTTCAGAAGACACAGTCTCGTGGCCACATACATGGCCAAGCATGAGTGAGGGAGGCACTGTGTCTTTCCACACCCTTTTGCTAAATATTTTAAAACTGGAGCCGTTGTTCAGCCCCCCTTTGCTGCATCTTTGCAAACATATGATCTATGAATGCAGTCCCTGCTGCAGGCAATAGTGTCGGTTCCAAATACGTCACGCTCTGCTGCCTCTTGATTTTCTGTTGCAGAATCAACCCAGGGCAAGCCTCTTTTATAATAGGCCTAATTAACACGCTGTGTTCTGCTCTGCTTTGATAGGAAAAGAGATTGCCCACAGAGTAGTTCAAAATCTGATCTCTAAGAAAACATTAGCCTTTGGGTAAAAATAAAACAAAAGCTTTCCAAATATTGCCATCTTGTACTAATTTAATTAGCTTGACTTTTTCTTCACTTATTTCAAAATAGGAACAACACCAGCATTTTTATACTACTGTTTTCAGTATTAGGAAAAATGACATCAGGAGGGACTCATCCCTTAAATAATGAGGCAGGAGAAAGGGGTTAAGCATCCTTACAGGCCATGAATCACAAAGCCCATGTCAGAGCAGTAAAACAACACAAGAAGGGTGGGCTTCTGCATTTAGTGGGTACAGTGTCATGCCCCAAATTATTACTATTATTGTTCAGATACAACTTGAAAATTTTGTTCTTCTGATGTCAGCACTGAGCCCATTAGCAGTCAAAAATTATCAGGTAAAATGTTAGAAAAGCTGAAGATAAATTAGAAATTAATTATTGAGGTTGCATTCAATCATCAATATCACTTCAACACCATGTGCATTTCCCCCGTTTATCAAAGAGATGGGACAGAACTGGAAGAGTGAGAAGGGTGACTAAACAAAGCAAGGTACAGAATGAGCTGCTGCACTTTCTAAAATGAAATAAAGACATTGCAGCCTCAATGACTAATGAAGGGTATCATAGAGACATTGCTTTTGAATTATGAGTGCTAAAAAAAAAGTGAGTAGAATTGGACTGATCAATACATTCAAAGGAATGGGCACACCATTAGAAGAAATAGTGCCATTTGTACAAGAACACACACTACACAATACATCACTTTTAAGGTTTGGAAAAGCTTAGCACTAAATGTCAGGGTAGTAAATATTATCACAGGTTCAAAAGTAATTGGGTAAATTGATATAAAAACAGGCCATCATAGACTAATAAACGAGGGGACACCACTCTTGGCAACATACTAGCAATACCAATGCAGCATCTGCATGTCAGCCCTATCTCTATATTGTCCCTGTTATTGTCCACTATTGGTGATAAAGTGGCAGCCTAACAACCTTGGTCTGTCTTGGCATTGCTATTACTGTGTGTTCTAGGAAACTTCAAAAAAAAAAAAAAAAGTGTAACTGCAACAGGAAAGGGAAACTGCTCAATTAGACAGGCAAAATGCACTGCTCAGGAAAGTCAGCCAGTCTTCCGCAGGGCAGTAATGAGGCTCCAAACTACCACTCTTAACCATTTCTGGTTTGCTTATTTTTTAAAGACCTTTTGATTTTGATGGAATTGAGTGTTTTCAGGAAAGCTCTGTTTACAAGTCAAGTCAAATAACACTTTTCTCACACATATCCATGAAACCTGAAAAACCCTTTGCCAGAAAAAGTGTAAGGCATTACTTCATTAGGCCAATGTGTACACTTGAATAAACAAGACACAATTTCCTGCATTTGAAAGGATGGGAAAAAGAAACTCAAACAGTACAAAAGACATGAAAAGCAAACTGAGCTCTTAAAGCATAAGTGACTACTAAAGCCATGCACGATCCCCAGTTTTGGAGATACTACTATTTAATACCACACTCTAGTCCCTCGTAAGGGAATCCACTAGGGATCACTCTCTGCCATTAAACAGAACTCCAAACAAACCTGAAAAGATGGCCAGGTAATGGAGAGATTCTTCTTGGATGCCACAGAGCAGTCTTACATGGGGCTTGGGAATACATCATCAAGCAAGAATAATTAATGAAATCTAAAAATGCAAAATTGTGTATTCATTGGTTTTCTTTGATTTTAAAAATGGCCCAGCAGGGATCAGTGCAGAAAGGCTGTGAGCAAAGCACTGAAGAGTAAGCAAATAATGCCATGGGATCCAACCCCATTGCAACTTTTAATAATCTCTCCTCTGAAAGAAAGCTGGATTTACCCATTACCAGTTCTTAAAACCAACAAAATTGGAGGAACCCAATTAAAGCATAAAGCTCTAACCAAATCATGTTTGCATCAAAATCTAGAAAAGTGTAAGGAAGCATCAATGCTCCAGGAATGTTCTGTATTTTCAAACAAATGAATCTATATATAGAAAGGCATAAATAAAATAAATAAAAATTTAAAAATATATGAAAAATGTGAAGAAAGACACATACAAAGACAGGCATTCAGAGACTGCATGAGAAAGTTTTTTGCCTGGTCAAGGGATGAAAAAAAACCTTACTGCTAATACAACCCACTGTGGCATTTAGTAAGATAGAAAGGACCAGCGATTTCTATTTGTGATCGACGTACTGAAATAAATCTAATAATAAAGGTAAGCTAGAAGTGTCAAATTCATCTTCCACTTAGGAAAATAAGAAAAATATTTTCTGATGAGAAAAATACAAGATTTAAATATTCTGCAGACAGACACTTTCTTAAAAAAGTAAAAATAAGTTTAAAATACATAAGGAGGTGGAAGCTTGCTCATCATGTCATGTCAAGTGTTTTAAGTGTGCAGCTCTACACAGAGATGAAAGGAAAGGTATCACTACCCTTAGAATGTGGATCAGGATTTTTATAAAAGTTAAACTGGCCTTCATCATCCCTGCAATGGAGGAGGGAATAGTGATTTCACTATTTCTGGCAGAGGAGTGGGCAAGCAGCCACCTTGAAAAGGTCCTCAGTCTGAGCATTACCTCTTTCAGGCCATAAAGCAGTCACTAGTATCTTAGAATAAGATAGGAATTGAAAATAAGATGGAAACCTGCCATTTCACTGCACATGCTGCAGAAATAGATGCAGAAATTCAAAATTAGATAATGAAGTTGTGGAGTGTTTTTAAACCATTACTTCAGCAGATGGAAAAAGGCCAAGACTTGGCTCTTCCGCTCTGTCAGCAGAGGATACCGAGACTGTTACTGGAATGAAAGGATGTGCCATTCCTGTGCTTTATTCCTTCTGTGTGTGAGCACACCTATAAGGTCACATCCTCAGGGGATAGAAAGGAGACTATTTAAGCATCTCATTCTGCATTAAATATCTAATTAATTTGCTTGGCCAAGACAGCAGAGCCGCTGTGCATATGCAAAACAGAACTTTTATCACTCCAGTGTATTTTTCAGAGAATAGTTGGTCCTTTAAATGCCAAGATGGGTTTGTAGTGAACACACAAAGAGCATGACGAAAAGTTAAAGCCTAACAACTTCCTTGAGTCCAAGTTAAATGAAAGGTAACCCTTTGCATTCACTGCATATTCAAAGTGCCTTAGACTGCAAATAGCTCTTATATGGTAAATATATCAACCAATTTAATACATGACAAGAAGAATCATCTCTAAGACTTGTGGAATAGGAGAATTTTCACCTTCCACCACTTATTACAATGGATCATCCCCCACTGTGTTACAGCACAACAACAAAAAATGACTCAAAGTAAAATACAATATTCTTTTGTTAATAAGCTGCATTATCTTCATGTCCTTTAGAGAGAACAAGAAGATACAAATCCCGTCATAACAAACTGTACTTTGCATTGGAATAATTTGCCATAGACTACTTCCTTCAACCACAGAGATCCATTTCCTTGGATTTGTACTCAGGACTAAGAATACCCTCAGAGGATAGTAAGAAAGAAAATACTATGAGTGGGAAGTGTCTGCATAACAATATGGGAAGTGCCAGATACATTTACAATATTTTATTTTCAAAAAGAGGAGGGGAAAAAAGAAGAACAGAAAAGAAAGAAATGACAACTGAGGATGTTACTGCCGAGAAAATGAAAACCTATCGCTTGACTAAATAAGTAAGATTTTGAACTGCTGAAAATGAAAGCCAGCCCTGACCTCAGTAAGTTCTTCAAATGCACATCGAGTTACACACCCCAGCTGACAAAACTCTTCCCTGAAAGTAAAGTGAGCTTGCTCTCCCTGAAAGTAAAGTGAGCTTGCTCTTAGGAAAAGCAAAGCAAAAATGTCTAGGACAAACCCTAGCAATCTGCTCTGCACATGAACAGAAAGGGATTGTTACTTTCTTTAGTTAGGAAATTTTTAGCAGCTTAGCTAATATGGAGAAACACAAAAAATTTAAAATGTATTACTTACAGTTCTTTCAGAGGTCTCTTGTGTACCTTAAAACATTTGTGTCCTGTTAGTGGTTACTGTATCTTACCAGGAAGGCACAAGAGTTAAAAAGGAAGAAAGCACATTGGATGTTTATGCTATATAATTTGAAACTGTAGGACATGTAGTGTGGTGTCACATTCTCCTCTGAAGTCATATTCTCTTTTCAAAAAGGATTGAGCCTGTTGGTAATGAAGCATAATTTTTACAATCCATTCTTAATGCCTCTAGTAAAATCTGTAAATGTTTGTAGCATGTGGCACTGCAGAGCAATCTATTTGAGACACTCATATTCCCAACCATAATTACTAAGTCTAAATTAAACCACATGCGATGTACTGTCTAACTTAAGTAAAACAGGCAAAAAATGGTAGGACTGGTAGTATTTATTCTGAAAATTTTGAAAGATGCAGTCTGGTATCTCCAATTTTAAAGGGCTGGCTTTACCAACACCTTCACCAATCACCCTCAGAGAAGAAACCAACCCAGTACTTAGAGACTCCCCAGGCTTGTCCTATGAGCAGGGATACAGCTATCAGTGTTGGCTTCCAATTGATGAAAGGAAAAAGGGAACTTCTGGGTGAAATGCTCCTGGGGCCTTAGCAATGAGATAAATGGCCCAGGAAAGCCTAAGGATAGGCTCCCTCCACACTGAACTTCGCTGCCTTGTGCCTTGAACAGTCAGGGCAGTGGCCTGCATTGTCATCCCACAACTAAACAGCCATCACAACACAGTGACAGTCTGCTGGGAGAGGGAATTTCACTCAACACTCATGGCCAAACCCAAACACTTTTGAAGACAATGACCCAGGCCTTTTATTTCTCAAGTGAACAATTAAAAGTAAGCACACAGAAACCAATTTCAGGAATGAAAGGAACACCAGCTGCATCTCAAGTATGATATGTTAGCTTCTATACATCCTTGTATCAAGGATCAGCATCTAACTGTATTTCTCCTGAAAGCTTATTAAGAAAGATAACTCATCTGCAGGAGGCAGGAAGGCAAACACTATAGCTTAGTTTCCTTTTACATAAGACATATTAGACAGTGGAGTGCAAGGCATAAATGTCTGTCAAAAAAGTATATCTCTGCTTAGTACCAGAAGAGTTATGTCTAAGTGGATCCAAAGGGGAATAGTAAAAAATAACAGGTCCTTGGCAGGCAGATACAGATACATTAACAGTCTGTTGCTCAAGCTTTCAAGACTGTCATATTCTCCTATAACCACAAAGGTCCAGAAATTCGCAGTGGTCTCAGATGAGGAAGATATCTTGTTTACTTAGGTTTTCAGGACTGTCCTGTAAAGCACCTTCAGAAGCTTAGTCATCAACTGGAAAAACTTCTGTTATTTAAGGCTCATAAAAAGAAACTGACAGACAAAAACCCCACTCCACTCTTGATTCCAGAGCAAAATACTCCATCATTTAGGCAGCAGGACAAAAAATAAGTGGGTGAGAAGCAGAAGGAAGAACAACGTGAGACGTGAAAAGCCCCACTGAAATCTCATCTTTACTCCTATTTCTCACCTGATATTTTTTGAGTATCTTAACCATGAAAATACTTTCCTTCTGGAAAATTTAATGGGCACTTTAATTCACTATGATCCAGTGAGGGGGGCCAGAGGTCACCAGCTAGTTTGAGGTATACTCTGTACAAGCAGCTGCAAAATATACCACTGGCTGAAAAAAATCAATGAAGATCCACAAGTTCATGAATTTATGTTTAAAAGTCATATAAACTAATGTGCAGTACAGGAACAGATAAAGATTGAAGCAAAGTTCCAGTGTCTTAGTGAACTTCGCTCAATACCAATTTGTTGAAAAAAAAAAATACCTCCAATTAGCTCTTTGTAGCAAGCCTCAGTCTTGAAAAGACCAAGTGCTTTATCTGTCATGCAATCCAGTACCCAATTACAAATCAAATCTAAGCTGCTTCATTCCTTGTAATAACTAGGTTTTTAATTTTCAAAGATTTTAAAGCCATGCTGCTTCAATACAAAATTACTCCTTATAAATTACAACAAATTTCTGCAACAAAGCAGAGCTGAAACTACAAATTAATAATTTGTTCTTTCATAAATCTTTTATATTATTAACCAGTCAAACGGATAATCAGTTTTGACATTTAAAAAAATTCTGTTATAGTTCTAACCCAAAAGCAGTATCTACTAGATAACGGTCTGCTACTTTAAATGCTTTGATAAAGCATATATTCATATTCTCTTGCAGTAGGAAATAAGACGTTTTGTGGGCTAATAATTTCATCCTCTTATTCCAAAACTATTTCCAAATAAAGATGACAAAACAGAGGAAAGAAACATATAAAAGATGCTGGAAGTGCAGTAATCTCTAGGTTTGTTTTGCTTTTCAAGATCAATCATCTGAAAACTCAGACAAGATGTGTTCTTTCTCAGATGGTAAGATGCTTTAAGGACTTTGGAGAAAGAAGAAGTTGGTGTAGTACTGCAGTTCCCTGAGAGCCACCCTCCTGGATTACAATCAGTTCTCACTACTCTGCTTTTCCTCTGTTTGCCCAGTAAGGACTCAATATTCACTTACTGGACTCCTCTAACACACCAAAATTTATGAAGATGAGAATTCAAAAAACTGATTCTTGAAAGCCCCAATACTGCTACAGAAGCAATGAAGCCTACACTCAAACATTATGAAGGAACAGTCCCAAAAACCTGCTGTCTTTGATTGAAAAACCTCTCTTGAGCTGCAGAGAACAGCACTGAATCAGAACTGATGCACTCTAAAAGTTCCTAACTACTTTATAAAGGTACAATATTCATACACAAGATTCTTTTTGACGTAAGTTAAGAAGAGAAAAATTAAGATTGCCCAGTGTCAGAAGGTCGCCACACACAGCTGGGACTGAAATTCTCACCTCTAACTCAGGAACATTCATCAATCATCAACTTCTGAATTGCTTCTGCACATGAAGACAGTGATTTAAAAATATTTCTCTCCGAACAAATACATGACATGTCATGTCCAAAGGTTGTTTTTTCTAAACTTTTACTCAATTGTCAAACTTGACAGTTTTCTTGAAAAAACAGCGGTGTCCATTCTGACCATGATCACAGGAATTGAGCTTGACAAGTAGCAAGAGAAGCTGGTGTTGAAAGCACTGTGGCAGAAGAACTGGTACTACTTCACATCCATTTAATTGACTTCTTATTGCAGAACTATTTCAGAGCAAGGGGGCAAGACTGGAACAAGAACTTTTTTGCTAAGTGAAAACTGACTGGAGAAACTCCTGTAGTTAGTTATGAGAGAATTCTGAATTTTTCCAAGGGTATTTTGGGTCAGCATCTAAGTTACAAAATCAGGAAAACCCCCAGACAATAGACAAAAGACAATGAAGTTCCTCAGTCAGAAGGAAAACAAGAAGTGTAAAGCTGAAGTGTCAAAATCATCAAGTCAATGCTGAGCTGAAATACATAAAAGAGCCGCGAAAGAGAATAGTAAGAAAGCTAAAAATAACTTGTGTTGCTTCAGATGGAGGACCTGAGCCCTTCCTCTTTTTTCAGCAGAAGAGTAAAAAAAAAAAATACTTTGGAACCTTGCCATGCCTATCACTGCTGACTCAAGGGCATCACACATCAATCTGTATCATAAAAAATAGGCTAACATCTCCCACAAAGAAAACCGTATCTGTGTTATTAGGAGAGAGGAAAAAAAAGAAATTAAAAAAAAACCCCAAACCCTAAAGAAAAAAAAGGAATGCGGCTATCCACTTCTGGGTTACGCTAAGCCAACCAGTTCATCTTAATTTGTGCATACTATTGCATCTCCCAAGAGATACAGCTTTGCTCTATTGTTCTACAATTTAACTGAAAAATTGTCAGACCTCATAAAGGGAAGTTTGTGGAGGTTGTTGGAGAAAACTAGAATACATCACCTTACAGAATACATCTGCTACCTCATTTCAAGTACTTTCCTGCGTCTTGGGGAAAATTCAGAACAACTACAAGGGAAAACAGTCTTCATGGACAATTGATCTTTCGGATTTCATTACAGCACTTTAACCTAAATAGACTTTTCAGTCTAGACATTATCTGAATCAAAACATGCTATTTTAATGAAAAAAATGCAGCATAAAGAATAATTTTTGCATACACAAACATCCAAATTCTAAATTCATAAAAATACATGAGGAAAAATAAACCATACACATACAACTTGCTTCTTTTGCAATTGTGATGCTCTGAGTGCACCACATTACTCGTAGCTGTAGTGTACAGCAGGGTCATGATCATGGAAGGATTCAAGATTGTAAATTGCTGAATTTATACCATAGACTTCTTACAAGATAGCTTGGCAACTTCCTCTGAAGTATGAATATCTTTAAAATATGACACACATTTGTATTGCCTAAGGTCTATTCCCACGCAATAGAAGTGACTTCAGCGGTAATGAACAGAGTGACCTCTAATCAACTCAACCAAATTTGTCCTGCTCTCAGAATACCACATAAATCAGTTATGGAGGAGTTGCCAAAGTCTTACTAAGTGCTTGAAAGCTCTTCCTAGATGGAAGTAACAGAATTAAATTTAGGATGTTTTTGGACACCAGTGTCCAAACTCCAAATACTATATAACCATGTAAAGTTCACCCCAAAACAGGTAGGTTTATTTACTACTGATACCTACAAAATGTACTTCCCAGACTCTTAATGTTATTTTACACAAAATGTAAAGCATCCCCCCATCTTTCCAAATAGTGAGTATTATGGATAAATCAAGGCCTTATCTAATCAACCTCCATTGCTCACTTCACTCATGTGAGAAATCTTGCGTGAAATTTTCTCTTCACACTGGAGATGCATTGTAGCTGTAAGGAAGTTATTTGTAAATGCCAGATTCCACCAAACATGGATGAATTCCTTTAGTTTCCTATAACTGACAAATGTTAAGTCTGACAACCTTTATTTGCTTCTGCTCAAACAGCAACTCTTTGCCACCACTGACAGCTTAAGCAGCTACTTTCCCATCCTTCTTACTGTGTTGTGCCGGAGATTTATTTTCAGCTGGGTCTGTTTCCCAAACCCATTCACGTCATGTCCACACAGACACGCATACCAATGCAATGGCAGGATGTGAGGGAGAAACGCCATCAGACCACAGCAAACACTGCATCTGAATCACTGTGCAGGAGGCATCTCTGCCCCTCACCTGTGTGCAAAGGCAGCCCAGACAGATTTGTTTGCCAGGGTTCACCGTAGCCACTGGAGTGCCAGTTGCAGCACAATTATAAAAACAGCAGACCACGGCGAGACCTCAACCACGGTAATAACCAGGCCAAAAAATATTTCAGGATTTTTTTTGCTGCCCTCTGTGGGTACATCGTAATCAGCTGGTTATTTGCAGTGGAACTGCAAATATATCATTAATCTTTGAATAAAATATGCATGTTGGACAATTTCCTTCTTTCACAAAGGAAAGGGTTTGATTTTGAACATGTGAGGGTACAGCAGCTTGAAAATTCTGTTATTGCTAGGTGCAGTCAGCAATGTGAATGGTCAGAATACACAAGTGAAAATTCCCCCATCTTTGTATCTCTCAGTGGATCTAAATGAATACAGAAATACATTCAAGATACATAAACACAAAGCAATTGCAAGAACAACCGAAGATGAAGCAGCGTTTTCAGAAAAAGGGAGGACCACATATACGTATTAGAAAATACACATTTAAGGAAGCTATGCTGGAGAGATTTAACCTAATTAGTTAATTCTTCTAGAATGAAACAATTTCACTGAGGCAACATAACTTTTGGGATAAAGGGCAAATCGCTTACAAGTACCATACGACTCACAATACTTCAAACATGGTATTTACCATTAAAATAATGCACATGCAAAATATGCAGTTTTGTCTGTTACTAAGAAACTAAAAACCATACTTAGACACTTTGGCAAAATAATAAAAAATGTAATGTAAATTAAGTGGAAAATGGAAGAGTTTAAAACAATGATTACTGTCTTCTGCTTTCTCTATAAAAGATTTTTCAACATTGAATTTCAAACAACACCTTGTAATTCCTAAAATATGCTATTTTGGAAAATGATTAAGGTTTCCAGTTACATTCATTGTTCAAACTCAATCTAATTAATTGCATTTTGATTTTTCATAAATATAGACAAAAGTACATTTTTGTATATTGCAATTCTGACTTGCTTAGCATTGCAAGTATTTTTTACAAAGCAAGTTTCCTGATACATTTAAAATACAGCTGCATTGACAGCAAGAAGCTATGCTACACCAATGAAAACACATTGCATTGGCAGCCTTCACAGATCGAAGTGACTGAATAAGATTATTTGAAACACAGCTCCTTCCAGAGGTTACTAAAATTGCATGGTCTGTTTTTTTTTTTAAATCTGGAGAGACTGGGAGGAGAAGACTTTACAGAGTTCTCCCCCCTTTCCAATTGGACAGGAAAAAATTGCCTCTCTGATTTAAGCACGAAAAAAATTTGTTGATGCTTCCTATGAAATCAGAACAGGATTATTGTTAAGTGTTTTCACTAATTACATGGTAACCTGCATTCTCTGGGTGGTGAATAAAAGAAGAAAAGCATATATTTCCCATAGAAACAATTGCCTGTCAAACAAAGCATAAAAAGACAAAAGGCAGAAACACTGTTTCGGCTTGAATGCCTTAATGTCACCATTTGTCACGCAGCACTTCCCCAGAAAACCCCGAAGTACAGTTAACTCTGCTCCTCTTTACACCGTGCACTTTCTCCGTCGGTACAGGATTAAAATGTGCCCGGCCTGACGATGAAACAGCAGAGCCATCGCACATTGTTATGCAACTCACTGTCTGCAAGGGTGGCTCGTAGCTCCTTCTTTATTCAGCAAGTGCCAAGTGCATGTTTAATCAATGTCACAGCTCACCACAGTGTGCAACTAAAGCCACTGTCATTCCTCTCTTCAGATTTGCCTAGCTGAGTTATGCAATGCTCCGAAGAATACCTTGGAATTCTTTCCAGAGGCTCTGAATGCAGGTGTGTGACAGCGTTCACACTACTGCCAGCAAAGCAGACCTCTTTCCATCCTTTTTCAGGCTGGACTAAAATTACATAGTGTGACTGCACGTAGTTCGCTGCATTTGGAATTACAGCATGTCAACGTGAGAAAGCCTCTTCAGACGGCTGCCACGAAGAGTAAATCAAAGGCTGGGTGTTTCTGAAGTCTTAATAAATAACTAAGTATAACTGAATAAAATCTGGAGCTGTTTGTATTTTTTTTAAGACAAAACAGAACAGCATGCATTTTGTTGCTCTGCATCAGTTAAGGAAAAAAAGCCTCAATTTTAATGAGAATTAGTCAACAGTGAGGATCATTATGAGGAAGAGCTCTACTGTTTTTTCGACTACACTTCCTTTAGTGGATTACTGAGAAAGAACACCAGTCATTTGGAAGATTCTGCACCATTATTATCCTCACCGATAAACTTCATCAAGAAACTGCTCGTGCTCCCATCTGGTCTGTCTGAGAGAGGAGAGCAGCCCCTTCATGAAGATAAAAGCCTGGCTTGCCACTGAATCGACAAGTAAGAAGCATGTCTGATGACATTTTATTCCTGATGCAATGTAGGGTAAGAAATACATTTTTTTTAACCTTTCTGTAAGATATGCTCTGAGCTGATGACATTAATAAGACTCACAGCAGAAATACGTTAATCTCTAATGATTAAAGCCATTTGCCAGGAGAGAAAGATGCTACTGCACTATAAAATGATTGTCTATCTTCGGTAAATGGGAGTGATCTGAACTAGTAGAAATCCCCAACAAATTTCTGATCAATAAAGCTAAAACAGCATAGCAGATTACATACAAGATCAACATCCCAGTCACCAGTGAACATCATTTTAGAGGGAATATATTTCTACAGGATATTTGACTGTAAATTAAGAGTACAAGAGCAGCTAAGTAATAGAAATTACCTGTCAACCTCACTTCTGCAACCAAAAGAAGATAACAAATCATATATGCATCTGTAAATGTCTGCTTGAATTCTTATATTGCACAGAATGTTGCTACTATAAAAGCTCTATCATCCTGTGGCATACTGCAATAATCAGCATATATACATCCACCTTTTTATTTGAAGAGACAGACATTTTCTGTTAAATGTTTACTGTTGCATGGATGCTCAAAAGCTGATCTATTAAACATGAAAAGGGTAAGATTTCACTTGCAATTGCCTACTTGGGGCTCACTGGTGAAAAACAACTGTGATACTGTGTTAAGGAGGCATATTTTCCATGTTTGAAAACAGCAGGCATGAATATTTTCAACTGGTTTTGTTATGTGGCAGTTAAATATTTAAGAAAAGCTGAAAATGCATATAACCCCCCCAGGCATTTCAGAGTATTTGACAGTGCTCACACACCTGCTTTCCCCAGTTTCATCTATTGTAAGGAAACAAATAAGCTGGCTAAAGATAAATTTAAAATGTCTTTTGTAATAAAGCATATTAACTGGCATGAAGCACCAAGCTATTTTTCACTCCTATCAAATCTGTATCTACAGAACATTTATTTTTAACATGGATACAATCATACAAAAAGAAAATAAAAGACAAATACAACTCAATAAAGGCAGCATTAAGAAATGTTGTATGAGGAACTACAGAATTGTTTTTAAAAAGATCAAAGCTTGCATGTTTGTCAGACCAGATTTACCATTTGCTTTCTTTTTTCTAGCTAGCTGCCAGAATACTGGTGAAGGTATTTGCAGGAAAAATGGGGACCTCTGCCATCACAACACTGGAAGATGTAAAAAGGCAAGAAGAGAAAGAGGAAAAAGAAGAATCTATTTTAGCACTGCTTGGGATTATTGGAACTGTGCTCAATTTATTTGTTATTGTTTTTGTGTACATCTACACTACACTTTGATGACATTTTTGAAAATCAGTTGTACAGCACAAAGTGCAAAGACCTACAATGGTAAGGATGATTTCTAAATATAAAGCAAAAAACCCACCACTCTCTGAAAAGAGCATCAAAAACATTCCAGAGTGAAGTGTCTGGCTAAGGGTGCTGCATCAATGACTGCAAAGTGTACCTGTGAGCCCAGCTAGGGTGCTAAATTACGTAAATGAAGGCAGACCAACTACAACTTCTCGTTGGTAACAGATGGAATCTGAATAGCAGGATCAGAGACGGCACTGTTTTATTGCCAGCAAACAGGCAAGACAGAAATGTAGGCAAACACTGAAAATAATCAGAACATAGAAAGAGATAAACTAAATATATAAGTAAGTAACTATAAGCAAGTCCCATGCTTTCTATGGTTTTGTGCAGTATGTCTCTTCATAGCTGAGACCAGAAAACAGGCAAAAGGGTTTTTCTTTTTAGGCCACCATAATTTAGGCTTATAATTTACACTAATGTATAATAAGTGTGGAAACAGGAACACTGTTATACTAGAAGTTGTAATATTATAAATAAAATTTTAACTATTGACTATATTCTGCAGCATTTTTGTTAGTCTTGTGGAAAGCTGAAAAAGGTTAGATTTTCTTGCCTTTACTGAATTTGTATTTGAAATCATCATGCTATACTGACAATGTGCTTTTCTAATTAAAATACTTTAAAGTGGTGTGAAAAAATAAAGAATAATTTTAGTACTTTTAAGTTATATTAATAATTCTAATGACAAAGTAATACATATTCTCTAAATGAAAAAAAATCTTAAATGACATTTTCTATATCACCATTTTTAGAATGTGTTTAACAGAAGCCAAATACAATTCTCATGTTCTCACCCTGATGCATATTTTCAAGTAAAATAAATCATGCAAGGATTCACAGTGCTGCAGGAAAAACAGGTTTAACCTTTGTCCATAAGACTGTACTCTCCCTTTCTGGACCAGGTCCTGAAGAAATTTTCCCTTTTTCCACTGTCTATGATTGAGGCCCAGAATTGCAACTCTTAAGCATAATTCACAGAACGTACCATTTGGCTACTGAAATTAGTGAAACTCATTCCATATATTTAATTAAATCTGAATATGCCTTTAAACTAGATCCAAAGCTGCAGTCTGAGACCATAGACGTTTTTGTATACATGAATGTATCTCACATGTACCTTATAATGAAAATGACTCTTGAGAGCTTAGCATTAAAAACTCATTAAGCAAATAACATGAAAAAAGTAAAAAGAAACTGATTTTAATACTTTTCTTACTATTACCTGTGCCACAGAGGAACAACAGAACAGCTGCATTTCTGAATATCAGCTCGATTTCTTCTAGGCTACAAAACTACATCCAATCCCTCCATAAAATGACATGTGAAAAAATACATCCCTTGTTTAGGTGATAGCTTATTATTGTGTAGAATTTGGTAACTGCTAAACCAACTGAGCCTTTGGAAGTCACTTTGAAACCAGTACATGCATAGAATAAGGTCAGGGACCTAGAAGACAATGAATTTGGCAATGATATTTCAATCAGTTACAGAATCACACTGTAACACTGATTTGTGGACAAATGAGGTGGAAGATGGTTTATTCTGGTTTTGCAACTCTGAGCTGCGAATATTAGCAATACTGGCTCAACTAGAAGAAATGATAAACAGAGCTGAGGCTGCACTGGAAGGAAGTACATGCAAACAAGAAAATTTATTCACTAGCCACAGTCTTCAGCAAATCTCTATTAAATGTATACTTATTTTCAGTATATGAAGCACCAAAGCATTCTGTAAAACTAAGCTACATTCTAGAGGAATTATGCAGGTTACTAATGTTTATTTAAGACTACAGAACAGATAATTACCATTATTAATTTTTTCAATGTACTTCTTATATGTACATACTTATGTATATTGTTGCATTTAATCTCATAATACCAAGATATTTGAGATGGGTCTCTAAAATGAAAGATTACAAGAACCTGAAAAGTGAAATTCAGGTAGAAATTACTGTTGTTTATTTTGATCCTGAAGTTATTTAAAACTTGTCAATTCTGTGAAATAAATAAACAGTTTTATTTCGTATCATTTCAGTGCATAGCTCTCTTCTTGAAATCGTGATTCAACTAGTACAGCAGCATTACAGTGAAATACTGCACCCTTTTTTGTAAGCTCTTCCACAACAAAACAGACAAAAACCAATCCCAAAATTATAACCAAATGTGGCAAAGGGTCAGCATGATTCTTTTACCAATGAATGAACTCATTAACATTAATGAACACTAGGAGAATTTTTAATTTCAGTAATTATATGCTGTCTATCTAAACTGCCACTGTACTTCTGATTTCATTTATAGGAAAAGCTTTGACCCTTAGAGGGAACTCACAGGGTAACATTATAATCAGATTGCCTCAGCATACAAGTTACATTTTGTTTTAAAACAGCAATCTGATTTTCTTTCTTAACAGGTAAATACCTGCAGGCTGAATTCATGTAAACCTAAGTCTAACTTTAGTTAAATGAGCTCTAATAAAAAGCTTTGGTACTTATATATTTAATCCAATATATGCTTAAGAATTTCACCAACAAAAATTATCTTAAAAGCAAATACCTCTCATTATACACAGCAAAAAACCAAGAGTCTAGGGAAAAGCAGAGTTGCATGATGATTCAACATTTACACTGCAGCAGTACCGTCACAGCTTCAGTGATGGATAAAAATGGAGCTCAGTGTACCTGCCTCAGAGTACTCAACATACTCAGTTCAGTGGGACTGGATTACTTGGCAGAAAGTAAAACAACACCATGTAATGCCTTGAGTCTAAGTATGATTGCTAGAAAAGAAATACTCTGTCTTCAGCAGACCAACTAGTCTAGTTCATGGTCTGAGGCCTGAACAGTATGACTTCAATGGATTCAACTAACAAAGGTACACCAAAAGAGGCATAAAAAAATGCAGCACATTCACATTCAACAGATTTGTCCACAGGACTTATTAGATGAAGTTCACAATGAGGTATTTGGCAGCAGAAGAAAGCAGCACAACATTAATGAATCCGCAAGTCCACAATGTGGTAGTACTTGGTAAACTATGAAAGGCACATTGGAAGCAAATACTGGACTCTCATCAAGTGGAAGATGCTGCTCAGTAAAGACAATCCTTTTAGCAAAGCCCTCCCACAGAAATGCATCATCTCTTCTCAGCAGTCAAACCCAGGGAAGACTAAGATCATAGAACACTATAAGCTATGCTGACCACATCACACAGTGTCTTTGTCCACCAAAGAAGGAAAGCTGCCTAAGAAAGGAGCATGCAAGAAAATCCCAGCTAAAATTATAGTATCATCTGCTTCCCGTGAGCCTGGAAATTCAAACAAGGAGAATTCAAGTAGAATTCTGCAACTTGCTATGAGGTCTGTTTTCCAAGGAAAAGGTGATAACAAACCTGCCTCGATACTCGGCTTTAAACAAATCAAAGTCATCTCAGGGTTTGCTAGATAATAGTTTAAGGACAAACCAGTACAGAACTATTTTCTACCATGAAGAGACTACCTAATATTGTGGTATTGACAAATCTCAACTTCACTCAGCTTCTTACTGTTCAAGGCTATCAAAAAATAGACAGTCCCTGCCCTGTTCTAAAAGTCACTTGATTTTCCTACTGTTTCATGATTCCTTTCCACTTCCTTCCTTGTCTCGATAAATCTTGCTAGCTACAAAGACTTTATAATATACTGCTTTCTTCTCTCCCGCTTGCAAATACCAGCTTGTATTAGTTTCCAAAAATCTATCACTCAAATAACACTTACTTGTATCAGCAAAATCTAGACCTTCAAGACAGTCATATATGGTCACACATTTGCTGGGAACCTCTCGTTGTACAGTGCCAATTTCATTGCTGAGCATTTTGCTCAAGAGAAGCGTTCACATATTTGAAAGAGTCTCTGAATTCTTTCAAATGAAACATGCTATATACAAGACAATAGTGAAAAGGTTTTACGTGACAGTTTTTGGTGTGAAACGTGCATATATGCGTGGTAATGAATACATGCTAGATGTTTCATGATGCAGAAGTTTAAAACTACATCAATTTTATAAATGTAAATATGGGTTAAGTCTTAGGAACAAACATAGGTATAATAAAAAAATCTCACCATATCACAGAAATAAACCTTTTTCATTTAGAAAATGAAAGACAATAAAAGTCAGAGCAATGCCGTAATAAGACAGGAAAGAAACATCAAAGAAATGATCAAGAAATGGTGAGGATTACAGCAGCTATTGCCCCTTGTGAGGAGAGCTATCTCGCATACTAAGGAAAGTTCTTCAAAGACAGATAAAACTTCCTTCTCTACAACAAAAAAGCAATTACAGAAGTTAATTAAAGTGGTCAGTTTACAATTTTCAAGGACTTCACAATCACCTCACTTTGATGGAGATGAAGCTGCAGAACATATCAGAGCAATCTGGTTTGTACTGATCTGGCTCAAGGTGAGGTTTCTAAAAGATGAAATGTTATTTGAGCACTGCTTGTCTGATCAATATTCCTTTTATCTAGAACTATATAGATAACAATCTAGTCCATGTATGTTTTGGGCAAATTAAGCGGGATGCCAAAATAAACTTATGCAACAAAAAACCTAGATAGATTTACAACTGTGACACAGACCAATCTGCCAAAAGAGCTTTACAAGCTGGATGTGCCAGACCTGCAGCTAATTGAACATGTGTAAGCAAAATACAAATTTCACATCAATACCAGACTACTTACTGTCTTATATTACCACAGTTACCGGCGTACTGTGCAATGAAAGGAAAGAGCATGCCTGCATCTTCATTGCACATATTTTTTTATCAAATCTTTTTTCCCCCTTAATTTTATGTGTATGGTGGATACACATGGATATGTGAAGACCATTGTTATTCCAACAATTACAACAAAACCTAAAATCTGTCAGAATACCTTCAGCATAAGAGTAACCTTCAGCTGGTCCCACTAGTACCCATTTAAATCTGAGAAAGTTAAATCTGAGAAGAGCTGCTGAAAATTGCTGATTTTTGTCACCACTGTGCTGGGCACAGCCTGTTCCTGCTTGGGTGCCAGAACCCAGGAACACTCTGTTAGCATTCTATATGCAGCATCCTAATTTCTCAGTCCAGCATGTTACAGGAAGAACACAGCTACCTGCTTCTTCCACATAAAAGTACATTTTGACAGCAGAAGTTGCACCAGTCTGAAAATTAGAATACCATATACATGTGCATCACTACTAATGCTGTTCCCTTTCCTACTCTCCCTAGGCTCCTGTTCAGCCCTGCTAGACAAGAGACAGGTACTCAAGATTGATAAATCTGGAATTAGATAAAGTTCTATCAGGAAAGACTCAAATCTCTTCTATTACATTGCATTGGTCTTCAAGATTTAAAAAAATAAAATAAAAATAGCAGTAATAATAAAGAAGTAATCTCCGTATTTGAAATGTTTGAACTAGAAACGCATTAAGTGAATTTTTCAGTCCTACAAGCACTGTACCAGAGCCTAACACAGCTTCAGAGCTTCTCAACCTGCCTCTCTTGTGTTAGCTCTGTCTCCTGACACTCAGTGTCAGTGACACTGAGAGCCCAGCATCACATGCAACTTGCACTCATTAATGTGAAAATTATCTGTCTGCCTTTCAACTCAACAGTAATTACTGTACTGGAATTATGCCTTGTTATCACTAAGACAAACTGTTTTCAGGGATTCCTTCCCAACTAAATGCATCTGGCTCAAATATTAACAAAGAGAAGACTTTCTTTCCAGAAGTCATCCTTTTTGCACATTTCCCTTTCATACTACTATCCTATTGTGCTTCCAAAGACGAGCTTGACTGATGCAAGGCTGCAAAGTTATTATTTTCTAAATTTGGGAGAATACTGTTAATTATAGTGTTATACAGACTTTTGAACAAGTACAACAGAAAACATTCATATTGCTTGGATCAATCAAAGGATAACAACCCTCAGATTTTACAGTTCTAAATTTCAATAGATGCAACCCCATTCTTTGTGGACTTGTAATCTGAAGAGCAGTTTTCCTTTTTTCTCTGAAAAGCAAGGTTTTGCTTTGCTTTTATACAGTTTAACTGCTATGCTGCTTGCTCTTTCCTAATTGTTAATGCACAGACACACCTCCTGCCAACCACAAACAACAGGAGTTCTGCAGTGGAAAACATAACCTAAAATGAACATGTCTCATTGAAACTTTGCCTTTTCTTTGTACTTCGGGAAAACAAATGGTCCCTGAAAGCCAAACTAGTCTGAACTTCCCACCACCAGCCACATATCTCATCTCTTCTATCAGTATCTGACTGTTCTCTCCCAGTTAAAGGTGACTTACACAGACAGATACATTCCTCTATGGAAAACAGCAAAAAGCAATTTCAGCAGCTGTGATTCATCTGTAACTCAGGACCAACTGCTTCATTCTTTGGATAACATGGCATTTTGGCCAGGCCTTTCAATGACTCTTCCTTTTCCTCAACAAAGAAGAATTTATGAGTATCTGTTGGAAAGATTACTTAAATCTTTTACTTTATCATTTCCTTGACTGCTTTATATTGTATTTTCAACTGCAATAATGAGCTTGGTCTATCATTAGTTAATTTTCCTCACTGCAATATTTGCAAAACAGAACCAACAAACCCATTGCAAAATTAGGGTGAGGTGTCAAACTGCAGACTAGCAAGTGAGAAATCTTCATATTTTTAATTTTAACTATAAGGCCACAGCAGACTTTTTGAACTAGTTCCATTCCATCACATGAGATTATGTAATGCCTTAGTTGAACAAATTAAAAGAGCCACATTCCTGTTTTAGTCCTAAGTAGCTTTGCAAATACTTAAGACAGGGATGATTTCTCTTTTACCTCTAACATAAAATATATGCTGTAATTCAAAGAGCTATATAACATTGTTTCATGAATTCACATCACCACACCCTCCAACTGGCATCCCAAAGAACTGCAGTAATGTGACAAAGACATTTATCAGTTGCTCCAAAAATAGGGCAGGCAAAATAAGCTCCAAAACCAAATTACTCAGATTTGGAACAACTCCTCCACATGCTTAAGGAATAAATCCATCTTTATACACAAAGTAACTTAATAAAAATCCAACCTAAGGCTCATCTTCATACTAAAGCCTGTCATCTAGTGAGACTGAACATAAATCACAAACCCAGTCTGCTGATTTTGTCATTCGTTCTGCACAGGCATTTGCTTAATTCATCCTGCTTCACACCACCCTTGTAAAATTGAAATGGTTTTTTCCAGCAAGGTACAACATACCAGATGAAAACTATCAAAGCATCTTTGTTTTAAAATTATGAGCAGAAATTTGATGAAATCATAGAAATAATTTTGTTTATTAGAAATATTTTGCAGTTCTGGTAAGAGGCTTATTTTGGTATTTCCTAAAAGATTTGACTGAAGAACTGCCCTACTATGTGCAACATTTACCCAATTCAGGCATAGATTTTCTCAATTTTCTTTAAAGTTAATGTTTTTCTTCACAATAAGTTTCATGGTCTTGTATAAAGTACTGCTTCTCTGTGTATCTTCTGTAGAAGAACTAAACTTCAAACTTAGAGATACTGCAACAAATGTGAGCATTTGAAGATTCTGTCTGATGATTCTATTTGATTTTGTTTTCCAAGGCTCAAGTGAATGTTCCATTAGTAAAATTCTAAACCAAATGTACTGAAACTAGCAAGAACCACCTGTTGTTTCTAGAAAAAATGGCTTGCCAGAAGTGAGGCAGCTTTGATTTTGAAGGAGGCAAGGACACGTTACCTGAGTCGTTGCGGAGGTACGATGACATTGCTGGGATGAGACACGACTGACTGAGCAGCTCCAGGAGAACGGATGGAAGCGCGCTGCTGTTTTGGCCTCTCCCCTCGTGGCTTGTTTGAGTCTCTTCATTTGATGTGCTCCCTGCAGGATTTATGTAACTGGCAAGAACCTGAAATACACCAAAGTATTTAATCAAAACTGTTTTATTTCACTCAAAAGAACTTTAACTGTCCTTAAGATAGATGCCTTAACACTTCACTGTTTTGCGAATTCAGTTCTGGTATTTATTTCAGCAGGCCCAAAGACGTTTCAGAAGAATTTCTATACAGTTGTTAGATTATTCAAACTTTGGCTAATTATAAAATTAAATATCTATTATAATTCCAAATTATTCTAGGAGATCAATTAATATGAATTTTGACAAACCTGCTGGAGTTACTCAAAGCAAGAGTTTGCCAGCTCAGACCACTGAGACCTGCAGCTGACCAGTCCCTTTCACTTTAGAACACCAAGTACACCAACTAGCAGTAGGACTTTCCTTCTGTTCAACTGCAAATGGTTCAAATATTTTTGTAACTTCCCTTGGGATGGGATTTCAGGCTTTACAGATGAAACAGTACACTATGGTGAGCACAACAGTTACCTGGAGGAACAACTACTCATAAGCATGGCCTGTCCCAAGGATAGCTGTGGCTGAGTTCACACCCCTTACTGTGTGTTGTAGATGTGTTTCCATGGGTCTGATCTGTGCAGCTGTACTCTCAAACCAAGTTACCAAGTTACCAAAGACACCAAGTAACTTTGCGGTCTGACAGGCTGTATTCCTTGAAGTCCCAGAGACTATTCACCTTTTCAGCCTCTTCTCTTTTATTTCATTCTCCCTCTTTGTTCTAACCCCCTTACCCATGGTATTTTGCTGCAGCATCTTATTAGCACCTGTACAATAGAATTTCTCTAAACCTTTCTAGAGCAGGAACTAAGGAAAGTCTGCTGTACAACTGACTGACATGTTCAGTAAAATTAACTTCCTTCAACTGCTGAGTGCCCTAAGCAAATGCCTCCTTACTTCATGACTTATCACATTTGTAGCTAAACCTCTCCCTGGCAGAATACAGAATACTGCCTGGAAGCTTCACTGAGGGTAATTTAGGCAATTTTCCTCTTTCTTGCATAGAAAAAAAGTTTTTTAATTTTATTTATTGTACTTTTGCAAGGGATATGATGATTGTGCCATGTAATTTATAGTGACTAAAATAAATGAGCATCAAAATGGTATCTTCATCAGCGTGTGGGGATTTTCAAAATTTCATCCCCTTTGTGCTCTAACCCCAGCAGGTTAGCGAATGCTTTTGAACTGAGGGTTCTGTGAATTCAACTTTTGATGACTAGATACAATCTTATATTCCCTACACTGGTCCAAGGTGTAACAGGGATTGGTTGGATTTCATAATGGACTGAAAAGCCTGATGATGCAGGATCATCTACTCCTTAGGTATTTAGAAAATATCAGAATTTTACTAAGAGCTAGATGTTTATTGGAGAACCACTATTGTCATGTAATTGACATACACAAGATTTTCTAGTACGTGTGAGTGAGATTTTGTTATACTGGCATAACACATCTGTGGACACCAGTACCAGCTATGGGCACTTCCTTAAAGTGGAGTGAAAATATGCAGGAAATGAATAGATAACACTGCTTGGCACATGAAACAAAATGACTACTGCCATATCCTTCTCCTTCAATGGACAGTCTTTGCTCTTGACTGAGTGCAGTGCTTTTGACAGAGGTGTGTACCAGCTCAAGGGAAATGCACTGGAACACCTCCTTGCTCACTTTCTCTTCAGAACTCACACCCAGGCTTTTTATGCAGCAGCCTAGTGACATATGGAAACAGCCTTGCTCAAAATATGATCTATATAATTTTCCATTAAGACAGCTGTCTGCAAATAATTTTTGCCCAAATATTACAATTACACTACTGAGACTGACAAGACTCCAGTTTTACTATCCATGCTTTAAGTGCCTCTCAATTATCAAAATTTCATAATTACACACCTGTAGAAGGCAGGTCACATGCTCCTCTTCTAGCCTTTGCTTAGTCAAGGCTTGTTCAACATCCCATCCTGAAGCTGTTGAGCCTGTTCCAAAGCCTGTACCCTTAGCCCAGTACAACTGCTGCTCTTCTGTTGATGCGGTATTGTGTGTACTTGACACCTGTGGCTAAAGTAAGAAAGAAAGAAAACCACAATTATTTCATTATTTCAGTTTAGTGGCACTATCTTTAAAAAGCCTTTGTTATGCAAAAGAATGTAATTCCAGTTTATTAACTTCATAAAGATTTTATAAGGATCCAGTGAAATTCAAAGCTTTTCACTGGAAAGACTGTCACATATATGGAGTTCTAGTAAAGGTCAGCAGTAAACTGTTGAAAGTAGTTTTTCAATTTGACCAGCACTTAAGCCCTTTATTATTCTCTTTTAAGATACTATCACTGCTTAAATGATGAGAGGTATTAAAATGCTACCCATCAATATCATTCTAAACATCACAGGTCTGTAATTATTGCTGTTTAGAACCTAGTCAAGTCCAATAACATAATGAGATGAAGGGGATGAGAGTGGAAATGTTATCAAGAGAAGAGAACTGAAATGTTAAGATGCTCAAGTATTTGCTGATTTTGAATAAATGCTCCAAAACAGCAAGAGGTGTAAGTTACATGTATAGCTCTGAAACATGATCTCTGAGTCACTAAAATACACACTATCTCCTCTCTAGGTAAGAGCAAGGAAGGTACTCTTCCTTAAAATTTTCTGAGAGCATATTTTTCCAACAGTGGTTGTACAGCTTTTACCAATGGTCTGCCTCTGTGATTTTAGTAATGTAACTCCAATATTACACTGCTTAGCCTTCATGAAGTACTGTGGAAGTATTTACACTAGTTTTTGAATTTAAGCAAGTCATTGGTGAAAAGGATGCAGAAAAAACTCTGATAAGCATTTTTTTAACTGATGTTTTCCTATTTACTTATTTAGCACCCTAAACAAGTGACTTGCTACTTTCATTACTTAGTGACAATTAGCTGGAAACGACATCATGCAATATTTGTTTTATGGCTCCAGAAAATTTCATGTTCTGTTCACAATCTCTTCAGTGACTTTGTTAAAGGTTGTATATCAAAGAAAAGAAATGATGTACAAACAGACTGCAATGGTAAAAGAAATTATCACCTGTGAAGTATCATGCTGGCAGTAGTCTGAAATCATCTTTTAACTTTTACACTGGGAATGTAATGTGTCTTGGTGATGAAACAGCTGTGTGGTTATTTACATGTAGACATCACTCATTACATCACTCACAAACACGTTATCCCTTTAACACTCGAGAGGATTGTCATGAGCACTGAATTAAAGCACTTAAGGGACAGCCTGGCCCCAGAAATACAAGCCTCAGTGCATGCCTGATGCATCTCTAGTTTCAAGTTACCATCTATCACTTGAGAGATATGAATTATGAGAAAGCAAGCTATTTAGGGGTCATAGTAGCACTGAAGCAGAAATAAGAATTAATGGTTGCCCTTTCCCTCCAAACATGCAAAAATGCTAAGGTGTTAATGTGTCAGCAGCCTGATACCCCATTAGAAGTAGAATCTCTCAGCTTCCCCTTGAATTTGATTAGCCATTAAGGTGAATTATTCTCAGGCACAGCTTCAATTCTTGCTTGCTCAACCCTTCATCAGTATCAGAGCTGCTAAAACATGGACAGCCCTATATTTTGCTGGTACTAGTTCATATTCAGCCACCAGGAACTGTTTCATGTAAGCCTCTACCAAAACAATGCTAAAGAGGGCAAGTCATGAATGTTTTTTTCAAACACTTTTACAGACAATTGGTACGTTACGCAGAAATGGTAACTTACAGTCCTAAAAATAAAATCAGAATATGCATATTCTGAGTACAGGGTGGTATAACACAGGAAATACCTTGAAAAAAATCGAATTTTGGAGATTAATTTGGGATCTTGAATACTATGGAAAATTTTTGTCTCTAGATCTCATTTAAATATCAGTACAAAGATTGTAACAAAAATCACTGCATTAATTCATTAATTTTCACAACTCATTTATATTTATGAAGCATTTGAAAGGAAATAGTTTGTAACCAGGAGTTTAGATGATGAATGTTAAATAAGGTAATGAGGTCATACTATCTAATGGGTATTAAAGAACTCATTCATTGACCATTATGCCTCTCCTGCCCTGAAAAAGATGGTCCTGTGAAAGAAACTGATTACACCTAAATGCCTCAAGACAAGTCTTCTTTCTATATTTTCATGAAAACCCTACTTTCATGATTACTATGTTTATTTGCAACATGCAGGGACAATTACCTAATCAAGCACTTCCCAATTATTTTTGAAGACTGCAAAAATTAGGCTACAACGAAAGCAATGAGATTCTTTTCTTTTTTTTAATTAAAACTCTTAGTCCTGGGTGGCACACAGTGTGCTGGCAAGCTTACCTCTGCCTGGTTGGGACTTGAGTTGGGCACCCTCGGTGCGTGGTGGCTGAGGGCAGACAGACAAGCCAGGATGAGGTGGATGGCCCCGATCTCCAGCGCCATGCGCCTCAGCAGCACCCCGTCGTCAGTGGTCAGCGGCGTCGTGCTGAACAAACTGCGCAACACGTGGAAGGGCAGAGTTGGGAGCACGTTTGCTGAAGGAGACTGCAGGATGTGACCTAGGTCAGAGCAGGAACACATCAAACCCACGTTTTCTTTCAATAGTTCAATACAGCCTATAAATCTCTGCAATAGCTCATGAACATACAGAAATCTACTAAGGATGTAAGCAATCGCATACAGTAAAGCTATCTAATACTATGTTTCTCTTCAAAGAAAAAATTCATTATGAGGAGAGTACAGAAGAAAGAATGTTTCTTTATTTTATTCATATATTTGGTAAAGAACCAAATTTCAAAAATCTGATTTGCCATTTCCAGGGAGAAAACTGGTTTGGACTAATTTTTTTTAATACATATATATTTTTAATAATTCTGAATACAGCAAGGTAACGAATGAATGTGATCAGCTAACAGCAGCTCAGCTGACAAGAAGCAGCAGTTTATTAATGTAGGATTCTTTTTTGTATTCATGTGCCCAATGTGTGAATTAATGCACTGACACAAACCAAGTTTCTACTGAAGTTGAACACATGGTGAAATACTAAAATAATTTTAATTAGATGAATTGCATGTATGAATTTTGTGCTACAATTACTTAAAAATTTTAACCCCTTCACATTATGAGCAAAAATTTTCTTTTAAAAGCCACATTTCAAATACTGGAGTGACCTATTAATGTAAGACACTTAAATATGGGAAATGGTCTCAATTTTTTTCCCATATTTAGCAATACATTTCACATTCCTTCCCTAGTGCATACACAGAAACAACTGACAAATGGAGATACTTCAAACAGCGAAAATACTTTAAAATAGCCAACTCAACAAGTTTGCTTCCTATTTTAAATAGTAAATATTTAAGTATTTTATTTTCTCTCTCATTCTTAAAAGTTTATCAGCTATTTCATGATCCAGAGATTTAAACAAATATGTCCGTATTTGTGTGTATATGTATCTACACACATACATACATACACATATGTTAATTCATGTCTATCTGGTACTCTTTGCAAAGAGAGTAATAAGAAGGAATCAAAAGTCCTCTGACTGGGATCTTCATTAAAAAAATCAAAAACTTCTGGAAAATAAGCCCATCTGATAGAATTCCCTAACTGCAGGCATAGCCAAATCGAAAAAGAGAAAAGCCAAACATTTGCACATTATTAATCTTTGCAGACAACTGAATCCATGTTTTAATCTATAAGCCATAGATTTATAATTGCAGCTCTTCATATTATGCAACAAAATAATGAGATTCTACATGTGTGAAACATTTCGAACAAAAAAGGAAGATATTAATAGTTTATATAGAAAACTAATGTGGATTACTGCGTACAACTGAAGTCACATTTTGTTGTAGAGCTGAATTCAGATGTTTGGCTTCGGGAAAAGAGAAATTGGCTCTTTAGTCCAGCTAAAACAAAGACCACGAGGGAATGTAATTCCTGTCAACAAATGCATTGGAGAAAGCAGAGCTGCTGGCCACAAACTGCATACGAATAAATATCGGCAGAAAACTAAAGCAGCCCCTACCCATCAAGAAAATTATGTTCTGGAATGGTATTCCAATAGCAGGAGTGGCTACACACACACACAAAAAGGAAAGCAACCCAAATTCTGAGGGTCTCTTTATTAAAAAAAGAAAAAAAAGGATATAAAAATTGCCTGCAGTAATAAGGGACTGGGACTACTCTAGAAACTGCATATAGTTTTTCAGTTATTTACCACTCAAATTAGGTGGGTGTAAGCAGCTAGACTGAATTTTTATTGCTCAGTTTATTCTTGTATACTGTCCTGCACTTAAATACCAAAGAAATAAAAAGATAAGCAGAAGGGAGGGCAAACGAGATTCTTGGTTTTCCAGCTGGTCTTATGAGGTCCATGTTGCACACCACTCTACAGAGTGCTAAACAGAGACTAACTTCTGATGATTGCAGAAAAACCAGCACTCTTTTCAAAGTCAAAATTACAGAATTGTGTAGGTTGGAAAAGACCCCTGACACCATCAAGTTCAACTGTAAACCTGACACTGCTCAAGTACACCAGTGCAGAATATTCAGTGAAAGGAAATGCCTTAAATGTAAGAAAATATATTTCATACACACTGGTCCAGTTCTCCAAAACAGTAAGAAACATGAATATTAGAACTATAAGCATAATTCCAGGTTCATTTGCAAAGACACTGACAACAATTTTTTTTTCCTGGCTTGTCTGTTAATTCTTTGAAGAATATCCCATTTCTCCCTCTGAACTCACACCATCAAGGAAGAGCTTCTGTTTAGGAAATTTAATCACTATAATATTTAGATCTTACTCTCCTTTTCTAGAACCACTATTCAATGGTTCAGTTGACATCTGTTGTAGCTTTGTTCTTATCCCTATTATTCTGCATTTGGTTGCAGAATTATAGGATATTTGCTCAATTAGTTGAGAATTTCTAGCTACTCAGATCATTCTGTCTGAATGCAGTCATCTTGACAGTGTCGTTGTAGGTTTTATCAATACTTATTTTACAATTACTCTGACATGAGATGAGAACCCTTGAATACTGATGATTATGATAAAACTTTGCCGGACAGAATTTAACAGAGACAACAGTTTATCAAAGATGCCTTCAATGAGCTTCTGCACAAACCAATTCTAACTTCCTGATAAAAGCAATACAGTGCAAACAAATTTAAGTAAAATGATCTATCTGTGGTCTACAAAGAAAGGTAATAATTACAGCACATACTTCCTTCACCATCATCTGTAACTCCCAACACCAATCTCAACAGACACTGAGCATGTTTCCGTTCTTTTAGCAGCACCTCAGCATAGCCCGGCAGACGGAGAAATAAACCAAAGGCAGCCAAAGAATGTGCAGGAATGGGAGACATAGTCTGGACTGTTGACTTGATCGGTGGAGGTTCTGCAGCAATTGTTTCTGGTGCTTCATACACCAATTCCCCTGATTGTTCAATGGTAACCCATTCAAACTGATCACTGTCCTTCTGTTTTTCCTGTGTGGCTGACGTAACCACTGGAGTGCTCACCTTAACCAAGAGAACAACAAAGAAATTTGGCAGTTACTCAGTTGAACACCTTAAATAGAAGTTCTATTATAGTAAGGATCTAAAAGACATGCAATCTTAATGTAGGACACGATAAAAAAGTCACATGAAATACTCTGCCATTTGCAGACATAGGGACCATGCTAAATGGCTGAAAAGGGCATACTTGTTGCATTTGCAATACAGTGCTAGAAAGTCACGTCTACACAAGCAAGCAAAAACATTTTGCCAACCTAAAATCCTCAGTTAATGTGTGTTCCTTAAATACAGAGGCATAAGAGACACTAATTGCTCTAGAGTAAATACAAAGATTAATTTATGTACCATACTGTTAAATAAGAAATGGGCCTTTTATTTTTAACATTAAACACTGTGAATGTAAGTATTTAATTTTTAATTACCTATTGCAAAAAGAAGAATAATTAATCATAATGCATTTAAAAACAAAGAATAACTTCAGGTATCTTAGCAGTTTTGTAGCAACTCGTGATCCTTTGGAGCTTTTGATTAATTTGGCAGGCTTTATTACTATTATACTCTAACAGAACAGTCTGTTTTATGACCGGAAGTCTGTGCAGTCAAACATTATGATGGGACTAAGAGTTTAAGGGGATAGTAGCTATACAGTGCCCCAAGACACAATCAAACAATTTAAATGAAATTATGACACTGAGGTCCTTCTCATAATTAAATGTCACAGAAGTTTCAGGCTTTCATGCTATTCAGATAAACTGATTTGATCATATTTAGAAATTTAGTACTTATCACCAGTCTCATCTAAACTGGAAAAGTTTAATATGAAAAGCCTATACAGAAATTATCCAGAATAACAAATTCCTAATTTAAAGTCAAAGCCATATTTTACTGCATTTATTCTAATTATCTTCACATTAGGAGAAACAGAAGTACCAGTGACTTGGAGAAATATAAAAGTAAAATTAAAGAATTAAGGGTCTGGAGAAATCTCATTATTCACTCTGAATAGTCTGTTTGGTACTATTGTATTTAATTTTGTTTATGGTTGGCAGAATTTTTATTCAGCATTTGAATCCAAACATATATCTCAAGCTAAGAAATTGTGCAAAGACAGTAAGTTCCCAGGAATACAGAAAAAGAAGGAAAAAAAAAAAGAATGAAATTTCTCATGGTCACAAGTTACCTTCCATGTGTTGCAGAATGCCATATATCAGTTTTCTTCAATACAGAGTACACATTATCTCTCTTGGAATTCACAATACAGTAACTGTTTATGTAAATACTTTTCCTTAACTTGCAATTTTTGAACTGCATTGGTATTGGACCTCTAAGGCCTTTATAGAACTATCTGCAAAGGATGCATACTAATGATCCAGTCTCACTACAGGGTTCCTATGGTTGCCATAATTTTACAGTCAGGGTACTGAACAGCACCCTTAATTAATGATTAATTCAGTTTCAAAGGGAATAAATATTCTTTCCTGTTAGGACTATCAGCCAAAAACTTCAAAAACATATCAAATAGAATCTGAATAATTCACAGGTTATTTTTCTCTTTTTAGCAGTATGTATACTTAGAACAGCAGCCAAAGGAGTAATCCCACACTAATGCCACTATTGACATGCCTATCAGTGCATCCAGAGGAATTCTATTTATAAGTATACAAATAATATCTATTATTTCTTAATATAAATATATTTTAAATGATACTGTTACTTATAATAATAAAATGACATCATCTGCTTTGAGAATTGAATTTCGCTTAACCATAAAAATATCTATGAGGGTACATTTGCATGAAGAATTAAGTGATAAGCAAGTATGCCTTTATAGTATATCAGTAACTTTATTTTACTACGCCCTCCAAGATATTTTAAGTTAACAGAAGCAGCTTGCCTTGGTCCCACAAGGACACAGCTACTCAGGCAGCCTGACATGGACAGGGAAGCACATGAGCAGCTGGACAGGGCTGTAGAGTTATGTCCTTGCCTATTTTAAAGTAACTTCCCCACATAACTGAGAAGTTAAACTGAACCATAGAGAAATATAAGGAAAATACTGTCCTTAAACAAACAAATGAAGTACTCTCAGCATGTTTTCTGACATTTCTTTTTTTCCACTCACTTGTTGAATTACGTCAGGATAAAGCATAGGGAGTCTCTCTGCAATAAGAGCCAATCCGCCCATGCCTGCAAAAACTTGCAGTGGAGACTGAATGGGACAGGTTTCAAGAAGTGATTCATCTAAAACTGCATCCATACACTCATCCCCAGGACTGATGGCTTCATCTTCAGGGCAAGGTCCCAGTAAATCTGCATGCTCTATAAAAACATAAATGTAAAAGAAATTAACACATATCATCAATACTGTGTTTATTTCTTTGTCCTCGTTCTAAAAGTGGATTTCAAAAATATTGGTTCCTTCTTGAGCAAAGACTGAGCCAAGAACCCAAAATGAATACAAGAATATCTGAAGAAAATAAGTGTTAGTGGTACCTTTTGCCAATGACAGCAGATCCACATCAAATTTAGCATTATTTATAAAGGGCTACATGTTAATTATTAGCATTTTATGTTTTATTAGATTTTTATGTTTTATTAGAATTTGATCCATGCCTTCGAGACTTTGCTAATTTTGGAGTTACGACACTTTTTAACACTCTTTATTATGGAAGTTAAGTGTAGGTTTATTATTCTCCAATGAAGAGTTTATAGCTGAAGAAAGGAAAGATAATCTTAACCTTAAATTAGTTTTGCTTCTCACATCTCCTCTCTGTGAGGTGCCAGAATGACTCTCTGTGAAAGCCATGAAATATAATTCTATTCTTCCTCATGAAAAAAGATCATGATCTGGATTTCTAATTTTCTACTTGCCTCCATCCTATGACTAAGCACCCTAACATCTTGTACAACAGACAAAAAAATGAACATTCTATGCACTTATGCACACAAGTATATACAGAATACACAGATCCCTAACACAATTCCTTATTGGCAAAAATCAACCCTCCTTGCTAATTGCCACAGGCAAACTTCAGAGAATATTCTGTATATTTAATTCAAAAATCTGTTTGGCAGATTGTATTTTTAAGCAATGTAATGGACAGGTCCTTTAACTGTAGAGGTCTTCACAGTACAGCCACATCAAAAGGCAGGAGGGATAAAGTGGTCTTAGTATTTCTTCACTGTGAGCAATCTGACACTCATGATAATCTTCAGTTATACTCCAAATATATACTACACGTGCTATTATTTATTATATACTTGTAAAAACACAGAAGCACATTAAAGAATAACTTATGCAGCTACCAAAAATTTCTTACGAAAAAATTTTTAAATACCAGACACTGTATCTTTTAACAGATACTTCATCTTTTAAAACCGCTTCTTCTCTAATTTGAAAGGGAATAGGAAACAGCAGGTCTTTCCCCATCCTAATTCTCAACTTTCAAACATGAAAGAAGAAGCACCATGTTACAAAGACATCACCAATATGCTGTGGGAGGATCACATTGCTTTGGAACAGTATGATCGAAGTGTAAGATTTAATAAGTTTAAATCAGGGACCTGTAGAAATATGTACATCAATTCATCCTACTTCAGACACACAGGCTATGAGAAGTCTGTCTGTCTGAAAAAGCCTTTCATATACAGACTGAGAAAAGGTCACAGATACTTTCAAAGCAGGATAATCCTTGTAAGAAAATGTCCAAAGTGTTTTTATATAACACTTTCAATACATACAGCTTTGATGTCTACTGTTCTAAATGACAAAGGCAGAAATCTCCTCCATGGAGTGCTCTTTTTCCCCACAGACAGTGGGTGAGGGTCACAAACTTGCCTTCCACCACACATATGGAGGATTGCACCTTGCTAGGCTGAACATGACCTGCAATTCAATTGCTTGCAATGGCATGAATTGATTGGACCACAAGAAATGTTAGATATCCTTCACAACGATGGTTTTAAAATAAAGATTTTGACAAAAAACCTCACCCTTCTGTTTTGCAGTGTAAAAAGCTGTAAGCCTTCCCAAAGGAAGAAAATAAGAAAATTGAAATGCAGAGATACTGATAATGCACAGAAAACTGTTTCTCTGCAAAAGACACTTGTAAAGTAAGTTCTCAGTGAGTAAGGCTACAGGCAGATCCTTTCATTGTGAGTGCAAATACATCCCGTCACCTTCAATATTCACTCAAGGAGTTACACTCAAGCATGCTTCTCAAGTCCTTGCTTTAGTTAATCTTCTTATAACCCAATTTAAACCATTTCACCTCCATGAGTATTTTCCAAGTTTTCAATGAAGTCATGCCCTTCAGCTGTGGAAAAACTGCTGATCTCAAAAAAGGCATTGAAGCACACAGAAAAAATGTTAATAAATTACACTTTTCCTCAGACAGTAGTAAATGTAGCATTAGAGACACCAGGTGAAGCTATAAAATTTATTCAGCATGGATGGTGTCAAAAACCCCACATAAGTAAAGGAACACTGATACATAAGAATGTTTTCTCTAGATACTACAAACTAAGCATGAAAAAGCAGTAGCTCTGACCTTCATTATTGCTGAGTGGTGATTGTGAATAAAACTAATATTCTGCTGTGTAGCACCACAGATCAATGGATTTGTAATGATAAACTCAAAATTTCCAAAGTATTTGTCTCAAGTTTTTTTTTTTAAAGTGCCCAGTACATTAATAAAAGTTCAGAGGACCTTTATGTCTTCACATGCAACTTTACCACTAAATTGAACCTTCTCTAATGATTTGAGTTTTACTCAAATAGTAAAATACTTACCACATGTTTAGAATTCAAATAGAGCAACTAAACAACAGCATTGTTTGGAAAAGATATGTCTCTCAGTAGTGTGAGAGATATGTATATCCAGACACTGCACAGAGTAATGAAATGCTTATTTCAGACCAGATATCAGGAAAATCATATTTTGTTTTCAACACTTCTGTTTCTTATCTTTTCTAGAAACAGACTATCAAGTGAACAGTTATTAAAAGAAGCCCCTGTCTTAGAAGAACTGAATGATTAACTTCGGAATTCCATGCTGCATCAGCAGGTTGATGATCAGTAGATCACAATTAGTTTAATTTCAAAGTCCCATTTCTCTAAGTCTTGCCTAAACGAATGATAAAAAAATATTTCAGAACAGATTCCTGGGATAGATCTCCTCCCTTCCCTTCCTCAGCAAGTAGATAGCAAGCAAGTGGCAGCAGTATTATCAAGAAATATATTGCATTTAAAAAGTTAAATATTTTTAAAAGCTGGAGTTATAAGACCTGCTTAGATGGCTTGAGAGTAATCCCCATTTTCAAAGCAGCATTTGGTACCTAAGATACTGCAATAAAAAAATTCAGAGGCTTCTTTAACTCATGTGGTTTCAAACAGCTCCAGTATTACTAAATCTGCCCTCATTACCAGCACACTTACTAAAGAGACTGATACACATGTCAAGAAATAAAATACACTGTATCTATACAATCATAATTGTATCACATACAACATTACAAGGAAAAAAGAAAAGTGAAACCAGAACAGCCATATTGGAGGATCTTATAAATACAATTTAGGCAGGCAATGAACTTCTACTTTATCACAAAGTTTAGCTCTTGTCTAGAAAAGAATAGCTCAGGAAAATCATCCAAGAAAATACAGAAAACTGCTGTTCCTCATCAAGAAACTCAAAACAATTTTTGTCCAAAATAAAAACATCTTTAGAAAGTGTGTACCAAAACAGTAAGAACACTCACCTTTTTCTGTGTGAAGGCGTTTAAATGAGTCTGTTTTTGATAAGCTTGGATCTGAGATTACTTTGGAACCAAGTTTAACTGTCAGATCTATTGATCGGTATCCTTGAGGGAGTTTGCGGTCATACAGCAGAGTCAGAAGCTGGGCAAGTGTCATTTCAGCTGGTAATGGCTGACCTAGACAACAATGGCATCAAGTCAGAGGGGAAAATTCTGACTGGGTTATTTTAACATACATATCCAGGTACTGATCATTGCTTGCACCACAGATGCCAAGTAGACTAAATATCATCTAGCTCCAAACTATGGCCTTAATTTTACCATTTGTTCTCTTGGGAAAAGGGGCCCCATCAGTTTGGAACCAATCATCAAAAAATCTATGCCAACATTCCCTAAGACAGCTCTGCTGAGAGCACAAGCACTTGGCACATTTAACAAATGGCTAAGGCTGTAATTTGATGTGTATTTTAAGTGGGTACTGGCTGTCCCTTCTACTAAACACCACCTATGCATCACCCTTGAATTATGGGAGCATAGAGGTGTTTGTGACCAGAGGGTAAAACGGTTGGTATTGAAAAAAGTGGAAAACAAAGAAACTGGCAAGATTTTGGCCACTTTGTTGATTGCAAATATGTTCTTCCCTGAAGTTACAAGCAAATCTCAAGGCAGAAAAATTTTGCCTGACAACAAGTAGATTTACACATGAAATATCTTAGTGCTGGTTCATGTAATAGCATGCCCATTTCATCTTGACTGTACTTAATCAAGTAAAACAATATCTAAGAGTTTCTTAGTAACAACCTGTTTCTTCAATTGAAGATTGTGTCTTAAGAAAAACAAAACTTAAAAATGCCTTGCCACTGTGCAAGTGAGTAAGTTTTCTGCCCACTTTTCCCCACCGATTTTCTTTACATGGCTTATTATTTTGTAACAACTATCTGCTGTACAAGACATGGCCAGATCACAAATACAGAACGGCTTACATGACTGTCGCAAGACAGTCAACCTTTACCAGCTACATACTGAAAACAAACACTGGGTTTTGATCTCATCTCCAAAATACCAGTATCATAGATTATCCTGAGTTGGAAGGGACTCACAAGGATCAAATCCCAACTCTTGGCCTTACACAGGACAGCCCCAAGAGTCACATCATGTGCCTGAGGGCGTTTTCCAATGCTTCTTGAACTGCCAGGCTTGGTGCTGTGACCACTTCCCTTGGGAGCCTGATCCAGTGCCCAACCACGCTCTGTGTGAAGAATCTTTTCCTAATATTCACCCTAAACCTCTCTGACACAACTTCAGACCATTCCCTTAGGTCCTGCCATTGGTCATCAGAAAAGAGATCAGTGCCCCTCCTCTTTCCCTCATGAGGAAGTTGCTGACTCTCCCCGTAGTCTCTTCTCCAGACTGACCAAGTGACCTCAGCCATCCCTCATACAGCTTCCCCTCAAGGCCTTTAACTCTCTTCATTGCTCTCTTCTGGACTATCTTTAATAGCTTTATGTCCTTTTTACATTGTGTTACCCAAAACTGCCGCCAGCACTCGAGGTGAGGCTGCCCCAGTCCAGAGCAGAGCAGAGCAGAGCAGGACAATCCCCTTCCTGGCCCAGTGCCTGATATGCCTACCCTCTGGAAGAGCCTGTAACCATCCATCATGGCACACCAATCACTGGACTCATCCCACTAGGTCTCATTCATTAATTTTAGGTATTTTAATCCAAATATTAAAATACAATCCTGCTAGCAATTGGCATGGGATAGTGTCAAAGCTGGTAATTTGATAGTAAGTTTCAAATTTAGGGATTTTTTTGGCATGAAAATGTCTTTAATCAGAAGTTAACCACCTAATTCCATTAGCTGGATCCAGACAAGAAGCTGTTCTGTATAAAAATGAAGTGTTTCACCCACGTTTCTGTCATTTATTCCTGATCTAAGTCACTACAATTTTTACACAAGAGAGATTGCCATTCTTGCCACCAGTCTGGCAACCTTGCCATACTGTATCTGATACACAGGGAACATGACCAACTGCTTAAACCACAAATGTTATGCAATTCAAGAATATTCCTGAACTGGCAAATCAACCTTTCAGAGAGCAATGCGAGATGGTTGCCCACTTAGAACCTGAAATAATAGGGCACTAGTACCAATCCAGTTCTGCATTGAATATGGAAGAAAACCTAAGTCACCTTTCAAGACCACGCTGCTTCATTTGTGAGTGAAAGTGGAAGTGTTTTGAGAGTTTTTTTAGGAAAAAGGTATTAAACTTCAAGGGAGATCAACATAATTGCTACTTTTTTCCAGCCGCTATGATGCTACAGTGCTGCAGTTGCTGATGTTATAATGCTTTCCAGCTGAAAGCTGTTTACCAGCCCAGAAGGGCTCCACTCTTCCAAGATGCTAATGCCCACTACCATTGTAACAACTTCCTGATCATGTATCAGCCACTGAAAGGACCATAATTTCGATGTTTTTAATGTATTATTAAAGTTACCTGGTAGTAGTTTATGGTATAGATGAAAGACTGGAACACTAATGGTCTTGCTGGACGATTCTCCTCCTGAGGAAGAAGTACCAACTTTATCTGTCATCACTCTTCCTCGCCTTGATGGTGGACGTGGAGGAGTGGATGAAACAGCTCTTTTTGACTGAGATTTCAAACCTAGTACAGAAGTACAAAAAAAAAATCAAGTTGCTCTAGTATTTAATGCCTTCAGTTAGCCAAGATACAACATACTCTAAACCTTCAATGATAGAAAAATGTAAAAACTTGACCTCAATGGCTAATTAAATTCCAGAATAACATTTATGTATAAAACATATTTGGATATAATCCCAGTATTTTTAGTTAAAAGGCTGTGCATTCTCCTGAGCCCTAAACATAAACCCAACCATAACTAGATGGTACTATGCATAAAAAAAGCAAAAGCTATTCTGATTCTGCTCGCTCTCTCACAATGGGCCCCACAGCAAAACTTTTTAAGGCTGTCTTTTCACCTGAAAGCAAGAAAGGCAAAATTTTCTAAACTGACAGACATTTCAGCACAGATTATAGATACCAACCACTTGTCTGGCCTAAAAGGTGACTTTAGCTGCAGTACTGACAGTACTACATGTGATGAAAGGTGTCTTTGTAAGTGGTTTTCAAGATCCCTGGCCTCAAAACATTTGAAGTAAGCACTAAATGAAAATTAGGAGGCAGAATAGCTACATAAAAGCTTACTGTTACCACACAGCAAGACTGCCCTCTCTCAGGAAAACTTAACATGACTTAAGGTACAGCAAAATTATACTGCAATTGTGTACCCTTCTGTGCAGGTGACAGACCAAGGTAAAAAGCCAAGATACAAAGACAGACAATTACTAACTTATCATTGTCCAAGAGCTGCCACAAAACTAGTAACATCCACACTTCAAATGCTGTAACAACATCTGGTTTCAGCTGATCATTAGAAGCAACTCTAACGTACAACACATTGTCCAACAATCTCAGCACACTAAACTAGCTTGCCTCACAAAGATCAGGCTGCAAATACCATCTTCTCCCTCTATTAATTGCACCCATAGGTAAAAATTTAAATACTTTTAACTCCTTGAGATTCTGAGGACACTTTAAAAACCCCCAGAATATGTGAAAAATTAATGAGAAAAGAAGAAAATATTTGACAAACAGGTAGTAAAAATAAATGCAAATGAAGTAAGTTTGTATTTAAACTCCTACTCATTTGGAAAAAATTGGAAACAACATTAGAAAAAACTGAAATCTGTTTCTTTTTAATAGAGAATGGGCTGTATCATGCAGTAGGATGAGCGAGGCAATTGGAATGACATGGCTGAATATGCTGTGCCCTATCTTCAAGCTTGGCATAATATTTTTGTTTCTTTCTAGATTTTTTTATTCATGTTTTAACCCTTTGCTTGGACCTATTAATATTTTAGATACTACTGAAACATGTTTAAGTGGCACCTACTGTAAATAGGTCCACTATTTACATAAACAATCAGATAAAGGACCTGTAATTAACATAGCTATGTTGTTTTAAAAGTATACCAAGTTCAGTGAAACTGCTGCCCTATTCAACATCTGCGTTAAGAGTTATATCTACGTCTAAAAACCTGAAATAAAAAGCTTAAGAAATATTGGTGCCAAAAGTCAAAGGAAATCATCATCTCTGCTTTACGCTTCATGAAGTGCGAATGAACTCGAGGTACCTCAATAATGGCAGAAAGCTAGATAGGAAGGGAATAGTTTGAAGTTCATTAATCAACTTCAAACCGAAAGACTAATGACTTCTACAGCCATCATCTGAACTGTAACATTTGTGTACCACTGCAAAATTACTATGCTCAATCTATATCCTCCAACAGTAGGTCTGCAGGAAAAAGGCATACATGAAAGACTGCTGAAGGTTTGACTTACTAGTTTATATAAACTGAATGCTTTGAAAGAAACTCCAGTATTAGCTGTTTCCAAGTGGAATAACACAGTTTTATGCCAACATCTCCATCTGACAGTTTTCAGCAGAGTACCATTAGCTGTTATGCAAAGTATGTGGATACCTTTTATTTCCAAAGCATGTTTTGGGAAGAGAGATGATTAAACTCTGTTGCACCAGCTACTGCAAAAAGGGAGAAGCAAGAATACCCTCCAAGCTCCAGGGGTGTCCTTAAAAAATGCTGAAAAATACCCTAGCAACAGCATCCACAAAGGTATCACTGACACATATATTTAGGTGTACACAGATTTGACAAATTTGTCAAAGTGTAATCTGCTAGAGGCAGCTGTTTCATCAGGAATCAATCTCTGCTGCCTAACAGTCAGTTACATTACAATTGTAGTACTGGGTACTACAATCTTTTTTACCATCACTAGTAAAAAAAATTAATTATTGGCAGATATTTTCTTCCCCACACACACGTTCAACACCAGAAAGATCCATTTTATAAAATGGAAGAAAAAGACATACCAGAAGCAACAACAACACTGTAATTGTCCTGAAATCCATTTTCTGCTTTAACTTTTTCTTTCTCTTCATAGTTCTTTTTTTCTTTATCTTCCTTCTGTTCATTAATTAGCTTAGCTGTAATACTGGGTGTATCTATATGGGGATGGAGGGGACAAGGACAAACAAAGAGAGGAAAGAAAAGCATTTCAAGATACTAAGTTGATTTTACTAGTTTCTAAGCTGTTAACAACGCTATTCTCAACTACTGTAGTGTCTCAGAGTTCCAGCACAGGCACCAATAGTCTTGTCAATACCTATGAAATAAGGTATTACAGTAATTCTGTCCTCTTCTTCCCCCAAAACTCTGTCCTCTGACAATTTAAATCTGTAACAGTTCAAAACCATTACTTGAGGAGTCAAGTGTTTTCACATTAAAAAACCCACTAAACCACTGCAAGCAACCAAAAACGAGATTAAGCAAAAAGTCCCTATCCAAACCCAAACCAAAGGAACCAAAAAACCCACAAAAAATCTTGACAAAACAACAACAGGAAAAAAAAATAAAATAAAATAAAATTCCAAATCACTTCTTTTAAAGACAGCAGCAGACTTATTTAATTAGGCTCTTAGGTTTTTGTATTTGGGTCTGGGTATCTCTCGTTACATACTGATCCAATTTCAGAACTGGTAAATTCCCTTCCTTTGAAACTGGAAGATGCCTAAAGTACATTTACACAACCACATCTTGAGCTGTTTACTTAAGAAAACATTAGATTACTGCAGTTCAACCATTTTGGCTCAATCATTACTGTAGATCACAACTATCAGTGAGTTACTAAATCTAATCTAATTTATTAAATCACTGATGATTGGTGACAGTGGATGATTTCATACCCTGTATGGTACAACACTGGCACCAAAACGGCCAAGTAATTCTCTAATTGCATCTGAGTAGTAACTTGCTTCCACACAGCCACAGCAGCTTTAGGGTATAACCAGACTCAAGACCTAGAAGTACCATCCAGCTACCTTTAACTGTGTGTCAGGAGTGGGTGAGGTGCTGAAAGGGATGTGGTTTGGCTGCTTGGAAATATATTATGATTTGTGCCTGAAGACATTAATTATCTCTGTGTTAGACAGCAGTGGAGACTAAAAAAAGATAAAGAGTGGGAAACTACTGCCACTTAGGACTCAACATTCAGACACATACACTCTTCTCTGTGTATAGATCTGTGTGTATATATACAAACACATATGTATTATTACTTCTACTATTACTATTACTAAATTTCTGAGTTGCTCTAGTTTTGTCCCATGGACTCAATGTCCACTTACTGCAGTGGAATTTAAAGATCATTAATAAAATTATTAAGGAAGATTAAGCAATGGTGTTTTAACTACTCAGGTGATACCCAGATATGTTGCTCTGTTTTTCTGACTCAAGCAGTAACTCAAGACTAATGTGCATGAAATACAAAACAACTGGTACTCATCCAGGCAATCCTATCTGTTCACTGCATATTTTCTTCCTATGGTGAAGGGATGCAAGCAGAAGATCTATTATTTAAGGACCCCTTTCTCACCCTCTTTTTTTTAAAAAGCTAGGGAAAAAAGTATGAAATTATTGTGGTTCTTGTGATTTATTTATGCAGATAGTATGAAATGGTTAATTTGGGGTCGTAACAGTAGTTAAGACAAAAAAAGTTAACCCAAGGGACAGATTTTGACACTGGATCTTCATGACTTCCTATTGCTGTAGTGGTGACAGTCTTTTCTTTCTTTTCCACCCCAATCCACCCTTTCTCTCTCTCACCCCAAACACACACCTTACTCATCTTATATTCAAGCCCTTTTTTCTCTGTCCTAACCACGGACTTCATGGAATGCCATACAAGAACCACAAAGCCAAGGCATAAAAATGCTACAGCAAACCCTACAGTTATGGTGCCCTACAAAGTCAGCACTTGACCATTTTCAATTACAGACATTAGTTTACCACACCATCACATTCTGTTCTCCAGTCTTTACTAGCACTGGCTATCAAGATGACAACAACACACCACTAAGGCAGCTGCTCAGGACAGTTTATGTCACTGCCCAACAACTGATCCCCACCTCGTACAAAGTCACCATCCCACCCATTACAGTAATGAGATCCTTGTGCAGTTTGTGGTCAGAAAAACCTTAGTCACATTTCACACATGACTCCCTGGACAGTAAATAAATACAGAATACTATCAGAAACAGTAAACTAATCCTTGATAAATAGGATACAAGCATTTAGCTAGGAATGGATATTTTTCCATTAAAATCCTAAAACACATCTTGTCCTATCTAGTATTCTGCCAAATAATATTTTAGTACTCCTATCAGCTTGTTAGGTAACATTTATTGCCCCAGCAAATTCGTTAGCAATTTCAATGTCAAGATTTTCCATAGATATAAAAAAGCAATACTTGCTTTTAACTCCATGAAGACCTGTCTCATAAATTAAAAGTTGATCTACACCGAGTTCCAAAAAGGTACACATTCAAGTAAACCTACATACATAGGAGCATACACACCTAGTCAGATGAATGGACAACTAAGTGCACACCCTTCAGTGTACATCTCCTATATAGCAAAAACACAATTGCTCTAACGATCTTTGACTTTTCTTTAGTATTATTGAGTACCACATCTTAAGAATAAAGAGGAAGTCCTGGATTTTTTTTTTATTTTGAACTAGACATGTATAAAACTGATTTTTTATTTAACATGTCCAAACACATTTTGTTCTATTTATTACTAGAGAGGAATAGTACCTGGTTTTACCTAGAGAGCTCTGGCATGGACGTGACATCTTCAGTATGAATTCTACTTTTTAACTAAATTTTAAAAAATTATTTGCCCTGATCTTTAACGTACAGTTCTGTTTCCTAAAGCATTAAATAAACACTAAAATTAAAGGTGGGATTCACTTTAAGATTAAGATGTCTACCATATAGGTGTCAAAATTCATATTGGTCTGTGAAAGCCTGATCAACAGAGCACCCTACAGAGAGATTCATCTCTCAATGTATATTAAAGAAGTATAACTGAAAGTACTGAAATTTAAAAAAACAAACAAATAAATAAATGCCTTAACATTATACTCTTACTATGTTTAATTTTAAAATTAATATCTAAAAGTAAATTATATTTTTTATTTTCCATTTAGTAAGCAAATGCAAATATTTATATAGCAGACAAATGCATAAGCACAGAAATTAGATGGAGCCTTTATCAAGGTCCTTTTCACAGGACCTACATCTCCACCTTGAGATGCATTGCCAAGTTCCAGCATATTTTAACTGACAAAATTTGGGGAAATTTAATGAAGGGATGAAAGACTTATACTTGCAGTATCATTTGTATGGTGAAACAAACAATATAAGATTTTTTTTTAAACTGCATTTAAAAAAAAAGGCAAATAAACACCATGAACTATTGCAAACTTGCCTGACACACGATCAAGAACCTCTGCTAGAGTTGTTGAGACAGGCAAGTGAAGAGTACGATATTTGTGTCCAGCTCCGTACATTGGATGTTGAATTACATGACTAGTAGCATTAATTCTACCTTTGTAAAGCTGAAAGGAAAGAACAGTGAACATTAATTATGACTTTAACACTGAGAAATAACTTAAACCACTATGTTCTTATAAAGCCACATCAGCTAGATAAAGCTAAATTCTTAGTGTGCTAAAAAAGAAAACTGACATATCCTTCAACTTTGGAGGTACACAGTAAAAATGCATCAAATTAGGACATGTTTAGTTTTTTAACTCAAAATGATTTGCTTTGAAAGCCTACAATATTTTTAGGACCAGAAACAGTATGATATCATCTTTGCTTTAAAAAACCAATTACTTTACATAGCTGAAATATGAAAGAAAAATTGCATGCCTGAGACTTGCAATTAAGTCTGAAATTAAATATCAAAAAATAACAATATACTTTGAGTAGAGAAAGATAATGTTTCTGTGTAGCTCTGACTTGAGGAAGAAGTTTATTCTAGACTTAATATCTACTTTTTGTTATTATGACAGGTAACTAAGTCACTATTAGTTAAAACACTGTAAATATTTTATTGTAATGTATTTTAGACAGCCCTGAAGACCTGTTTATTAATATGCACTTACAGGATCAATTTATTGTTGTGCAATGCAATAAGAAAAATTTGTACTTGCTGACAACCACAACTGAGCTTCTGAAAAACAGTTTTGGTAAGAAATTTTAAGATAAAAATGGGGAACCAATCTTTGAAAGGTTATTCTGTTGGATATTCTAGAAGTGTATCCTGTACATCTACCTTATTTTTAAGGTTTCTCTTCACTTGTTATAGGAGGAATCATCTCAGTAAGAACACAATTTCCCAGTGTTTTTAATATAAGAAACTGAATTATGACAACTTCAAGACATTTTTTCTGCTTCTACGTATCTAGTAACAGCTTTCTGTAAAAATCTGTTGTACGTAAAACAATTAACAGAAAATTGATGCTACCTTCATGTTATTAATGGACCTGTTAACAATTACTCAGTCAAGTTAAAACATTTAAATATTTGTGCTAAAACTGCATTTGAGCTCCTTTTCCATTTTATACAATCTGATTCAATTTCCCTCTCATCTCTCTCCTGTAGTACTTTACTTCTGAGATGCAGAAACCAAAGCAGCAAATACTTTTTTCTGGATGGGAGTATCAGATCTTTTAAAGAAACTTGTGGTTTCACCCCATTTTTTCAGTCAGCCTTCAACAGAGAGCACTTTAGGCATCAACTGTAATTCTGTTCCAGTGAAGCATGTGTAACCATAAAGTATACATCTGCTTCATAAATTAATTCACATATTTGTCACTCAATTTATTCACGGCATTTTGGCTAACTGCTAAAGGATGTCTGCCAGTTTTGACTATGACTGATCCTTAATGAAACTGCTAAGGACTACTGGACAGATATTGTATCTATATTTATTGCTAGTGTGTAAGGGTACTATTAAAAAGCCTTCTGTAAGATAAATTTCAGTTGTCAGACCCTTCAGAAGCAGTACATTTCCAACAAATATTTTGTGTTATCATAACACGGTGCCTTGAATTTTCTTCTAAAATGATGAGTTACAATTCAATAGCACTTTCCTTTCCAAAATTCCATGATGTGAACATTAGAAAAAAGCTGCTGTCTAACATATAGAAATTGAATATACTCAGAATTAAGATTTAAAGCTAAATTTACTCCATGTTTACCATACGGTATCAAAAACTCTTACTGGACAAGGGGACTGAAGAAACAAAGTCACTTTCTCATCCTCTAGCATCAGCTGCAAAAAAAGCCTCCTAATAAATCCAGAAATATTTCCAGAGGTTGGGAGGTTCCCACGCTGAGGAGAAGACTGGAACAATTCACAGAGAACCTGAGAATGCAAAATGACATCAGATTTAAAATATTTCTATATTTAGGTCTTTAAAATACAGCTCTACACAACCATAGTAGACAGTGCCCAAGATCCCCTTCCAATTATCACACAAACCAGCTCAGAAATGAGCACCACTGAAGAAAATACCTGCAGCAAATAAGGCCCTTAATATAGAAGTTTAAAACACTGACTATAGCATCAAAGTGATTGTAAACATGTAGATTTCTCAAAAAGATAAAGAACTGAAAAAAAAATAGTTATAAAGACAGCTTCTGAATCCCTAAAGCAAACATTTCCCACAGCATAACGCACTATTACTCCCAGCCATTAAAAGAGAACTGACTCAATTTTCTACTGAAGTCTACTTCTTCCTAGAGCATCATCACTTTTAATGCTGAAAAGCCATTTTTTCATTATACTTGTATTCAGCCAGGTCTGCAAGGTTAATGAGTGTGACGAAGATAGCTGAATCTGCTCTAGAATGCCAAATGCAAAGCTGTATTCTGCAATACCCTCTATTTCCTTGGACACAGGCTGCACAAGCAAACTTCCCAGGGAATCTCCTTAGATTACTAATATTAAATATGTGTATGAAACTTGCTGTTCATATTCCATTTCACAAAAGTTTAGCCCTATCCAATTAAACAGTCTTTTGGAGTTCAGTCTAAGGTTTACTTCTCTATACCAAGAGGAATACAAATCTAAACACAGGACTGGACAGCCATGCCAAAACATTTTTATATGGTTCAGACTCAGAATAACAAGTTAACAATTTTAATATAAATTTTTTTCCAAAAAAAACCCCCCAAGTTATTATAAAGAAAGGTAAAAACCATAGAAAGTTTTCAAAGTTAGCTGTGACTATTAAATTAAAACATTATTATTTTTCTCACCTGTGCCATAAGTCTCTGGTTATTAGGATGGCAAGAGATGCACTGTAGGAAGAAAGCAACAGTTGCATTTTCAATTGCAGTCCGTTGCTGAGTGGTCAATCCTGTGGTTACAGTCGAAGAAAGCAAGCTGGATCTTGCACTGGTCTGTTGTGCTGTCATATTGTGTCCTCCAGAGGTAGCACCAGAATGGCACAACAGGAATAAAAGTGCTGTCCACAACGGATTGACTTCAGAGCCACCCAACCAATCCTTCATCATGTGGCTGTTGCCAACTTCTGTCAGAAACCTGAGAACAGGAGCGACCAGGTCTGCCGTGATGGGCATTTTATTAAAGTGCTGTGGAACGTGGTGCCTCCTGAGCCTGTCCTGGGTGATATCCATTGATTGTGCAGTGCAGTCAGAGCTGGAAGTATGGTTAAAGCAAAAACTAGCAAGACTTCTTACAAGCAGTGAAGGCAAACCTGAGTCCAGTAACTGCTTGATAGCTTCAGGAGACTGAGATGAGGCAGCAAGAGTAGCCAGGTGAGACTCTGTTAGTGCAAGAGGGGCTTGTGCATTTTTAGAGTCATCTGTCAAAGATGAACTAAGGTCCTGCTTTTTGCTGTCATCGGTCATAGACAGTCTGTGCTGACACTGCATTGGAGGAGGAGTGATACCCATCCATCCCATCAATAAGGAAAAATAATTGGGGTGGATGTGGCACATGGAACAAAGCAAACTATCAACAGCTTTCTTCAAAACCATGTTGCAGGGAAGAGACATGGACCAGTTAAAGAGTGACCTGGAGAAGACAGAAAAATTGTATCAATACATAATTTGCAAGTAATTTCCCCCTTTTTTATCATTGGTTCATACAACATTTTTGCAGTTTTATGATTTACTATAGAAGCTGCTGTGAAACACTCCATGCTGAACTCGGAATCTTCTTCTGGATCACAGTATCAGCAGGATGTTCATTACCCAAAAGGCATTTCTCAACTGTAAGCTTAAATTTCTTTCACCATACTGTATTTTAAATAGATATAAACCAGCTGCACACAAAAACCAGATTTCAGTCTTTTGACAGCTGTCATACATCTTATCCATTTTTAACCAACTGCAACCTCTTTGTGCTGTCAATTCTCCAAGCTGCAGCTATTAGGGTCACACACGTGTGTATACATAGGCTCATACACATAAAGGTCTCAATTCTCTCTCAAAGAACTGAAGATACTTTAACATGTTTCAAAACTTTTAAAAATTTCCCTTATTAGGCATTTTCCTAAAGGTGTTGCAAAAAAATGATAGCAGCAACAACCCTGTTGGTTGAACAACGCATCCTTGCTCTCCTTACTCGACCTAAACTTAGGACTCAAGTTAACAACAGAATTATCCCTCAGTGATTCTAAAATCCCACCTACCTTTGACCTCACATCCAAGTACTATCTGCCTGAATGCTAATCCAAGGCATATGAGTGCAAAAGCTAATTTAGCTCCTATTATTCAGCTTAAATTTCAGAAGGGGTACTTGTAAAGTAAAATGACGATTTCTTCACATGGACTTGCTCAGAGTATGTGAAATACTTAAAAAAAAGCCAGTTTTCCAAACTGATGACACAGTACCTTGACATCACAGGTGTTACATTATTTTAACATTTACACAGAGAAGTGAACATGCACTTCATGCCATTCAATGCTAGGTTTTTAAATTAAATTTGGATGTATTATCATATATTGCATTCCCATTTAGAGACAAGCGTTGTTTTCCCCTCTTCTGGATAGAAATGTTATTTTGTGTTTAGTCTAAGGGCACTTTAGGAACTCAAGGAACTCTCTGGGTCTAACCAAAAGTTGGATTTATCACCAGTCAAGAGAATGGTCGATAAAACCCCTCCCTAACAGAAAACTCATCTCAGTGGCTAAATGATATATAACTCTGGAAGGACAGTCACAATTTCCAAAAGCCCACATATAATAAAGCTACAAACTTAACTCTTCTCCAACTATATATTAACACAGTCCAAATGTTAAAATCTTCTGGATGAGTTCATGCTCTATGAAAAATAAAGTTTTTTTTCTAAATACATATTTAAAAATAACTAAGGAATTAGCATCCATTGGCCAAGGCAAAAATACTGAAATGGAAAATGGAGATGATGGAAAAATATTTCCAAGAAAAAAGTGATTTATCACATGAAGGAGAAACTTGGAGCTATAGCTAGAATCCATTACAATATTTCAAAAGTTACAATATCAAAGAAGATGATGAATACACATGAAAAGTTATTTTTATTAGAAAAGTTATTTACCCATATAACTGTGACAAAAAAGCTTTTATGTTTATTACAGAATAGATTTTATAATTTGCTCCAGATGGTGGCTCATATGAGTGATAGTTTTATATCTGGCAGGAGGTAGGGGAACAGAGCTATATCATAACTTGCATACTCGAACTAGGTACAAACTATCATTTCTCTCTGTGATGAAAACAACACACTATCCTCCAAAAGACAGGAACTCAGCTGTGAAACCCACATTTATATAAATCTAACTGGGCTGTCCATTTTAGAAATTCCATTTTTATTAGATCTTTTCAAATCTTAAAATATATCCTGAAAATGTATTTCTGTTTAAGTGTATTGCTAAAAGGACTAATTGACCTGCAATTTAAAATCCTTATACTGATTCCCAAGATGAACAAGCTCATTTTGAATTAAAAATTATCTACATCACAGTATCACTAAAATGTCTTTGGAAATTGTCTAGCTTGAAGTCATGTTGCACATATGTAAGAGTTCCACATGCTTGTACCTGTAACCTTAACTAATATGGTTACAACTTACATTTGATGGTGTTTGAATGTTTGACTATGCCTAAAGGAGATTGGCTGTGGAAAAACATGAAGGTTTCCTAACAGTAACAACAAAACCATGTGCAAAGATCCCTTCATTAACTGCAACTGTATTCAACAGTACAAATCAAAGATGCCTGACTAATGCATGCTAGATACAGTAATTTAACAGTCATTTTTCTCTAAAACATGTGAAACAATTTTATGTGGCTTTTTTGTTTTGTTTAAGCAGAAGAGATGATTAAGCACCATAAAGAGATGGTTAAGCAACATAAATTGCAAATATTAGATCATATGTTTTCATTTTGGGAGTCACTAAGAGTATACATTTGGTGTTTAGGGTGAACTTCTCTTTAGAATGCATCAAAATGAAGCAAGTTCATAATTTAGGATTTGCTCCAGATTTTGTGCCTTCATTTCTTTCAGATCAGATTGGCCAGAAAAGAAGTGAAAACTACAAGAAAACATCTCCCCCTTCCTACGTCTCAGCTATCAGTTATAGATACTGGATACTGTGACCAATAAGATAATACTTCTATTACAGCATCCTAATGAAAATCCCTTATATATACTGTGAAAATAACTGCAAACAATTTCAACAAGAATAGTCCATTAAAGACCTCACAAACAAAACCATGAACCAGCTTACCTTTCACATATATGCAATTATATACATGGATTTGCTGTTTCATTTCAGATTTTTGGGTCTTTAAACACAATTATACCTGGAATACGGGAAGTGCAGCTTTGAGTTTAGAACTACAAAATTACCTGTTTGGATATCTATAGGCATCTATTCTACCAATTTAGCTTCAGGCATATCACTTTCCATTACTATTTCACAGCAAGTGCCCTTCAAGTTGTATTACATCCATGAACAAAACGATTTAATTACAAAAACAACGTGGTGCAAAACTTTGCTTTACTTACTCAAAGAGCTCCCTGTCCAGCAATGCTGGCAAATTGTATTCAACGAGCAACTCGTAACTATGCCACAGAATTGCTGCCACACAATGCAAGTGGGAAGGGGATGGCATCAAAAGCCCATACTCTCTGGTTGAGCTATTGGGACAGATGTAGCTGACCCGGCCGCTTTTTTTCATAGCTGCAACTCTTGCAGAATCACTGACCCATTTCAGCAATGCCTGAATTCTGGAAAACAAGATGGTGTTGCACATTATAAAACGAGCAAAGACACACTCAGAATCAAATTAGCTTGCTGGTTTTTTGTAATCCAATTTACACATTTATCTCTTTCTTTGAAGTAAAGGTCAAGCTCTTTTTTCTCAAGACTTAGATTAGGGCAAAAATTAATTAAAAAAAATTATCTTGGACAGCCAAATGAGAACCTTCTACAGAAAAAGAAAATAGAGCAGGTATCTGAGTTCTGACCATTTAACAGAGAAGTTGAAAACCAAAGTTTTGTCACATTTCTAAGAGCAGAAAAAAGAGGGACAGCATTCCCTGGAAAGGACCCAAAGAACTAGGACAGAAAGCTGGGAGAGTTTTTTCAGATGTCTGCATTTCCATGTTACCTCCTAACAATTACATTTCAAAAATGTTTGGTTTTGTGAACTAATATCAACCCACTGTTTAACAGGTTATTTTTGTATATGCTTCCACATGACAACCCAAATAACATTACCTATCTTTTGTTCCAGGGTCTTGAGTTGTTCCAAGCTGATAAAGAATGTCTATTGTGGAGTCAGAAGAGAGACCATTTAATCTTCCAAATAGTAAAGGGCTATTCAGATCTTGCCGCATTCAAAAAAAAAAGGGGAGGGGAAATAATAGAAGTACTTACATACGTATTTTTTAAGTGTACTAATGACATCATTACAGAATTGCAATATTAACACTGAATTAAGTTTTCTCATTAACGTAAGGATGAAATTCCTATACACACCACTGTCTCAAAACTGTGCATTTTGTATGTCCAATGTTCAGCCTTACTATGAAAGGAAAATCCATTAAAATATTCATCAGATACAGGACTTAGAGGTTTACATAGTAGGGTTTTCTTCAACATATTCCAAAAAGACATGACTAATTCCAATAGAGCTGTCAAACCTCTTGCTTCACAGAAGCAAACATTTTTTGAAAACAAAAGCTTATTTAACTCCAATTTCCATCAATGGGATTACATCTGAAGATTTACACAGATTACTTCCTATTCACCTTCTCCTCACTGTGTTCAGCATCTGCCCTGCCAGAAAGTACTCTCCTATCTAACAACATTGCAGCAAAACAGAGCAGTCTATGCTGAAATACTAACTCATGGCAAAAGAAGTCATGGATGCCATTTCAAAAAGAGTGTTTTCTGTTAGCAGCCTCAAATCAGGAAAAACTGCATTTCTTCTTTCATTTAGAAGCTACAAAACAGCAAAGTGGTATGAAACCATAAATACAATAAATACTCAGTGCACTAACAGAACAGCTTCTGCAAAATTTCACTAAGACATAGAATATAGTTGTATCTTCATTATGTACCTCCACACATAAATATTTTCAATGCTTAATGTTATTCAGAATTTATACTATCGACAGACTACTGCTGCCCAAATTCTGCTGCATTAGTTTTCCTTAGCAGTACCTGTGCAGCACTCTTTTATTGTAAAACATCTGGACACAGTATCTAAAGAGACATTTAGGATACACGCTGCAGCCTCCTCTGTCTTTAAAACACCCATCTAATTATGAAAAACCAACCAACCCTGGTTGCACTGCTTTACTGTGGTAGGACTACCCACAGACAAAGACTGTGATACTTAGAAACCAACAAAGCACAATGGCAAGTTCTGGCAACCCAGGTTCAGAATCAGAAAGCAACATGCAAATGTATTGTATTTGTACTTTTATGCAACCAATATTTTTAAGCAACAACTGAAAAGAAATACACTGCACTCACCTGCAGGATCACTCCCTGATGCTGAGCAGTTTCTTAGAAGAATGTCAATCAATTTTAGGCCAATTCTGGTGGACTGAAGTCCAATTTTCACAAGCACAGCCTCGATGTTTGGAGAATGCATCCCACAGTAAGGGGACATTAGTAAAGCAGCACATGTCTGCAACAGATTAGCAGTGGGTGCTGCAGCACTAGCCATCATTCCTTCCAAATCACTTATGTGAGTGAGGCAGTGGTGTAATAATCTTAACCATCCAATACTGAAAAGGAAAACAGAAAAATGAGCTAATGTATTATTTTATTATAACACTTCTTATCTGTAGCACAATTACCTGTATTAGATTACAGAACAAGTAATGCAGAAAAACTTCTGTGACATGCTGAAACATCATGTGAACAAAGCAAAAGACAGAATTTAAGACCATCATGAAATATACATTGGTAATGCTGTCGCAGTCATTGGATTAAGATTGTAAGAAAGGCAAGGTCTGTAGGCAGAAAGTCAGAGCCTGCAAGTATTGCTACTACAGTTTTTCAAGATTTCTTGATTCACTTACATACTTTTTCCAACAGGAAGAAATCCCTCCCTATTGAGGGAAGGATGAAAGGGAAGGTGTTTATATATGGGGATCAGTGTGGGGTGGGTTTGGGTTTTATTGATTGTTGATTTTTTTTCTTTGTTGGGTTTTTATTTGCTTCTATGGGGTTTTTTTACATCAAAAGGAGTGAAGATGCAACAGTAGTTGGCATGAAGATTATACACCTGCACAACTTCCCTGACATCACAAACTTTTAGGACCATACACATTTACAATAAGCTACAGTGACCCTTAGGGAACCTGATTTAAAATGCATATAGAAAATGCACAGAAATTAAAAACGTGTTAGCTACTATATTTCCCTCATGTCTCTCATTTTTTGACAAAATCATCCAGAAGTCCTTTTCATAACAAATCCTGAGAAATAAACCTATTGTAATCGGATCAGTTTGGAAACACTTCAATAAGACTTTATAAAATACACCACAATACTATTTAAACTAGCATCATGAACAAGAAGGCAATCTAAGCTGTATGTGAAATAAACGGCATCTTTCACTGACAAGTTCTAAACTAGCAGTTTGTTTCCACAACTAACTTTACCACAGTTTAAAAAAATGCAAACTTTATTATAGACCTTAAATTAGGCTTACGGTTTTATTTTAGGAATCATTTACTCCTAAATCAATTGGATTCATCAATTACAAGAGAACAAGTTCTCTGTTATGTCTAAAACAAAATTTATGCAAGTTTATTGAATGTGTCTCACATTACTATTTAAGTATTGTGATACTTAAAACATTAAGCTGAAAGCTACAATAAAGCATTTCAACAAAATGAGGAACATACACACATCTTTCTTTAGATACCGATTATTCTTGTGTGACTTTATTATAACCTTTTCTGAAGTAAAAATATAGTATAATTTGGCTATAATAATTTTCTTCACTGCTATTTAAGAGCAAAGACCAATTTCAGTTACACAGCTTTTAATAATTATACACTGAGAGTATTTATGTTCTCTACATTTACTTATGCTCTTAAAAATTTTCCCGGCAAAAGAAAGGTTTTTAAAACTTTCCCATGCTCTCTTCAAATTCATAAACATTAAGGTTCAAAGATTAAATATTTAAAATTAGCAAGATTTAACAATATAGTAAGCTAAACTTAAAAACTAGGAAATCTCAAAAATCCATCCAGTAAATTAAATCCAAAGGTGGAAAACTGAGACACTTTAAAAAAATTCCTTACGTGTTCATTTATTTTTTTTTTAAAATGAGTAAGAAACTCAAAATGCCACCGAACCAAATAAACGCTTTTGAAAAGAAATCTTGCTGATATGTCAGAATCATAACAACATTCAGCTCCTATTTCTGAAATGTTTGCAAACAGCAATATTAGATATGACTTCCACAAAACATTCCATTGTTCTATTTCTACTTCTGCTCCAATACTTATGTAACTCCGTTGACTTCTGTAAGGATAAGAAGTATTTTGGCACTACATTTTTTTTTGACAACTCCCATTAAAAACACAAAATGCAACTCTAAATGCTTTCCTCTGCTTTGTATTCTCTCACCATTGCAGGGACAAAACATTCCCTTTTACACTTGCAGACTAAGCATGCTACTAAAAAAGGCACAAGTACTGCTTATATTTCCTTTTACACTGGAAAAAAAAAAGAGGAAGAGTTTGCTACTGGAAGATCTGACTCAGAGAAGAAAACACCATAAAAAACCTGAACCCTAAAGCATGAACTGGCACAAAATGTCCCCTGACAGTGGAGCCTTACCTGGTTTTGGAGACCTGGTCCTCAGAGGGCAGGAAGGGATTATTGACAGTGGCAGAGGAGGTGTTCCCAAAGGCAGTGAGGCCCAACAGTTTGATCTGAGAGAGGCCCAGGGTACTGGCATCCCGAGGACGATGGAGACGAAGGCAGACAGCTGAGGCAACTTCAGCTTTTACCAGCTGGATTTTGATATAGGTGAGACCACTCGTGATAACAGGAGTTGACAATGGTAACATGTTGACACCATCTGCACTTATTTCAACAGATACTGATGAAGGGCAAGCTACAGAGCAAGACAAGAAGGTTTAACACTATTTTAAAATCTGTACCACTTTGTCTTCATCATGAATACATGGTCAACACTTAAAATTCAGAGAACAGAATGCCTGAAATGATCTCAGGCAGACACTACTACAGAACTGCAGCAGAACTTGACCTGGGAGATGGAACATATTAAAAGGCACAAGTACTTTGATACATGGTATATACAGTTTATTTCAAAGACTTGAGATGAAGAAAAGTCCTGTCACTGAAAACAGTTTCCCTATCAGGGCGACAACAGCAAGAGCTGAAAATCTCATGCTTTTTCCCAACTACCATAAAAAAGCATTTTGCCTGAAGACCCTTGACCAATATCACTTTCTCAATGAGCAAAGTTTTGATAAATATAACAAAGTTTTTTGACATATTTAACATGAATGCCACATGACATCTACTAGGCTAAAAAACAAGCAGAGGGCAGGGCCTTCCATTCTCAAGGAAAGCAGAATTTGCAAGCTTTTCAAACTTATTTTACAGGCATTATTCAAACAACCTCCCAGCTTTAGCTCCTCTGATTATACTCCTTGTATTGTATCCCAACCTTCAAATTTTTGAACTGGCATCAACATCAGTGAATCTACTTACTTGCCAGAGAGGCCAGGTGAGGCTGGATGTGGATCTCCTTGAGCAGCACAGCTGCAGGAAGGTGAATCGTGAGGTCACACCACGCTTCCTCGGGTAAAAATATGTATGACCATGCAGCAGAACGAGCCCGTCTATGGGGAGGAGTAGCCTGCAACAGCACTTCAGCAGGCTGGGCAGTGGGACTGCTTGAGGTGATTGAACCTTCAAAAACAGCACCATTAACATTGATTATTAATGTTTGTTAATAAAACCCACATTAATTTACAACCTGAACTGTGGAAAAAACCTTTTCTTTTCTGTCTCATCTCTTTTGCTTTATCAGTAATGTCCCATGTTTAATGCTCAATGCCCAGTTATTTTTCTTTCACTTTGAGACTGTTTTAAATAGGTAATTTACATATCCACATGCATATGTATGTCCTTGAAATTTGCTAGGGGACAATTACTACCAAAATTCTAAGCTTACTCTGAAGAGTACATGACAAAAACACACCAAATAGAAAGGTGCAGGTTGAACAGCATGCTTGGAACTTGAACACAGTTAATTCACAGTTAACACACTTTAAATACTAAAATAACGTGAATGACTTTAAAACCATCTTCTGCAACCCTTTTTTCTTTAAAAAGGTTTCACATGATAACCTTTTTCTAAAAAAGACACCAGAATAAAAAAAAAAACTGGCCACAGCTGCTGCTTCTTTTTCTACTCCTAGTATAAGTTAAGAATGAAGATGAAAATATGTAGGCTGTCTTCTTTAGCAACTTACAGGGCATAACAAGACCAGATTTGAGCTGTTCCAAACTACAGGTACTTGGGGTGTTTTACTGTAGTTATATTGCCTGACCCCACAAATAAATGCCTAGCAGCAGCTGGACATTAATTCCTGGACACATTTTGATACACTTTCATACCAAAATGATTTAAGCTCATCTCAGAGAATAACTATTGTAGTAAGTTTGCTGAGACTCCATTATTTTCATGCAGGAAAGGCCAATTCTTTATTAGTACAACTCATTTCATACAGTTTTTACAGACTTCATGTGCAACTTTATTTGGTTAATAGCTTTCGTGCCAATTACTCTATTGGTTAGTAAAAGGTATTCTACTTGTCCATCAAATCTCTCTATTCTTGGATTGTTTACCTATTTTCTTTACTGATTCTCATGGGACAAATCTCTTCTTATTGCAGGTGCATTTGTTTTTCAACCCAGGAATAGGTTGTTACGCTAACGAGTTTTCACATCAAGATTGTTTTTGCATGGAAACTTGCAAATAACTTAGAAGAAGTGACAGGCTAACTTTGGTAATTTAGCAGAGCAGGCCTGATTTTATGAGGCCTTTCTTTTATAATTCTTTCACCTGTCACAACAAAAACCACATGATGAGAATCACAATATACTACAGAGACTATTAAATGATGGGAATTAGAATGTACTAAGTGAGGGCAATGAAGGTTTATTTCAAAAACACACTCCTGACTGAAAGTTAAATATTAAGAGAGATGACCTCGTGGCAGAACATCAAGAACTGCAGCGCTTCGTAAGCTGGAAGACAAGGTAGGCAAGAACCTACCACCATACATGCTTATGATTTTTACTATTTAAAGTAATAAAGAATGAACAGTTGCAGGACTCCTAAATTGCCATTTAGAAATTTGTGAAGAGCAAAGCAGAAGATTTCCAGAGGCCTCTATTCTACCAAATAAACCTCTTTTTATTGTCTTTTTTAATGCCATTATTTTTGACACTCTTAAATTTGAATCACAGGACTGAATGGATTCCTTTCTGATTCAATAACTTCTCCAGAAATTTTAAAGTTTATCCCCTCTTGTCAGTGAGACAAACTATATGAATACATTCAAGGGCTGCATCAGGCTAGTGGGCAGCAACAGGAAACAAAGACACTAGTACTGAAAAGGAAAGCCTTTGTAAGACATTACAGTACCACTACCTCTTAAAACACACACATTTTAACTGGCAGCCATTGTATTGATATCAAAACAGCATTGCAGTTCTAACAAAAACTCATGCAGGCAACACGAGAGCAATCAGAAGTAGATATGAAAGCACCATCAGCAATATCAGCCTTATGCTCCAGCTTTTTCTGCTCTGCTTCACAGAGGTCAGGCTCATTCTCTATCATCCCACCATGCCATGATTCTGTATCAACCCCATCAAAACTGATGTGCTTAAGAAGAAGTTACTGAGTCTTAATGTGTCTAAGGCAGATGGTGCGCTGGAACCAGGCATCCCCTGACCTAGGGGAGGAGAAAGGGGCTCACCTTGATGCATGACTTCATCAGACACAGATGAAGTGTCCTCTTCCCTGTCCACACGAGGTCTTATTACCTGTGGTGGTGGGGACTAATCTCATCCGTCAACATTGCCTTGAAACACTAGCAACTTCTCTTATTAGAAGATTTAGTAGTATTGGAACATTTGACACTATCATATTACTTTTTGTTAAGAACTTGATACACATTCAAATGACCAACAGACATTAATCTGAGAGAAAGGAGCATCACTCACCCAAAGGTGCAAAGTTGTGAATTCCTTCTGCATTATCAGGCTCAGAGGCGAGCACTCTGGCTTTCAAACTGCTGTCTGTGGCTTTGGTGGGACCAGAATCCAGGAACTTCATGATAGTTGAAACCATGCTCCTTGCTGTGTTAACAATAGCTCTTGTGCTTGTTACCATGTTGTTACAGATAAGTTGAACACCACCTGTGCATAATGTGGGCAGAGAGAAAAAGATACCGCTCAGAAGTATGCAACAGATTCCACACAAGCAAAGGCCTATTTAGTAAACTGCCCCATGTACACAAATACTTGTATTCTGTAAGTGCCCAAAAAAATCAAACCCAAACTTTTTATTTGATGTGGCTAAAGAAAAGACATTCTTACCCATATCATGGAAAGCCTTCAGTGCCTCACTGGTATCCAACACTCGTAAAATGAACCAGAGCAGTGGCTCAGATAACTGACATGTGGCAAGAGAACCCTAGAAGAAAATCAAATGAGAAATACATGGTTTCATACAAAATTAGTACAGTAGAAATTCAAACAACAGCTCTCAACCTCCCCTTTTAGTAGGCCAAACTACCAGGGAAGAAATGCCTCCGCAGCTGACCTCTCTGCCACCATATACAACACCATGTTCCACATGGCTCAATTCCTTACACAGGAAAAGTCTTTGAGGTATGGAAAAGCTCACACTTAGGGGGTGAGCATCCTCAGGGAAATAAGAGTACTGAGCATTAAAATAGCCACAATAAATATGCTTATCACTTGCACATAATAAAGTATCTATTCCAACTTCAAGCCTTCAGCCAGCAACATTTACAGAAATGTCAGAATGTCCTTAGAGAAAACTCTCTCTCTCCCTCTACCATGGGCAAGAGAGAGGCTTCCTATCTTCAGCATCCAAACTAAGCGAGGTTGTAAAAATGTTTACATTTCTTTTACGTAGCAATACAGTTTTCTGACCTTATTAGTGATTACAGAATCAACTACCTCGAAGCTCAGCAAGCCTAAGGCACCTTACCTGCCTTCCCATGTACCCACAAGCCATGTAGGTAAGAATAGGCTGAAGCATCACTTGAACTGTTGTTGCTTTCTTACTAAGTGTTGTCAGGATAGTGAACAACCCATCTCCAACCGATATTGCATCTAAGCCACCATGGAAGTTCTCGTGTTTAGTCAGATGTAAGCCACTTGCACCTAAATGAAAAAGAGACAGTTTGAAGGTCACAAACTGAGACCTAACAAACCATTAGCAGCACATAAGAGAACTCAAGAATATTCAAATGTTCACATGAATTTTACAAAGTACAAATGGACCTGTCTTCAGGATCATATGACTTACAGTTAAGTGTTCCCAGAAACGTAAAAATAGGAAGAATTCATCCAGGAAGTCAGGAAATTCAAATCAAATCAGACCATAAAAATGAGTGTAATTAGTGAAGGAAATAGGGTAACTACAAGGATTGGAATCACTCCTAGCTAGAAGCCACTGACATTTAAGATTTTTTTCAGATAATAATAAAGTGCCCTTGTGCTGCCAAAAACCTCCCCAAACATTCAACACATTTCTATTAGAACTACCTCTCCTGGCATTCTGCTTCTCACTATTAAAGCTCAGGATTTATTCATTACCATTTTCTGAATATCAATTCTCAGCAATATTGACTACACATTGCTGAGACTACAGACAAAGCAAAGTAACAGTCTTCCCATGGAAGAGATTACTTCCATAAATACAATTGTCTTACAAATCATATGACTTTGATCTGGAAGAGTTAAAAGCGCTTAGACTTAAATGTAAGACAACAATAGAGTAATCCTGTCCCATTTAGAGAAACTGAGGTTGTACTAACAAACAATAAAAATCAGTGTGCTCGAGTGATCTTTGGAGCATGTCTGAAAGAAACATTTTGGCAAGAGAATTAACAAGTGTAGTACTCTGGCCACCTTTAAACTGTCAAGAAAGTAAATACTGATAAGCAATGCATGCAGAGCAACAATAAAGCAGTCCTAAGACATAGCCTCTGTCCAGCCTAGAAAAGTCAAATGGAATGACAGAGCTGAAGTCAAGTAAGCTGGATTTGCTGTGAGGGAGGACCTTCAGGTGAGGACAAGATAGGACAGGAGGTAAATACTGCTACTTGTATGATTTTCACAGTTTGTCAATTACAAAGCATAAAACCCTAATGAAACAGGACACAATGGTCATAAAAGGAAAAACAGAAAGAAAATGTTTAAAATTCATGTGACAAGTGAATTACTCAGGGCCATTCTGGATCCTGACCAGCTGGCTTGCCAGATGCAGTAAATTAACACTATTAGAATAAATGTTGACACCAGATGTTGACTATCTAACAGTAACATTAGCAGACATCTTCTTGTTTACCTATCCTGGTAGCACCTTTCTATGCTGCATTAGTTATTACATGTTTACTACTATATGCTGATAACTGATTTTTGGATCCTGTGTAACCCTGACTGTAGTCTTGCAAAATGTTTTGTTCACAGAAATGGTCTGGAAAGAGCTTAATGTAGTTCTTCTTGAAGGAACTAAACCCACAAATAGCTATGTTACATCTTTCCAAAATACATGAACAGATTATTTTCAATAACCTGCATTAAAAATCCTTGGAAGAACAATCCATTGAAGGGATCAGCTGGCCCAGAATCCTGATTTCAGTGAAAAACATTTTGAAAAAACGTATCTTTCCAAACTGTCTTTAAAAAATGCAAAACAACTGCTGGACAAAAATCTGTGGTTTACAAAGACATCAAAGTTGATGGGAAGAATATCTGAATTTCACTCCAAAGAAACACATACTCAGAACAAACCACCAATTCCCAGAACAAACTACTTTCAGTGTTTGTAGTGTATTTGCAATATGACACCAACTGCTCAAAATGATGAAGGAGATACTCTGAAATTAATTTCAGGAAGGTTCCAGCAGCACAATCCAGGCTTGTCAAATCCTATCTCCTGTTTCATTTGACTACTAGAGATAACTATCTTTTCCTCAATGCTTTCATGCTGAAATAAACCACTGGTCTAATACTCATGAGGGCTCACTGAACAAGTAACTGTTTCCTGATAACAGCATTGGTTCAGTTTTGTACCTGCTTTAAAGAGCCAGCACAGAAAAAGCCAGAGCAACTTGCTTCAAAGCAAAAGAATCATTATAAAGAGAACAAAATTCTACAACTATTACACCTGGAGTGCAGGCCTTTGTCTATCCTCCTGTAAAATGTTTTGCACATGCAAAAATCCATGGTACTTCAGCCAGTGGTTTAACTTGTGCAAATAAATTCTATCCTTCCATCACAGCATACAAGTAAGTCACAAAGATAGGTAGTCTCTCTAAGAAATGCACCTAAGATAAATCTGACAGACAGCAGCTTTGCTTTCGAAGTATCATCTTAGAAATGATACTTAGATACTCATCTTAGATCTTAGATACTTAGATCTTAGATACTCATCTCCCTTACTAGTTCATAGCAGAAAGATCCCACCCAGAAATATATGACTGCAACTCCCAGAACATGATGTCAAAGCAATTTCTGGTAAAAAAGAGGAAAAGTTCGTATTCTATGAAAGAGGGACAATCATAATTTGTATTTTCCAAAAGTGATTTAAAAAAGGAAAATCATCCAATACATAGCAAACTACTGAGGTAAGGTGTCCTGTACAGACTGAAGACTCACCCTAATTCATGCACAGAGGCATGTGATGGCTAAGACTGAAATACTCCAGTTAAACATAAGAAAAAGGCTTTTCTACTTTTAGAATTATTGAACATTATAACAGGATGCCCACAGCAGCTGTGGAGTTTCCACCCCTGAGGAATTAAAAACCCAACTGAACCAAGATACTGAGCAACCTGCTCTCAGTTGAGGCAGGCTGTGAGTTTGTGCAGGAAGGCTGGACTAGACAATCTCCAGAGGTCCTGTAACGTTAAGCATTCTGAGATTCAGCAAATTCAAATGCCAAACACATTCCCGTTTGGTTTTAATTACTGTCTCCCACCTCCTGTTCGGGATTTTTTTCATGCATATGTTTCCCTTTACGTTTTGCTCTCTGTCTTCCTGTAATTTCTGTAACACATTCTTTCACATCTCCACCCACCTTATGAGATTGCAGAAGTTTTAAATGTATCACCACCCAAAAGACCTTCCATGTAACACAGAAAACACCTACCAATGATCATTGCCATAGCACTGCTGTTACACTGGCCAAGCGCAGACAAAATCTGGCTCATAATTTGTTGGTTGGCCAGCACCAAGTCCGCCACGTATGCAGTTGATCCTTGAGTATTGGGGTTGCTTCCATTGCCATCTTTGCTTCCTGACACCTTCTCCTCATCAGACACGCTGTCTGTAGTACTGCTTGCTACTGGAACACGGGCACTGTACTCTCGGTTACTGGAAAGTGGCAGCTGAACTAAAATGTTTATCAGCTTTAATAAATCAAACATGAGCTGATCCCTCGTCATTTCTCCACAAACGGCTTTGGCATCACCTGGACGGATAATATTGGCAAAAAGCCCTCCAAAACACGCTCGAGCACCCACAGAGCTGTCGGAGCCACTGCGAGACATGACTTTGTCTGAACACGTGATGTAATGATGCACGAGAAAGGTTATAGACTCAATTACTGCAGAGATAGTGCTAACTGATACAACTTCAAAATTCTGTTCCAGGGTGAATTCCAAGAGTTTCACTTGAGCATCCAATGGCCCCTGGCCTGTTTGGAAAGCACCCCTGAAAGAAAAAGAAGAAAAAAAAATAAGAACGAGATATTACAAGTTATACAGGTTTGGCTGTTTGAGTGTGGTCTTTTTCCTTGATTTTTAAGAATCCAAAAGCACACCAGACTTCCAAGAAATAAAAATCCAGCTATTTTCAGAAATGCACGTTGAAGCAAAACCTAACCTTTCACTCACATCAAGCTTTCGTAATTTTTTAATATACTAGTCATTAAACAGCCTGCAGAACATGCTCATGCCACCACCTTCCTGATACCACTACGGATTAAGAGGTGTAACTTTGAAAAAGGCTAAGATTTATCTTTTTTTTTTTTTTTTGTAATTTAGTTAGTTTTGTAGGTAAAGAGTTGGAACAGTCTATATATAGACTGAACAGTCCTGTTCAGTTCTTTGTGAAAAGTTTCCTACATTTGCAAGAAAATCTCATGGAAAGCAGTCACATAATATTTTAATATCATGAAGATTATTTAGTTGCTAAAGGGATATCATGATGAATTTTCTTCTTCCCATAGGTCTTTTGTTTGTCCCCCCACTCAGCCACTCCCCATCCAGAGCTAAAACAAAGAATGGTCAGATTTTACCTATCTTAATAGCAAATATACATAAGCCCATGAGAAGGTACTCAAAATATCACAAGCTGATGCTTGTAGGTTGACTGCTTGAAGGATTTCTCCTAGGAATACGTTCATTTTATCAATTGCTTTTACACATATAGTGAACTACAAAAAGAACCTTTTGAATCAGTGTATCTAAAATAAAACTTGTATTATTACTGAATTTTCATATACTTCTCTGTATCTTTTCACATTGATTAATCTTATTCTAACTTTTAAAATTAAATACAGAACAAAACAGTTTATAGAAACAGCCCTGCAAAAAAATTCAAGCAATTTAAGTAATTCTAACAGTAAAATACTGCTTTTCTTTACAATTAATCTTATGATCAGACACAGTACAGTTCAGTAATTATCTGTGTCCTTAGAAATAACCATCTAAATCCCTTTCTTGTGCTTTGCTTCCATTTCATGACGTTTCACAAAAAAACTGTTAACATGTTTCAAAAACTACCCTTTCAGTGGTTTCATTAGCTTATTTTAAACAAATGCTGGTATGCAGACACTATCCAAGATTCACTGTGAATTAATGATATTATTGTATTATGTCATGTCTCGTAGAAATCACTGATCATCAATAACCTGGTAAACATCACTCCTATAATTTAAGTTACAAAGGTAAAATCTCTTGGAGAAGGCAGAAACCATTTTCTCTAAGATTAAAGAATAGGTAACACCGAAGTGCCACCTACTGGGAGCCCAGAACTGAGGAAGCACATCTCTGGTTATACAAAGCCTTTGTCTGGAGATGAGCAGAACATAAATATCAGAAAGAGATGCTTCCTAGTGTACTTCTGAAGAGTAAAGACTAAACAACTGCCATTTTTCCAGTGTACCACTGGAGACAGATTCTTGTGCCCATTAGCCTTGCCTTGAGGAAGCAGAACTGTGAAAGATGAGCCATAAGCTCTTATCTCTCTCCTGGCCAGAGGCACTTCCCTACACTAGTGGGCATCAATGGGCCCCAGGAGAGTGGGACAGAGGATGTTTTCCACTGTCATGTGGAGAGAAAAACCCACCAAAGATAAAGCAATAAAAACGCATATTGCATAAACAGAATTATGCAATCTCATAATTCATCCTACCATGTGAGAAAAGTCATCTGTACTATTTTCATAATCTATGAATTATTTCTGGAATCTTTCATTAATTCAGACCTCTCAGAATACTTTTTTTAATAGGTAAGGTCATCAACAAGGTTTGCATCTTAGCTTTAAATAAAATCAGTCCAAAATTTTAGTGCCTCTATTGACAGTTCCTCACACAGACAGCTGTGTGTGAATTCCAGATGCATTTTTCCATGTGCCAGGAGCAGCCCAGATCCTGCTGGTGGTACTGCAGCTACAATGATGATTTCCATTGACACATAACTTGATAGTATGAGGAGACACATACACATCTGAGTTGTGATTTACAATCACAGATTTTAAAGTGTCCTAGGGTGACTTTATAATGTCTGTATCTCCAGCTGACTGTTCTGTTTATGCTGGATATTAAGTTCTGCACCTTTAAGACTGGTTCTGAGAGTGAAGTGTGGAGAAGAAGTGTGTAGTTTGGTTGCAGAAACTGCACTCACTCCCATGCATTCCTTCTCCCAGACTATGCTGTCTGCAGCAGGGACAGCAGGAGAGAGCTCTCCTTTGCTTTTAATTAGTTTTTAGCCAGCTGAAGCAGAGAAGTTGCCCCAACTGTGGGCTTTTCTTGTCCTTGAAACTGACCAGCCCTGCTCTGGACTGAAAACCCAGAAAACCACCAGGAGGCCACATCTGTGGCTCCCCAGGGCCCGGGACATGGCATTTGGCATTTTCCAGCACAGGAGGGATTGACAGACTGAGAGAGCTGAGCCACACCCCATGAAAAGGACTTTCTGAAATTGCCATCTCTTCAGAACAGCAAGAGGTTTTACTGTTTAATATTATTCATGTTTTTGCTTGTGAATACATTGCTTGTTACATGAACAATTTTTTTCCACTTTTCTCCAAGGAAATCTTTTCCTGAACCAGGAGGGGGAGGGGCTGCTTGAATCTGCTTTCTAGAGGGACCCCTTGGGAAGCTTCCTCCCAAATTTGCCCTAAACCAGGACAAAAGAGAGTATGAAAGAAAACAAACATGTAAGATATACCTTTCTGTTGAAAGTATATGTATTAATTTCAATAAAAATTCACTGAACATCTGAGGACAAGTTGAAGAAAGGTGCACTTGTAATCGAGTAAGAAATTCTTGCATAGCTTGTGTTGCTGTTGGCCCAACCTAGAAGAAAAGACATTTTAGAAAGTATTATATATAACTGAAATGTCTTCAAGAACATTAACATCTTCCAAGAACAGGAAAGTATTGCATAGCTTAACTTGTTTCCTGAATATTTTTACAGCATCTTTACAGAACTAATCTGTATCCATTCATATGATGTGTTTTTCTATTATTAATCATGAATCAAAAGCATGAAATTCAGTTCTTTGTCTAAGACTTGTTTTTCAACTTGAGACTCTCTTTTCAGTAATGCAAACAATATCCCATACAGAATCCACTTCTGTGCTAATCTGAATGATTTTTCACAAACTACATACTTAAGTAAGTACTTTAATGGCACTGTGCAGTGTTAAAGTTCTGGAAATGACTAAGTAATTTCTTGAAAATTTGCTAGAAAAAAAAACCTGGAACTACCAGATGTTTTCTGTCTCCCAAACTGAGACTACTGTCAAATACTACATACAATTAGTTCACTTGGGCTTTTTTAAAACACTATTCGTAGATATTTCAAAGACTGCACTAGCAAGAAAACATTAATTGAAATTAGGAGAGGCAGCAGATACCACATGAATTCAGAAACAGGCAGAAAATGAAAGTATAATTTTAAATTCAGGAATTCTTAGATATTAAAACTTAATCTTCATTGGCATTTTTATTCCAACCCAACAAGATTTTGGGAAATAACTGAATACAACACTTCATTCACATATGGCATCCTCTCCCTGTGGCAAGTCTTCAGAGGGTTGTGAAAACATACCAGCACCACTGAGAGTGGATCAACAACATGAACTTCCCTGTGGCTGCTCATCAGAGCCAACTAAAGACTATAATTAGAAGAAGAAATAAGACAAGAATATAACGCATTCTGAATGAACACATATTTCTGTCAAGTGTCTTGAAATCTTTTGCAAAAAGTTTTACTCTTATTTTAATTGCTCATTACCTGTGGACTGTGTTGATTTGTTCCATGAGGGTTAGTGCCAGAAAGAAATTTCACTAACACATGAATAAGGTTGGGATCTGACACCAACAATTGGGCAGTACTTTCCTGAGCTCCAATGGCACTGCTTGGACCAGCTTAAAAATAAAGACATAAAAATTACATGCATAATCTTAAACATTAAGCATGAATCAAATATTTATAGCGTAAATCCCTAATATTTATTTAATGATGTGGAAATATTCTCAGCTAAATTAGCTACCAAAAGCCTCCTTACTCAGGACTACAATTTTGAGTTTTCCAGTAAGTACAGATATAAAGCCCCAAACCTGTCCAATCAGTGTTCCAAGCTTGCTAAGGCAGTCTTCCTGAAGGTAGAGATTAATTTTGTAGGTGCAATACATACAGACATTTTTGATTTGTCTCTTTTTCTTAGTCCAACACTTCAATAAGGCTCAAGTGCATTTTTTATTTTGTCAGACAGAGACCAAGTTTTCTGTTATCCTGTAAACAATCACACTATTTTTGTTTTTGGCACATGCAAAGACTTCTCAGAAAACTGTAGGGAGCATAACAGATAAGAACTCTGAAGACTGTAATTTGAATTAAAATTCACCCTTCAGTGATCAAACAAACGAGCTCTACCAAATGGGAAGTCTTACTCTTGCAGTAGTAGCATACTGAATCAATTCAAAACATTGAAAAAAGCACAACAGGAAACAGATCCTGCAAAAGTGGGACAATGCTTTTGGATAAATGCCATCATGCCAATGTTCTCCTTTTCACCACTGGCTCAGGTGTACAACTCCCCCCGCCTGGGGGAGTTACAGGGACATTCACACATAGGCCTGAAGGTGTTCATCCCTTCTGATAAGGTGTAACTGACTCAGCTACCCTGTCTGTAAGAGACACCTGTCACGTCTTATGTGCCCCCAGACTCATTTCTGGGCCCTTCCACCGTAAGACTGTGCATGATCCTGTGTTGCATCTGATAGTGTAAAACTCCTTGTCCAGTGGGGGCACCTGGGCATTCCCACCTGAACTTGAATGTATATTAACCCACTGAACTCTGTTTCCTAGGCCTCTCCCACCCCGATGGATTAAAACTGTGACCATCAATTCCACCAATGGATATCTAAATTGCAACAATCAAATCCTGTCTCTGGATCCACAGGTAATGATACTTTTCCTCTCCCTTATCTACTCTTATCCTTTCTCTTTTTTTTTTCCTTATATGTTTTCCAAAGTGATATGTTTGTATTTCTATATTGTTTCAGTTTTACAGATAATAACCAAAACAGCTACATACCTCCTTTTCCATTACAACCAAATTGCTCTAAAATAAACCTGCCATACAGGTATGTATCTATATCTCTCCCTCTCACCCTATATATATACATGAACACTGATCATTCAGTAGGGCATTGTTTCACTCTAATCCATCCCAAGGAATCTATTAACAAGAACTTGTAACCTGGCCTTCAGGGACAAGTTGCGACACTTGCATCTCCAACCCTTTCCAACTCAACTCCAACTCACAATCCCACATACAAAATGCACAACCACAGTCATATGCTCAAGTGTGCCTGCCATGAACCACAGGGATTGCTTCTGAGTAGCTTTTTATTCACCTACTGATCTCAGGCAACTACCAAAGAAACTCTTGCAAACACACAGCTGCCTGTCAGTGTCAGAGAAGAACACTGAGCCTCATAACACTTGCAAGATATTCACATATGATCCCAGAGATACACACTGCATAAATTTTGGGAATTTTTGCCAGTCTACAGATAGAAAATGAAGAGGTGACAGTACATGTGCATATTAACTGAAGGCAATTATACCAGAAATCAGGCCATGTTCTGTTCTCAAATACTAAGAGTGAAGTCTCAGTTTGTGCACAGTAAGTCTCTTTCATTAGTTTTTTGCAGCTCTATTTCTTCACCTGATGGCAAAAATTTCAGCAGATTTTTGTGAGACTGATTTCTAAATAACATCACAGAAAGGGGACATATAGTAAAAAAGTTAAGAACCAAGTTCATCTTAAAGTCAATGATTTGAAATGGCAAATAAGAAAAAAGATTCACAGGCAACGTTTAAAAACTACTTCCTTTAATTTCTATCAGTCTTGTGGCAAAATATCATTCACAAAGTGAGATTATTTCTACTGTGTTATGGAGCAATATAGAAAATGTGAGATACACTGGTATGCATAGGGAAATGAAATAGCTGTGTTTCTATTTTAATAGATTCAGCTGCTGGGGGTTTATTTTCAGTTATCTTAATATAAGCAGTGACTTATAAAATATGCAGGCATATTTCTAAAAATATTCCTACTCTGTCAGAAAAACTTCAGTCTCACTCATAGTAACTCAATCATTCCTCTCTGCTAATTCTTCTCATACTACAAAACTAATTCCCAGGGATCATTAGCTGATCCTAAAACGTTTTTTGGAAGACAATAACAACTTACTTATAATGACATTTTATTTTACCATAAGGGTTTCTGTTTCCCATGGTACAACCAATTCAAGGAGCTCACTCTTGAAAAGCCCAAAGTTAATGGAGAACAAAAGTACATATATGACAAAAGGAATGCTGTGGAAGCCTTCTGATGGAATCAACACTCATCTGTACATCAATAAAATTGTCAACCTAAGAAAACCAACCCTCCAAACTTACCATTAAGCTGCATATTTGTCATGAGCGTTAGGCTGTGAAGCACGAGGCACCATGTCCGGAGTAAAGTATTAGGATACCACGCCAGAACTGACAGGAAGCTAGTTACTGAAGCTGTCAAGAAAAACAGTTTTTTACAAGTTTTAATCTTCAAGGTATTACTATAATTTTCTAATTTTTACTGCAAGGTGCTATGCTGATTACTGTTATTAATATTATTGTTCCTTGTATTCATTTTGTTTTGACAACCACTGTTGCAGGAAATTAGGAAAAGAAACCTCACCAACACTTCACAGGAACTGGCCCACAGAAGTTCCTACAGTGTGCAGACCCTGACACCTCAAAGAAAATGATGCAAAATGATGAAACTGGTTTCAAATTTTCTCATGGAAGTCAGTGTAACAGGTTCATTATACCAGGCATTAACATTTTGGATTATCACCACAAGACACCAAAGACTTTCTTAATTATACAGTATAACATAGTGCAAGAAAGAAAATTCAGCATATCTTCATACTAGTTTAGTAGTCAACAGTAATGGAGCTTTCCCACTCTACTGACCCCTTTGTTAAGCGAAGGATCATAGGATGGTACAAAAGAGATTAAATTAGTCAGAAAAGTGCATACAGTTGCACAGTTCAACTCAGACTAAGAAGTGTATTTTAATGAGTCCTCTTGGGAATAATTATGAATTAAGAACCACAAATTTTACCATTTCATTTCTAATAACTTTATAAAAATTGAATGAACCAACTCTTGGTTACACACTAGCAATGTATTTTCCACTCACAGCAGAAAACGAGACCAAGAGTTCTTTAATAAGAACACAGAAATTATCTCAACACTGATCTTAGCAAAAATACTTACTGCAATACTTTTTGCTTATTAGCAAAACCTGAGTATTTAAAAAAAAAAACAAGCCCAAACTTATTTCTCATATTTAATATATTTTACCTTGGTTCAGGGAAACAACTGGTATTCGGTTAGCATTATAAAGGAAAATATCAGCACCACTATCTTTACTTCCAGAGGAGCTGGAATTCAGGCTTAATGTGAGCCATAGCTGCAACAGGGATTCAAGCTGAAAGAAAGGGGAAAAAAAACCCACTATGGACCAAACTCAGAACCCCAGAGAATCAAAGTTTTAATTTTAAAAGCCTGATCTACATTGTCAGCTGCTACTGTTTCACTGCACACACACTCTCTCTCTCTCTCCTTTACTGGATTTGAAAATTCTGCTACACATAATATTCAAGGCAAATTCAGCCTAACTATTGAATGCTTCTGCTATTGTTTTTGTAATTGATTTCTTCTAAATAACTTCTTTTAAGAAGTTTCTTCAAACTTCTCAAACTTAAGAAAACGCATCTTTACACACTGTTCAGAAATATCTTTAACATAACCTTATACCTGTGACATGTACAGGTAGGCTTACAGGTTTGCATGGAAGCTTTTGGAATGTTATTAAAGTGACATTTCCCAGTCAACCAAAATTATTCAAAAGGCCCATTTATCTAATGAGAAACCTCAGGGACACTGATGCTTACTCTGAGTAATACCCCTGAGGAAAAGAAACTCTTTAGATATTCTGGGAAAGCACCAAGGATGTTTACACAAGAAACTATATTTTGGATGAGATATTTAAAGAACAATTGAGGGATGGAGTCAGCCACTCTATCAAAATTTCAAGAGGCAGGCAGGCATCTAATCATTATATACATAGCATGCATGGCATTCCTTTGTATGAATCAAGAAAAGCATTGCTAAACCTTTGAAATAACTTTTCAAAAAGCAAAAATTTGCTAAATTTGCTATTAACAAACAGGATCATTGGATAATTCAGATTGGAAAGAACTTTTGCAAGTTATCCAATCTAATCTGCTCAAAGAAATGCCAAAGAAGATATCAGACTTGGTCGCCTGGGGGCTTACTCAACCAGGTTTTGAAAACCTTCACAAATCTCCATTTGTCATTAAGTGTCACATAGAGGCATTTTTTATTAAAAAGCAAACATTATCATTCACTGGACGTACAATCTTGTTTTTAAATACGAAAACGTATACCAGTTTTCCACTGTAACAAGCAATGTCTGCTTTGACAAAAGTTTTCAGCACTTTATTTATTACATTATCAGTACTGTTGTCCATGACATCTTCATAAGCAATAAAGTACCTAACATAACAGATTAGTTGAATCCTAAGTAGCAAGAAGTAGTGAAAACCAACTCAAATTTAGAGACAAATACTACCGAAACATTTAAGCATTTTAATGTTTAAAACATTAAAATTCAAAATTCTCTACCTGAACATGGTGGACCTGTAGCATGGAAAAGAGTTTGTTGAAGCATGCACTCAGCATAGGTATAGATGACAACTGCACAATCAGCTGGGCATTTTGGTTAGCAGCATGTAATCCCCTCAGCAATGAATCATCTGTGCCACTGGGAGACTGCGTCACTAGAAAACAAAACAGCACACCATCCCTCTGTGAATTACTTTGAGAAGTTGCCAGAAGTAATTTCATAATTATTTCCTTGCATTTTATACTTAAGCGAAAGACACTTTTTTATAATTTAGAAGAACATCTTCAATGTAGTGTTCAGTTGAATTGGACTACTGACTACCACAGTAGTGGCATACTTCAATATCAGACATTTCCAACTGTATGGAACTGAGTCCACACAAACACATTTTCACATCTATTACAGCATGTCCTGGTAACACAATGGTAAGACAAACAATTGGAACATCTCTTTCACACATTACAGTACAACTGTTGCAGCCAATAATGAACTTCCAGAGAATAAAGTCTGAAGGTGTCACTAAACCTACTCCACCACTACATAATCAACCAAAGAGTGAATGCACATTAAGGTAGCCAGAGGGCTACAAAGAATCACATTTTAACAAGATGGGCAGCACAACTCACTGAAAAAAAGGTTCAAAAGTAAAACACTCTATGAGTGGCTTTTTTAACATAAAGCTACTGAATAGCTGAGTTCAAAATTGTATTCAAGTATTTTCACTTTCATCACTTAGTAGGTGTAACTGTCAAATGCAAAGAACTTTCAAACACCAAGAATGAAGCTTCACATAGGAAACTTAATGTTCACTTGAACCTAGACCTAAAAATGAAAACTTTCCCTCCTTTGTAGCATAATCCACATGCACAGTTGACTGTTTCACAAAATGTCTCAAAGACAGGCATAGAAATTATTAAAAAATCTGAATAAAGAACTATCTCTGAAGTTCAGCCTAATAAAAAAATTCAAGCAAAATGTAACTTTTTCTAAGCTACTAAGTGACCGCAGAAAACATTACTACAGATTTCAAAGCATCATGATCATTATGTAAAGACAATGATTTGACAACATGTAGTTACATGTAGGAGATGTATTTGTTAATGCTTGTAGAATGGAATCAGCCTCCAGTGTGGACATCATTTTCAGCATCAGCTCAGCCTGCTGCTCAAGTCCAACTTCGAGACGTGCATCTAAAGCTACAAGAGGCAACAAAAAAGGTAACTCTGAGCTGTATCAAGGACATACACAATTACAGAATCACAGAATATTCTGATTTGGAGGGGACCCACAAGGATCATCAAAGTCCAGCTCCTAAGAGAATAGCCTGTACAGGGATTGGACCCACAACCTGGGGTGTTATCAGCACCATGCTCTGAACAACTGAGCTAATTTCACCTTTAATTTGTTCCTCTAACTTTCATTCTTACAGATTCTTAACATTTCTTAATGTTAATTTCTTAACATACAAATTCTTAACATTTACATTCTTACAGACTTGAAATATATAATTATTAAAATACTGTATTTCTGTGAAACACACCCATATTTCCTTCCACGCTCATTTTACTATCAAACATGACAATCTGCATATGTTCATTTCTTCCTAAGGCAATAGCTCTCAAATGAGAATCAAAAAGTTGTTTTTTTCCAGTGTGGCAGAAGAAAAAAAATCTATCACCCAGTCCAGTAGTACTCCTACAAATGAAACATGTGTGCCACTTCACTTCTTTGGGGTAGAGCCAACTAGAAAAGAGCTTCCAAAATTTCCTGAGAAAATAGGAAAGATTTAAAACTGCCTATAAATGCATTGCAAAATGTCAGAAAATAAGACTTTCTGCTATGTTGGGCTTTTTAAAATGTAAGTTTCACATTATACTCTCTGTTACTACAGGAAAAAGAAAGTGGGATATATAAAATGTAATTCGTTCCCTTTAAAATACATATATATTGCTAAAATAATTTCTTGTTCTGAAGTGTCAAATACAGTATTAGAGAATAGAGACCCTAAACAGAACTTTAATTCATTGCTTACCTTGAGAGACTGATATGCTGACAGTTTGTGATCCATTTTTCTCTGTAGTTACAGGTGGTTTTGCAACTGGAATTCCAACACCACCAATGTAAGGATTGTAATTGTAGGTGCCATATTCAGCACCCCAGTAATCGTACCAGGTGCTGCTTATAGGCTTAAAAAACAAACACAAAACAAAGGCAAAACAATAAACAGCAAGTTTTTAAATTGCCAGAAGTTTTTAATGACTAACAACAAACTCGGAAGTTAAAAAAAATTAAAACCACAAGATTGGTTCCAATAGCTTTAGAAAACTGTTTCAATTCTTATTGAAGTATAAGCTTCTGAATCCTTAGTGATTGTCAAAATCCAGCAATGTAGTTAGCTGCCTCAAAGATTCAAGAAGCCAATTTGAAAACGTTATCATCAGTTTTTCTTCACACATTTGTACCATATTGTAAATTCGGAAGTAGAGTATTACACAGATATTTTGAGGAGCTATTTATCAAGAATACTATACTATTAACTGTACTAATTCAGTACCTTGAAGCCTCAGTGAGGCTCAGGGACTATTTGTACTGGGCTCTGAAAAACAAACAGTTGAGTAATCTCTGCTTGTGTCCTAATTTAAGACACTAAGAAAGCATATGGAATACAAGGAAAAAAAGTAATGTAACACTGTATAAAGGCAATTTGCATTTGCAATTTTGCAAAATGCTGGTCTTTTTAATGGTGAGATCTAATACTAACTGTCATTTTACAGACATGGAAGCAAATATTAAGAAGGATTAAGAATGAAGAAGTGGTTTTATGGCTGGTTTTTTGTAGACATCAAAGCAGGCCATAAGGTGATAAAGGCAGCTTGGATGAAGCTGACTAAAGAGTACTGCCACATGACATAACAGGAGAATAAAGAAGGCAGAAAATATCAGTAACACAGAAATACAGCAGTAAGTGTAATTTTTGGTGGTAGATTGAGATTTAAAGAAAAAAATCTTTACATGACAGGTAATTGGTGAAAGGGCATATGAGGGAATACAGAAAAAAAAGTCAGTGTTTTCTGAGCAAGTGGTGAGACTGATAATTTAGGTTAATTCAAATGAGAGGTTTAAGTCAATAGTGAGAGGCATGGAAAAACTCCAAATGTCATCCTTCTAAACAGAGGAAAGAGGCTCAATATTTCATTATGAACGATGTGTTTCTTTAAAGTCTAAATAATTTTTGTTTTTCATATACATTGACAATACTGTAATTGTAAAATATGTATATGTTTAGCCCTCATTTTAAGTACAAAAGTACTTAGTAATTTTCTTGTCCCCCAGTGAAGTAAATTTTGAAGTGACTTGCTTCCCTTCATAGTCTGAAGCCAATCTGAGCACAAGCTACTGCTGGCTTCCTTTTTCAAAGACAATACTAACAGTATAAACTCATCTTAAGATCAGTCACAGCAATGGTGCTCTATTCTTAATAAAAAGGACAAGACTAAATCTTATTTTTCTATGATGCTTTTGTTGTCTGTAACATGTGCTAGTGTGAGTAAACTCAGACAGAACCTCTTGTTTACACAAGGATCTTCATGCAAAAGCGAAGTATTTTGCAGTCAAGTGAGATGTGAATATTGACATTCTTTCCTGTCATTCTACATTAAACATCATAATAAACTAGCAGCAGGTCTAAGACATCAAATACCACTACTGAAGAAGTGTAAGAGTAAGGATTTTTCTATCTCACATGTAAAAGTTATCCTGAAAATGTAGATGTGACATACCTTGAAGACTTTGGCTGCAAGGGGATCTTTTTCCAAATCAATATCCAAAGGATCAATATCGACTTCCATCAGGTCTTGCAGTAATTCAAGATCAATGTCCTTATCTTTTTCCAATGATGACAAGGGTGGAGCACCTTGAATCATTAAAAGAGTATTAACACTAGCAAGTAAAATTTATAAAACAAGGATGTATAATATACTTAACAGATAATTTTAAGCTTTTTAATATTATAATTTAGTGGTAAAAGTTAAAATATGCAATCAAGTTGCCTTTTTAAAAGTAATAGAAAAAACAACCATTTTTCACTTGTCAGATGTAAAACTAACTTGAAGAATTACTCACTCTGCCTATATTATCAGAAACTATTTATGCTATCACCAAAAAGTCTTTTACTGATACCTTGATAGATCAGTAAAATTTCTTTTAATCTTTTCAATAAATAGACATATCAAAAATTATGGACTAATTTACCTGTGATGTCATGTGTCAAAGGCTCATCTATGGTTTCTACTAACTGAACTGTGGACTGCTGGAGAGAGTCATCAGAATCTCCAGCGGAAGCTCCAGCATCTTCTACCAAAGCACTTTCTTCCATAGCTTCAGCTGCTATAGGAGCCAACAATTCTCCTAGGTATTAAATCAAACAGACAACTTAATTTCAAACTTTTATTCCCATTACAAATTAACATCCCAGTGCCTATGCCAGCTGTCATTTTTTCACCTAACTCTTGAATTCTCTGGGGGCTGTTTCTTCAAGGGGAAGTATTTTGAATAATTTTCAAATAATCAGGGCCATATAAAAATGAACTTTTTCAATGCACAAGTCCCTCTAATTGCAATTTTAAAGCACATTTTTACACATTAGCCTAAATGTTATGATTTGTTGGGTTTGTTTGGTTTTTTTTATGTATTTTGGACTGCATCAGCAGATTCTAGTGATAAACTCTAGTGAACATAGTTATAAACTCCCCCCCAAAAAATATTAAAGGCTGAAAGATTCAAGTGCAAGATGCTTTCTGAAGATTATGAACTTAAAACAAACCTGCTAGAATATCCTGTAGCATACAAGTCAGAGAATACTGAGCCCATGCTCCTCCCCAAGAGATGTCTCCTCTGTTAAAGTCAGTTCCAACAAGAAGCAGCAATAATCGTTCTAATTGAGTCTCATTTACAATCTCACATAAATGAATTGTTGGTCTTGTAGCATTTGCAATTCTAGCAAGAACCTATTAAAAAAAAGAAAGATAAATATATGCCTAATCATAGTTAAAAGTATATAGTAATTTTATTTTCTATGATTATTAGATTTTGCTGACAAATAAATCAAGTATTTTTACCAGCTCACACTTTGGAATTTTATGAGTGTAATTACGTGAATATATTTTTTTAAAGTTAATTTTTCCATGCAATTTTGAAGACACCACATTGTAAGTCACTCAAAAAGCAACAAATCAGAAAAACTACTTCACCAGAAATGATTAGAAATTTTAGTGCTGCAGCTAATTTTTTACAATCAAACAAGCAAAAAAGCAGTAATGGAAAACTAATTTAAAGTGGCTGCTACAGTGGTTGCTACTGCAGCTACATAGCGATATTCTGTTTACCTTACAAACAAAAAGAAGTAAATCTGCATGACAAGTAAAGTCCATGGACAAGAGAAAGAGTGCCAGCTTTTGCACTACAGAAATGCAACGTTCATGGGCCAGTGTAAAGGGAAGTGGTTCAATTTCTGGAGTTTCCTTTGCTGTTGATACTTCTGCATCTAAAGAAGAACGAGGCCATTCTGCAGTTCGACGCAGGCGTATTAAGTCCTTGAAGTGCTGCAGAAATTAAATTTGAAACAACAGTTACAGTTTAAACCTGAACTCTAAATCTTCCCCAATGAATCAGTGTGGCAGCAATAACAGAGACTTCTTCAAGAAATAGAAGGAAATCTAAAAATACATGAGAATCTGGAATGGAATTAAGGCTGTATTGGCAGAAATTTGTTTTGGCAGCATGTTATCTCAGATGACAAAAGCATAATCAAATTCAGTTCTGCAGAAGTGCCAATTAAGCCTTATGTATGCCATAACACATATTGAAAATACATATTTTCAAAGTTTCTTTCATATTTCCACACTTGTACATAAAGCTACAGTTACCATAAAGTGAACAACATATAAAAATAGCCAATATGGAAATTTACTCTTACAAGAACACTGACTTTTCAGTTCTTTGCATTCAGTAAATCATCAGTAATTTCTACATTTCTTAATACTGCCATGATACAAAGTATGCATTAGCCATACCATTAATTGAACTAGTTTGATTTTTGATCATGGCTCTGAACTACAACCTTTTTGATAGAGGGCCTACATGAGACAGAGAAAAGAAGGTGTTTTTATTAATCCTCTCATCCCCCAAGGGCATTCATTTAGCAGCTCAACTCATTGTATCAGCTACACTAACAGTCATTAGATAATACAAATGCCTCTGATAATCTCACTTAAGCAGTAGCTACTGAAGCAGACGAAGGAAAGAGTCATTTACTAAGACAAAGGTTTCACTTTCTCCTAAATACCATATACGTTTTACATCACTCACAGTTTGTCATAACTAAAAGTGATTAGTAGGCAAAATAGCAAAACCCACATAAAATGCAACTATCAAGGGTACAGTAACACTGTAGCTAAAAGTTAAGAAATTACAAGAGGAAAAATCTTTAGTTCAACATGGTTTTTTTAATGCAATATGGCTACTATGAAGTGGAATTAAAACAGCTGGACAGCACAGTTCAGCCAGTAACTCATTTAAAGATGTCTCAAGGGGCCACCAGTGCAGCAGCCCCCTTGGTATAACCTGCTGGAATAAAGCAGAAGATAGTGCAGGAAAGAACAGCTCATGACAAGCACAGTTAGTGAAAACTTAGGGCTTTATTTTTATGCTAGTGATTTTTTTTTTCCATAATTACCGGAAGTTTTAAGATTTCCCTTTAGATTGCCTGTAAGATCCAACATCGTGTAATGTTCCACAGACCTATTTTCAGGCATCCTAACAGACATGAGCACTTCTTGAACTAGGGAGTAAATATTTCAAGAGACACCAAAGTTTGGTAGCTAGAAAGATTTACACCTTTTTTGTGTTCCCTGCAAAGTCCATGTTGTCATCACCTGAAATCCCTAAATTTCAAAACCAAAACAATTCTTTAACTATATCATCAACTCTCAATATCTGGGACTTACTACAAGATGCCACAACTGAAGTGGTGACTACCTTCAGGAAGCTAAGGAGCTTATGACAAACTTCAAAAAATAATTCTCAAAAGTCGTATTTATTAGTTTGGGAAGACAAGACATTGGCATGATTATTTTCTGATTACTCAACCAGGAAAGCATCTAGAAGAGCATCATGCATAAAAGCTAGCCATATAAAGTACTACTTTCTCTTTTTACTGCTGCATGTTATCCAAAGCTTAATGACTTGACTGGCATTCCCAAAGCTACAAGTTTATTAGTAATTTTGGCCATGACTACCTAAAAGAACCCAGTAGAACGATACACTATTTTTCACAGAGCAATAAATTTCCAGATGGCTGCTTTGTTTCAGTATTAGAATATACTTGATAGCAGCCATGATGAAACAACTTTTTATAATAAAGTCAAAGTAGGACAAAAATGACTTTGCAGGAACAGGTCTTTTCACACAAAGGACAAGAAGTCAGTTACAGTTTCAGAACATCATACCTTTGAAGTAGCCTGCTTTAGTTTTGCCTGTTCTACTAAAAGTTTGTATGATGATCCTTTGTTGCTTTGTATTTTCTCTTTTTCCATCTGTTCCACCAAAGCCTTCTGTTTTGCTTTTAATAAGTTAAGTTGCTAAAAGAAAATGTTAATAGGAATAAATGAAAATTTAAAGCAATAAGATGTTAAAAGGATCAGTATGTTCACATGATAGCAATCTTCAGTTCAAACTGTAACTTGAGCTTTTAAAATACTTTTAAATCACAGCTTAGGTGCTTGCACTCTGGTGTACTAAGATTTATGTAGAAAGTACATTACATTTACTGTCCAACAGAGTACAACAGTACACTCCAACATTTGTTTTTCCAGCAGATCCCTTGCCCCATGGTTTTAGGTGAATGTCAAAGAAGTTAGGCAGCCTTTAGCTACAGAATCAGACCTATGCAAAAGCAAGGCTGAATGAGTCCCAATGCCAAAGCTGTTGTTTTGAGAAATGAGATACCCTATACATGAGACATACTCCTGTGAAAATAGCCACTACCATGCAGGAAGTCACCTGTTTATGATGCACAAGCTGCTTTCTGATCTTTCGGGAATACAGTCTATCCAGGCTGCTGTTGCCTTTAGTGGATCTGCTCAGACTCTGAGTGTGAAGGCTATTATTTATAAAACTCCACTGATTTCCTAATGGAAATAAAGTAAAAAAAAAAATTAATCCACCTTATTAAACCGTATTTAGAGAAAAGCCTTTACGTTTCAATGGTTTGCATCTCCATTCACAAAGTACTAAAGAAACAAGCTAAATCTAACTCTTGTCATTATTCAACTATCCCCACTCAGAGTATTTCTGTGTGATTTTAAAATGCAGTAGTACCATTTTTTTTCATTATTCTTAGAACATATAAGCAGGCAAGCAACTCTGTCCTAAGTAAAAAAAGATGAACAGCTTCATAACATAAAAATTTTATTTTTTAGGAAAGATATTAAAAGAAAACCACAGCTAATCAAAATAATGACAACAATGACAACAATGACAACAATGACAACAATGATACTAACAACAACAACATATGGGATATATTATTATTATTATTATTATTATTATTATTATTATTATTATTACTACTACTATGACCTATATTATGAAAACCAGAAAAAAAATTAAAAATAGTGGATACAAATACCAAAACATTTATGAAGTCACTCTGCCGGCCCTTTCTCACAATACAAAGTGTCTCAACATGGTGCACTCTCAATTGTAAACTCCCAGTCACAGAGTAATATACAGACATTTTACAAACTAAAATCAATTCTGCATTTTTCACTTGAAAAATGAAAGAGATCATATTTATAAGGAGATGGGGATGTAAATAAGCAGACAAGAATGAAAATAAAAAGATCATAATGCATCAAAGATGCATTTTTAAAATCTCTTTTTTTCAAGTGAATAGAAAATGCATTTCAGGTATTTGAACAGCTCCCAGAGCAACACCCATAGAATCAAATTCTGATAATAAATGTGATGTACCTGTCAAAAATCGTTCCCTCTCTTTTCCATTCAGAGGTTTCTTGGCTGTGGATGCTTCATCTTCAACAGTAGCTACATAATCCAGTAGTCTGGACACCAGCATTACAACCCAACTGATCATGGGAATATCTAAAACTCCTTCAAAATAAACAAATTTCAGTGCCTTAATAAATTTCTGAAGACATAACAAACGTCACACATTTCTAGGCCAAAGACTCCACTCCCCTCTTTTTGTTTTTTAAAAGGAGAGTTAGAGTCTGAGCATGCAAAAATGAGGGAAGACATCAGTATAAAACTTAGATGCAAATGAAAATGTCACAGTTCTCTTAGTCTGATGAAGTTGGAAGTCAAAAGCTTCATCTCAACTGTTCAAGCTAAAAATTAAGCAGCATTGTTCTTAAAAAGAGTAAAAAATTTTACGTCTAAATTTCCTAAATACCAAATGCATAATGACAGCTGCTTGCATTAAAGCACACAAAGTTGATATCTCAAATTCTACAGTGTGCCATTCCTTCATCAAGCAGGGCTCCAATAAGATAGTTATAACCATGCATACAGATACCTCCATCTTTATTTCTCCATCAGTGTATTTTCATGTAGCTATCTGAGTAAATTGCAGGAAAGCCAAGAGTGACTTCAGACTAGGTGAACCACACTGATGGCACTAATGACTGGCTAATGCCTATTTCAGTCTCACACTTTAAATGCCATATTTTTGTACAGGCAGAAAGGAAAAAAACACATCTTGTGCATCATGCAAGAAAAATCTTTGTACACATGGAAATCTAAATGAACAGTTCCAAAGTCCATGACTGCTCCACAAAACCAGAAACCTACAAATAATGACCATTTAATTACAGTCATTATGCAAATGGCATAATGCTACTATGTCAATACAGCAAAGACATCAGCACTAGAGGTTACACCCACATTTTCACATCAGTGCACTGTGCTGAGCCACATTTAACTACATTGTACTTTTCATGCATTGACCTCAAAAAACCAGTAATTAATTCAAACTACTATTAAATGCAGATCAAACAAGAAAACTAAGGCACAGAAACAATCCATCCAAAATCGCATGTAGCTGTTGGCATCCAAGAGTAGGATGTAGCCTGACTTGTTAACTGCAGTTTCCTGAGCACACTCTGACAGAAAGCAGCCCATCCCATGCAGGCAGAGGAAGGACCCCAACAAGTCCCTAACAGGACCTGGACTGGAACCACAGACTAAATTGCAAGAACAGAAATGAGGAGCCCTGGTGACCGCTACACACCTTTTTGGTTGGCGGAACAAAAAGAAAGGATTCTGCTGCAGAGTGAAGTACATACCTTTTCATACTTCTGTTAGAACAAGACCATTTTATCTCCTTTTATCTCTCTCTCAAAAAAAATCAAAATTCTCTGCTTCTCTCCCTCCCTCCCCTCCAAGTGTCTTTTGCTCATTCCTTTTTTCTTCTTCTAGCCTCAAATTTTACAACTTCTCTCCACCCATAACACTCACCTCTTGCTCTGATTTTCCTTTGCTTTTCCACTTTTTCCCCAGTAAGTTTTCACCCCTTTGACCCTGATTTATGTGTGATAGCTCTCAAATAGGAATTTCTTCTGCCATACCTGATGCTTCCACCACACATAATACTGCCCTAGTACTCACCTGTACTGTCCAGGAAGAAGGAAGCTGGAAGACCAGCAAATAAAGCTCTGAAGTATCAGTTACTTCTGCTTCCTAAAGTCCTCCATGAGGACAACTAGTAAGGCAAGAGCTATGAAAGGAATTGGAAGCTGTGGGGAGAGTGCAAACAGAGGTAGAGGAGATGTAAGCTTGGGTTTGCCTCAAACTAGTTAGAGACTATAGCAGGATATAGTCCCAATAGAGAAAGCACATGGTAGATCAGTGGGAAGCAATAGGACAGCTTCTGACACCAGCTGTAAGTCTGTTAACATAAGGACACAGGGAAAAACTAAGGATGGAGTCTCAGCTGGCACTTTACAGACCTCACAAGGCTATGAATTTTGAACAACTTATCTTCTATGATGCTTTGCTATCTGTACATAACAAATGAAGTAGCCTAGAGTGTGATGTCTTTCAAAAGTAAGAATTTGCGTCAACCTTGGGGTAGTTAAGAGAACACTCAAAGAAAATCAAGTTTGCAGAATATAATTTCAGTAAATTTTTAGGATCAAAAAAATGTAAATTCCTTTTAACTACAAAAAGCCCCACAGGAACAAACTCCATGTAGTTTGCAGAAACCATGCAGACACACGTAACAAACTTGTCTTTGTATCTGTTTCACCTCAAAATCTTGAAACTTAGAAAGGATCTCATGAGCAAAAAGGTGCATTTCTTTCCAAACATTAAATTCCAAAGTCATTGACTAGAGCTGTCTATACATTGAATGTTCCCCCCACTCTGCCAAGGCTTCCTAGCTGAATTACAAACAATCAAATAGATTTTGCTCAGGTTTTAATGGGGTGGGGGAAGGAATCTCTTTTAGCACCTAAGGAACAAGAAGATTCATCACATTTTAAAAGAAAACTGTTTTAGAAATATCATAAACAAGCAATTTCTTCTTTTAATACACCAAAAATTGTGAGTTAGTCTCTCAATTTTTTAGTTTATAATGAATATGAAAATCATCTCCCAAATTAGAAGGCTACCTTCAGTTCTTCTGTGCACAGGTAAATGAGGTTGCAGTGGTGACAGCAGGTTATCCAGGAGATTAAGTAAACTTTCTAAAACACCACTGTTGCTAAGCGATCTTTGGCCAATGCAAGAAAGCAACATGAAGACCCTAAAAATAAAATTTACATACTTAAGATTTTATTTCTTTTTCAGAATAGTAATATCCTGCAACACCCCTTATACAACAATATTGTCCTAGACTTTCATCTGAAACACAGACAGGCTGCTACAGAAGGCAGTACTGTGGCCCAACAAGTAGACTGGATTTCACATTCTACTGTTGTTAAGGTTAATGCAGCATTTTAGGGTGAACATCTTCTCTTTCACCCTCAAGAGGTCAGCAGAGCCTTCCACATCTGAAACAAGATCTCATCCATTTTATTTTGTATTGCATATTACTAATAGCAGGGAAAGAGAATTAAATAGATGGGTTCTTATATCCTTGAATTAATGAATTTTAAAAAGATACAAAAATATAGCTGTTGCTATTCAAAGAAGGCAGAAAACCACTAGGCAGCAAATATGTTTGATTAAAATAAAATGCTAACATTTAGAATATTAAAGACCTCAATCAATAATCTGAAATAATCAATATATCTAACATTCAGTGCTCAACTCTACACGTTCTTGCTCTTATCTCAGTGCAGTCTTTTGCAGTGAATGCTAATAGTGTACCTTCCAGTCTCAATCCCACTTGCAAATACTGGAGAAGAGCAGCTCGATGATGAGGGTACATTTAAGCCTGATAAAGCAAAAGGCCATTTTTGACACTGGGGAACAATCCTGCTAGGTATGTGAAGATCCCCAAGTAAGAAAAAAACCCAAATATCTGTGGTGTAAGAACCAAATAGGTACAACAAATAACTGCAATAGGACATTTATCATCTGCAGTACTTTTCTGGGTCTATTTCTTAAAATCAATGAAAACCATGGCTAAGTATCCTTCACTTCCATTCTGTCAATTCCAATGTTAAGTTATGAACAATGGAATTACTTCAGTGATCCACAGGTAATGTATCAATACAGATTTATACCTTACCTGTCTTGTGGGAATATGAGAAGTTGTTCTGAATTGTATAATTCCTGCAGTACGTTTGAGAGAAACTGACCCCACCACCTTTCACCTCCACAGAGCTGAACAAGCAGAAGGCCAGTATGCAATCGTATCTTGGGGGTTCCACTGATACACAGGTGTTTAAACAACTCTTCACAAGCTTGAGCATGAAAAGTACTCTGCAGAACCACAGGAACTGAGTGCCCTTTTAAGAAAAGAGAACACCTCTGTTTAAAGGGACAATGATGTGAAAACATAGGAAAAAGTTTGCAGTAAATTTTTAGAACCACTACCATTAGACTAATTGGCACAGGAGTAATGGAAGTGGGAACATATGAGGAAATTGTGTTTTGTAGGTAACCCAAGGACAAGGCCATTTGGTCAAAACCAAATCAATACTATGTCAGTGCAAATACCCACACAGAATTTCCACAAAGCAAAAACCAAACCAAATCATGCTTTAGAACAAACTGGCACAGAAAGTAACACGACAGAACAATGTTCCATTTCTTTTTGCTTTTTTTCAAATACTACCAACTCCTACTCAGCTTTTTCAATTTCAAGTCTCCAAGACATCTTTCAATGGCAAGCTTAGGAAATAAAAATCTTTACTGGGTATCAAAAAATCGTGAACTAACTAGAAATACTGGTTTTATGAGTTCACTACCAACACCACGCTCGAGGCAATTTCTGCTTCCTTGCCCTGCTTCTAACTGCCTAATCCCTCCCCAGCATTGCACAGGCCTCAAAGCTCACAAATCCTTTCACAAGGTGATTCTGCCTGTGAAAACCACATGACTATTCTGCCTGGGCAGTTTTTTGTTACTTCAGCAAACCGCATCATATCACAGAAGGATCATATGACTATCTGAACAAAGGAATATGCAGCCAGAACTAAACAAAAGCAAGAAGGACCTTGACACCTTCTCCTATCCTTTTCAGGAAGTGGCTAGGCCAGCTTGGTGTCACTGGTTACACTTTACAGTGTATGTTATCAGCTGCTAAAATCACAGTAGATGTGACTTGGAGCGGCCTGGTCTAGTGAAAGGTGTCATTCTCCATGGCAGGGTGTTGGAACTAGATGATCTTTAATATCTCTTCAAACTCAAACACCATTCTACATTTCTATGATTCTACATCTAAACATAGTTTAATGGCCTTATAGTAGAAAAGTGCAGGTCAAGAAATAGAAATACTTGGAAATTGTTTCTACTAACATGACAAAAAAATCAAAACCTCAAAAAATACTGACCATTGGATGAATGCAGCAAACTGAGCAAAGTATCCAGTAAGTATCTAATGATGGTGCGTAACTGTTCTGTGGATGACATCTGAATCAACTCTTTTGGATCAGATTGTTCCTTCAGCGTTTTCCTGCTTGCACCTAAAGCTACTTTGAGTCTCTGAACAGCATGGTGAGCCAAGTTGAGTTGAAGCTGCAGCTGAATGCAGTCCTGGTAAGCAGAAAATACTCTGCTGTCTTCTTCTACTGCCTTGTCTGGCTTTCTCAAAAAGTACTGGGCGTTGTTAGCACTATTGAGTGGTGGCAGGTCAATACTCTGCAGGAGGATTTCTAACCGATGACAGGCCAAATTGTACCTAAAGGGAAATATTCAAAAAACACAACTCAATACACATTAGCAAACAGCAATACATTTGACAAACACATATGGAAAAAATACAGCGTAGTCTTTGTTACTGCTACAAAGATATTCACAACAACTCTATAACAGCAGAGTGTTTTTTGGTCTGAAGAATATAATGGGAAGGAAAAGAAATCTGTAACATTATGATATCCCTGTGTTTCACAGTAATAATAAGGAAATACAGTTTTATTTTTTGCTAACCTGCACTGTATGTCTTCTTGCAATGCAACCATCATTGCCAAATGTTGATCAATTTCTGGCTGATTTGCTGCTTCACCTTCTCCTCTGAGGGGATCATGCATTAGTTTCAGCTCATTTTCAAAGGGTAGGATATAGGTATGGCCATAATAAAATCCTAATGGGATTTTTGCTCGGGCATTTGTGCTACCATATCGACCAATAACAGTGATCTGAAAGAAATAATGCAACTATATTGTAACACAATTGTATCAAACCAGGAAAAATAAACACTAAGTCAAAAATACATTAAAAAATTATAGTCAACAAAAGTTTGGTCTAAAGAGAGGTTAAGTGAAAGTTCATGTACTAACAAAGATCAAGAACCTAAAAGATCTTTTTACCTTCATAAACCTGCAAACTGGGGGTGGCAGCAAATCGTGTAAAATAAGTGAATGTGTGCTAATGTCAGTAGCCACTACCAGCCGCCTTCCATCCACTTCTTCTCCTAAAGTCCAGATGTCAATGGACAAAGAAGCCAAATCTCCACAAGTGGGAATCAATACATCTGTCAGTAATATAGGTCTTCCAAAATCCAGGGTCACAAACCTTCTTGCTCCTAGGTGAGGAAAACAGGATTGCCTGAAAGACCAGTATGTGCTAACCACCAAGACATGTTACTTCTCAAACAATAAAGCCACTGTTTATGTGTTGTTTAAAAGGTATATAAAGGTTTATGCATTGTTTAAAAGGTACACTTGAGGCTAAAAATAGCTGTACAGTCTCAGAAACTCTCACTACAGCTTGAACACTTTGAGAAGAAAAATTTGGCATCAAGTTAAATGAAGCTGTTTTGCTTTTTATGCATTATTTTGAACAGGTGCTCTGTTGAGAGACCCAACATATTCCCAAAATCTCCAGGATTTTTCAACTATCACCAACTTATAGGTCTTAAACTCACAGATATGACAGAATGCAAACTGAGAAATATCTTTACTCTGGAAAGCTAAAAGAGACTGTAGCTAAGCAACTTATTTAAAGGCTCCGGAAAATACTCCACTTCTTACTAGAACATGTGTCAAAATTATTATTAGGAATTGTGGTTTTACCTGAGTGCATTCGCTCTATAATAATTGATTGATGAGGTGGAGGTTGAAGAAAATGTGAAGCATGAGATATTGCAAGAGCAAGGCCAGATCCAAGTGGATTCTGAGGAGTGGAAAAACATCAGTCAAATTAAGTGATTAAAATCTATGCATTTATTGTGAACTGTTAAAGATGTACCATTTTGACAACACCTCACTACACTTAGATTTAAGCATGAACCATCAAAACACTAAGTTTGAACTACTAAGTTCAAAGGATTAAAAACTCTTTACACAGTTAAGCTAGCTCCAATAAAGACAAACCATATGAGGTACTGTAACAATACTATCTTGCTTTCCTAAATTCTTTTCATATGGTATAAAGTTGTGATATAGTTTTCACATCTCACCCAAATAAAGATATATTTACTAGTACTCAAGTACAAATTAAGACCCTGGAAATGCTTACAGCATCTTGTTACTCTAAGAAAAAGAAAAGAAAATAATTACCGTTCTAGACTTGCTTGTATTTTTGTTATGTGCTGCAAGGTTAACTGTTGGGGGGTCAATGACTGAACCAGGAAAAAGCTGAGCAAGCTCTGCATTAATAACAGCAGAAACTGCTTCATTAGGTGGAGTCAAAGGTGGAGTCATGAAGAGAGGAGTTGTTTTTGGGGTGGGTGGAATGACATCTGAAGGATGAATGAAGAACCCTGGAGCTGCTACTGTATTAGAAGGCACAGAGTTGTGAACAGGACCAACTGCTGATGCTGCTGCTGCCGCTGCTGCTGTTGTCTGATGCAGTTTTGCTTCCAGCTTCGCCTTCTGTGGAGAAGATGAAAGCAATGTATGTAGCAGATAATACCACTTGTGAACACGGGAGTAGTACTGAGCCACACGTTCAACTCTGATTATAAAACTGCATTTAATAAGCCCAAGCTACCTTCAATATAGCCAAGTTGGATGACCAACTATAAGCTGAAAAATTAAACCATTAAACTATCTATTTAATTTGACTCACAAGCTGAGGAACACAAGTAATTAGATGGAATAATCAAAAAAAAAACCAAAACCCTACCACTGAAATGCAAGGCAGAGTCAACACAGCCAAGCACTGGTCAACTAACAGTGGCTTGGCCAACTAACAATGGCTTTATGACTGGCACTTCCCTGTGTCAGCAACTGTGCTGCTCATTTCAGTATGCTTTTCCAATTTCAGACTGATATACTTACGAAGACTTAGTTCTTATTACAAACTCCCAACCCACCCTTAAAATACACAAAAACTAAGTCTGAAAGACCAAAGCAGCATGGGAGACGCTCCCAGAACTTTGCTTAAGAAGAGCAAACCAGAGTGCTGAGCAGTTCCTTTCTCAAATATGCTACGGAGAAAAAAAAAAAGGCAACTAGTTTTGTAACTACTTTGTCAGCTTTCGAAGTTTAGATACAGCACTAAAAAGAGCCAAATAGCCTCCAACCTGTTGCTGAAGCTTCAAAAGCTGCTGCTGTTTCTCTTGCAGCACCTGGAGCTGTTGCTCGGCTGAGGCCATTGCATGAGAGAGAGACTGCAAAGCTACCTGGGCTGCTGAACTCAGTGCTGTCGAGGCTTCCCCAACTGTTCCAGAAGAGAGGCCACCAACTGCTGGGGTAACCCCAAAGGTACTCACTGGCATGAAACAAACAAACAAAACAAAACATGTATGTAGAAATTATAAAACACACCTTTAATTCCTTATTAATTGTTCAGAGTGATGTAAAAACAAGAGATACCTCTTTTTATCCAGTTCCTGCTACAAGGTAACATCATCTTGAGTTACAAAGCATATGGTTTGTAGACTATGCACATTGGTCATACATGTAACACTTGGATTACCAAAAAAACACCTAGAAAAGCTCTAGAATTCTTCCACCACAAAAGGTTGTAAGGTAAAGATGCAAGCTTGTACCTTATGCTCTCCAATAGAAAAAAATGGATTCAAATTAATATTTTTTTAAATCCACTTACTTCGCTAAGATCCAAGAAGTTTAACTTCACATATAGAAATTATTTAAGAAAAGAAAACCACAGACAAAACATTTCAACTCTTGCAAAACTACAAGCAATCAGTTTGTCAAACACTGCCATTATGTTCAATTAAAAACGTATTGTGGAACTATGCTAAGTAGAAGAAATGAAAAATTGTATATACCAGTAAACGTACTTGCATCGTCCCTTTCTATTCTAGTTCCATCACTTGTTGAAACACAAGTAAAGTGCAGAGGTTCAACTTCCAGAAGTCCAGTAAGGGAAGTAAAACTACCTTCAGCAGCTGCACAGCTACTTATTTTCCCATTTCCTGAAAGAGAAACATGTATCTGCACAGTCAGCCAATGTTTTCTTGATAGTGACATTTCAAGTCATGAAGTGTCAAAAGGACAACTAAATATAATGCACACATTTCATTAGTTTCTCTTGTAGAAGAAACATCTTAATGCTATGACTATTCCTCAATATAAATTGAAGTATATTTTTAAAATGATAATGCTGTCAAATCTGAAGAGAGTATATTAGCAAGTCAAACTGTCAACTGTGACAGAAGCACAGTATAACCTTCTTAATTCCAGAAATAAATTATATATGGATGCTCTATTCTTTCTACACTGAAAGCAAATTAGCTTGCTAAAATATACTGGTGTTACCAGAAAGGAAGAGGAAGAAACTGTCAGACCAATTAAGATCATACACGAATTTAGTATAAAACCCAGGCAATGAATCAATACCCAAACAAATTCACAGACTTGTATGGTGGAAGGGATAGCAAGGAGAAAGACAATAGCACACAAGAGAAGGAAAGGAGTCACTATGACTGATGAATACTCTTACTATGAAAAGAATTTCCTGACAGATAAAAATTATCTAGTTCTTTAGGAGGGGCTTTAAGATTCACTTATGAATTAACCTGAGAAGACAGACACAAATATGCTTTTAAGGTATTTCAATTCCTCTAAAATAGAAAAAAAAAACCTCATTAAACCTTTTTATTTAAGTAGAGGAATGTCATAATGCATCTTCCCAACTTAAGAAAAATCTATTTAGGTTTCTCTGTCTATGGGTGTTGCTAGCCTAAATGAATAGCAACACACCTCAATGAAGCCACTTCAAAGAGGTGACAGATAATTCCTAAATGACTGACCCAGGGAATGAGAGCAGCCTTTCTGTCTAATCTCTACCCTGAGATATTCTACAGCATAAGAAAATAAGAGATTCCAGAAAGAGGCTTTTTCTCCTTGCCCTAAGGCCACAGGAAATGCAAAAAATACCATGAGCAAGAGAATACCTTGAACTTCAGCTTGTCTGGAAAGCATAAAATCACATCTTCATGAAAAGAAAACAGTATAATAAGAGGTTTACCAACTCTACCACAATCAATCACTGCTAAATATACATACCTGATAGAACATCAGACAAATCAATTTCATCTGACTGTACTCCAATGCTGCTGTTGTATACATTTTTACAGGAAGAGCCACATATTTCCAAATCAAACAGAACTGGATCAAAAGGTGAACTGTATAACCCATATCTGTAAATAAGACAAACAACACCATTCACACAATAAGAATTCATACAAAATTATTTACAGTAGAAGGCCAAGTATTTCACCATCAGCATTTAATTATATTCCAAACTATTCTGTACATTCATTTGACACAACTTAGAAATTATCACTTAGTTATACTTCATTAAAATAGTTTATTAGATGGCATTTTCAAAGAGTTTATAATGCTAAGTAAGTAACTCCTCATTACTAAAGAATTTTGAAGATCTAATACTGTCCTGGAAACATGACATACAATCACACTAGGCATGGAAAATAGAACTACAAGCCTTAGACAATGAGCCACAGCAATACACACATCTGCACATGGTAAATGAGACATTAGTCTGAATTCAATAAAAACACAGTACTGTTTCAAAACAGCAGAAGAAATTCCACCTCAGCTTGCTCTTCCAGCTGAAGTAAGAACTAAAAAAGGCATACCAACCAATGCTCGTGAAAAATACCACAACAGAAGGAAACTGGTAACATTTACTCTGGCAGTACTGGAGGGGGAAAAATGGCACCATTACCCAAAGTGGTCCCAAATCAATTAGGGTTTTATAAGCCAAGAAAAAGGAAACTCCAAAGTGATATCAAAATCAGTGGGTTTTTTTGCTCGTTTGTGGTATTGTTTGAAAGTGGGTTTTTTTCGTGTTTACTAATACCTACTACTAGCAACTGAAGGGGGAAAGAATGGAAATCAGGCCAAATTACTAAGCCAGAGTAGAAAGAAAGAATGCATCTGTGTAGGTACAAAAGTGAGAAACATAACACTCTGCACCTTGGCAAGAGAGAGAGAAGAAATCTGAAATATTTCCACAAACACACCAGCAGGGACAGTAAATTCTTCCACCTCCTTTTCCCTTTGCCTCTGAGTAGTTTCTCTACCAGATGAGGTAAAAACCCCCAACATGCTGAGAAGGCTGGGATGTTTAAATGTCTTTTTTGATCAAGTAATCAAAAAAGTGTAAATGTCTACATGAATACAACACCAGCAACAAGGTAAAAACAGATTCTAGACTTCTCTGAATATTAAAATGTTTTCACATTAGCTGGGCTCAGTGCTTTTGGCCACACAATACTACGACTGTAATTATCAGAAAATGGTGAATGATCTTACAAAGGGCAATAATTGGTACAGATCATCTGAGAATTACAGATTAACCCATTTAACATTATATTTTCCAACCAAGTTACTTACAAGGTAGCAAATTTAAAATGACTTTATACTCAGAACAACACAGGATAGACTTGGTTGCTCTTTACAAGCACACATTAGACAGGGCCAGTGCATCCTGCACATCTGACAAGACAGATGTGTTTGCTGCCTGACCTTTTTTTATATGCCAGCCAAGACAACATGCTCCTGTAAAGTGGCCACTAAAACACAAAAATGCTCAGGCAAAATTCAGTGCGGTACCTTCACAGTCTGCTTTGGACATCAGATTTAAACACTCAATAAATCAGGTCAGCTCAAAACTAACACTGATTGCTTACATGTTTTAAATAAAGGGTTTGATTTATTAAGCAAGCAGGTCATAAAATGTCAAAATTCTGCAATAGCACTGTAGAGTAGAATCAGAATTTGAACGTACTGCAGAGGGTTTAATTTGTTCTGTCCAACCCAGATTTATTCCAACAAGCACAGTGCCTCTTACCCATTCTTGAGCAGGAATTATCAGGTTCACTGTTTTAAGCTTCATTAGCAATCCTTTTCAGAAAAGGATATAGAAGGTACATCAACAAAAAACTAAAAACTTATCAAGAATGTCATGTAAAAACTCATCAATCCCCTTATTCATCTGTGCAGTAACGAACATAAACTATGCATAATACCTCTTCTGCTTCATTCATCAGAGCCCTCAACTGGAATAATGTCTAAAATTTTGTCTATCACAATACAGGGAAGATAAGGACCACAGAAGCTCAAGGAAATGCTTTAAGAATGACACAGATCTGGCGAATACAATAAAGATAGAAATACACTCCAAACATCCAGGACTTGTTTAGAATGATAGAATCTGCTCTCCAGTGCCAATGTGGGCAGGACACAAGCACTAAAAGTCTTGAATTGCAGCAGGAGAGTTTTCAGATTAGATGTGAGCAGGAGACAGTTCAAGTGCTAATGATTATAATTAAACCATGCAAGACCTTTCAATATTTAGAATAATTTAATTCCATGACTACATGAATCTGGTACTTTCAAGAACAGGCTGGAGAAATTTTCTCAGATTTGCTAGAGACAAAACCAAACATTTTTTTTTGTAAGACAGGCAAAAATCCTATCTGAAATGCCTTTTTTTTTGTTGTTTTCTGAACTGCAAATCATGTAACACACCCTACTGGCCTTATCCTTGCAAGTTTTACTTGATTTATTGCAGCACATGATAGTAAAATGAGTATTACTCTCCCAAGAATGTGCAGATCTCTTAATCAGACATCTGCTTTTAGCTGATTACCAGATGTTAGGCTATTGCACCTGGGACCAATGACAAAGAGGAAAAACACAATAGTATAAACTCTGCAACACACATGCACACAAAGATAGAATACAATTCAGGGAAAGGAAAGGGAAAAAGGGGAAAGCTATGGCTGTCTACTAATTTCTTTTTTTAAAAAAAGTAAACACAAAAACCAAAACCCAAAAATGACAGTATTCTCTTGATCCACAGCACATGAAGGAAAGGCCCAAAATTTTTGTTTGAATTCGTAAACTAAATCAAGAAATAGCCAGTCCTTTCTAGAGAGCTACTGCAATCAAATAAGGAATTTGCTGCTATTCTTGAACTACCCATGGGGTTACAGAGTTAAAAGAGAAAGCAAATTAAGTTCCAAGAAGAAAATCAGTAAAACACTGTCTAGAAACAATCAGAAAATCTAAGCTTGAAGGACATCAAGAATGGGCTCACTTCAGAAACCTTCCCTTGCCATGCAGACAGCTGTGCTCATCAGAAGGTGATCTGAAATGTCACATGTACCAAATTCAAAAGTAGGCAACTGGAAAGGAAGAAAACTTTCTATTTTAGTTTATTTCTATTTTTCTGTTTAAAGAAACTACTTGGAAGCAATTTATATGAAGGAACAACTCATTTCCCACAGAAAGGTGCCATTCTCATGTCAAGTGTAATTTTCAGATTTTTCTCCTCCATTTGGTTTAGTTCACTTTATTTTTCAAAATTCTCAAGTTTTCCAGATACCATTTCTATTGCTGCAATAAGTCTTCTAACCAGCTGCAAGGGTTTCAGATAGTGAAAAAAATTAAGAATTAAGTTGAGAAATGCAGCAGACAGCAGGGTAAGAAGTGTAACACCCAAGACTAAGCTTTTATGAAGTATTTTGGAATTAAAATTCTTTAAAACAAAAGAAAAATAAAGAGATCCTCCCTCCTCCAGACCTTCCCTAGCTACATTTTCTATTAACTTCTCAATTTTTTTGAAAATTCGTAACTAATCGCCACCAAACCTTTTCCACCTTGATCTTGCTTCACTTTGAGGAAAACTCTTGCACCCAAACCACAACCAAAACATTTGTCAAACACCAGTATTTTTCCTTCCCCATAATGCAGATTTGGAAACTGGTACAAAACTGAACCATCAGAAATTTCCTTTTTGTATTATGTAAATCCAAAGTTAAACAGCCAACCAGTTCAATATGTAAAAGAAGCACAGTCCTAAATAGACTGATACTTTTAAAGTAATTTCAAAGAAGAACCTGCATCCCCAGTAAATTACTCCAGGTCCCTACACCTAGAATCTGGCCTTTAGAAGAAATACATTAAATGTATGGTCAGCCTACTGAAAGACTATAGTTTTGTGAAACACTGTGCCAAACTGAAACAATTCTGTATACTTAATTCCCTCCAAGAGTCAAAATAGGACATGTTGTATTAGTCCTTACACTAAAAATCATAAATACTAAATTAAGAATTGCAAAGACTTTAAACACCACATACACATTTGCTGATTTAAAATGTGAGACAGAAATAAGATTCAACTTTAATTTTGCACAAGTTAAAACTGTTTTCCAGAACTTTAGCAAATTAATCCTTGCTCAAACAAATACAGCAAAGTGTAACACACAATCTTTATCAGAACACCAAAGGATGGCATTAGACAGTTCTTAGGTTTGTTTTTATTAAGTTTACAACAACCACATTCCTGAGTACCTTGTCTGAAGTAACGCTTCCATTGGCGTTAGGCGATCCTGCAGCTGCCGGGACACCGCAGTCAGCAATGATGCACAAGCTGTGCTGCATCCTGCCAGATCTTCATCCTTTACATAGTTCAGCAACACAAAATACCAATACACAGATCCTGCATTAAAAAAAAATATTTCAGGTGAAACATGATACAAATTTTTCACTGAGAAAGCATACTTGCAGACTTTGAAGGATAATCAACAGAAGTGATAATTATCCAATGGTTACTGAATACAGACTAGGAGATATTCTACCCCTTCCCATTTCTTGAGAGACTTCAACTAACAATCATTCTGTAATTATAAGTTTCTACAAGTACTTCTGATTGTCTTATCAACTAACATGTAACTGAAGGGAAAAAGGGTTCCCAAGAGACAGCTTTGCACACTTCTCTCATTGCTCACAACAATCAAAATGCTCTTGATATATTAAGGTGCTTGGCTAGGGGTTCCAATCCCATCAGAGCCAAGCCATACTCCAGAGCCAACTCTTTTCCTCGTTTCACCCTCTGGTTTTGGTTGCTGTCTCCTTAATCTGTATTTGTAATCCATATTGGAGGTATTGCTTCCATACAAATCAGTTCTGGGAACACAGCACAATGGTTCTGTACAGAAACATAAATCTCAGCTTCCTCCTTCTCCTTCCCTCCCTGTGCATTCCATGCCCTCTGTAGCACTGTGTTAAGTGTTTTGACCTGGGTGGTAGTACAACAAGCCTTCTGAAAGGCAAACTAATTTTTCTGCAAGACCCATTGGTGATGCCAAGCTACAAACAATTCAACAATGTCCTAGTGTGAAAAGCAAGCCTTGTCACCCAAAATACGAGGGTGAAGTCATTTTCTCATTCCATCTGGCACTCCAGATGCTTCAACAAGGTGCTGAGAGACTGTTACACTGCAATATAGATAAGAAAGAAATTTAATTAAGTTTAAATTTCCTTGTAGTGCAGAAGAATCAGAAGGGGATTGCTACTTAGACATCATTTTGATCGCCAAATTTCCTGGCTATCTCCTAATTTTAAAAAATAACAGACCATCCTGTCACTTATGTCAATAGAATCTGCTGTTGCTAAACACCTTCAGAATTCTTAGAAAACTTACTTGAGCTCTTCCAAAAAAGTCAGCCTTCACGCTCTGGTTTAAGCAAGCTTTTTTGCTTAAAATTCCACCAACTGCAAATGTCTGCTTCATGACCAGACCACTCCAAGGTGAATTTTGAACCATTACCTCATTCTAATTTCACATGAGAGTACAACACAACTCAACAAACATCAAATGTACTGGGTATGTTTACGACAACAAACACTCCATACTTACCACCCGTGGCAGCAGCAGGCAAAAGAGGCATATTGTCGAGTAAAGCTTTTAGAAGAACTGATCCAAACCCTTGCTGACTCGGGTCACACCTCCCATTGCTACAAAAAAACAAACACACTTCAACATTTAAGGAAGTAAGAATGAAGGATGAAATTTCCTCCAGAAGATGAAGCTGAAAGACTGATGCTCCTTGCAGTCATACCCTAAATATGTATTTCCTGAATGGAACATCTACCAGATCTTGTTGCTTTATGAATTCAATGTCAAACAGTAACAAACACAATGTTCAGTTCAGAATGCATGTAAATCCCCCAAATACAGAACAGAAACAAACAAAAGTAAATACATGCAAATACTTAGCACTGACCTGATGCATAGTGCAAGAAACCGTGCACATTTGTGAGCTATGCTCCGCCCAGCTTCAAAGAAGCAAACACGTATAATATCAGAGACACATTTACGTGTTTTGGAAAGCAAACTGTCATTTCCCTCCTTTGAGCTGTGAAAACAAGTTGCATACTTTAGAGAATTATATAAAACTATTATTTTTAACTAAACTGATACTGAGAAATAGCCATGATAGATTGAACATAATTCCTCCCTTACCTGCCAGGGCCATTTGAATACACTCCGGCCAACCAACAAAGTGTGTCGAGTACAAGACTCTGAGCATGTTCTGTAGTCAAACTGTCCTCGGTCTTCTTGCACAGAGTGGTGAGCAGCTTCTCATGGAACTCTGAAAACTGTAACATGGCACACCGTTGAACTCTAGGGAGAAGGGGAAGAAAAACCAGAATTATTCAATATGCCATTCTCCAGCTTTGTATCCTATTTTAGGAGCAGCAAAAACGAGAATCCTAGCTGAAAGTAAAAGCAGTACACAATCATATGCAATACCTCCTGTGCACACATTCCCAATCATCCTGTTTTCTGCTCACAGAACTTCCTACATTACAATACATCCAGTAAGCTTCTATGAAATTTTACCCCCTTTTAACTTGTCTAGCAACTGCTAAACCTAAACAAACTTTCACCATCTACAGAACTCTTATCAGCTGTTTGCACACACATCTTTGCAGTCTCATTGACCTCTTTATACCAGTTACAGTCAATGCCACCACTGCAGGGTGGCAGCTGGTAATACACTTTAAATACTGTATTATCTGCATCTGGGTCTGCAGTACCAAACCAAAGACTTCAACCACTTCTTTGTTAACTATATTTGATTCTAAGCTTTTTGACAAATAATATAATTTCTGCTGTAAGAAACAAGGCAATGTGGAAATAGAAAGGGAAAATGCTTCCTTTAAAAAACGGATCCGTTTTACCAAGAAAACTTATTTATATTCGCCTTTTGAAGTCAGGCAAAAAAAACCCCCACTCAACATATAATTTCATGCATGGTGTTATTCTACCACAACTTTCACAGCATAGTGCCCACTTACTTGCAATTTACAGGATTTTCCATATAAAATAAGCTTATGAAATCACAACTTGAAACAGTATCTTGACCCAAGGTATTTTGAGAACTAAGCTTTTTATGAGAAGCGCAACTAAAGCCAGTATTTCTTCAGAATTAAAAAACACCTACTAACCTTTCCTTTGAAATTGAAGTTTTTTTAAATCTTCTAATTGTTACAGAGACCTCCTGAAGTAAGTCACAGCCTCGCAGATTATCTGATTTTCTTGAAGAAGTAGTAGCTTCAATTTTGCTAGATGGCTTTTCCTTATATTTTCAGAAAAAATAACATTCATAAATCACATTGGCTCTGATTTATTTTTATACCCTGTTCAGTGAAATGCAAGCAGTTTGCTAAAATCTCTCCACTTGAGCACTGTACCAAAATAAACTGTTTTTATTCACTAATTGCTTTGATATAGAACAATGCACATCCATACACACATCTTCACAGTAGGGTAAGACCTATCAATGACTGAAAATACTCAAGGAAACAGAAGTCTGAAAAACAAGTGTTCAGATTGTGAAAGTGGCAGAACAGACCTTTTCAATTAAGTCTGCACAAAAGAAACAACTTAGAAATCACGAACTCTAATTCTTGAAGGTGTCAACACAGTGTCACCTCTTTAGAAAGTAGTTTTTAATGGATCTTAATTCTGCCAACAGTTGTTTCATTTTCAGATGACATGAATCATACCAAGTCTACAACTAACACACAGATGTTCCGTGGCTATTCATTACCTTGCCTGCTGCAACTTTTGCCAGCAATGAAGCAAGTGAATGGCCCTTGTTTGTCTGAGGTTTTAGAGGAGGTATTCTAACCACTGGTCTAATGCCACCATTGCAGATTTCTTCTGTTCCTCTGTCATTCACTGCTTTGACATGAATTAAAAATGAACGATACTTGCCACCAGCCATGCCTAAAAGTGGAGGAGAAAAAGGGAGGGGGGAGAATTTGCACAGTTTAAACAGATTGCAAGTTGTAAACAGAACAGATCAACCATGTTAATTACAGTAGCTTATCATCCCTTTGAAACGGCAACTCACTATGGTGTTATACAGCAAAATTTGTCAATGTAAAAATGAATAAAATACCTATGTCTGACTACAGAAGTATGAGATGCACTTCAGTCACACAGGTTTCATGCAAATAACATAAAAAACAGGTTTACCTTTAACAAGCTTTGGACTTGTTAGTGTCAACATTCCAGCATGTCCTGATAGATCAAGTCCAGTAGCCAGCCATACTGGACCACAAAGTATATCTTCCTTGTGTTCCTCCAGAAATGGACACAGTCTAAGACCTTAGAAAAACATGAGTAATATGGATCTGAATTAGCCATGATTAAATCACAAAATCTGATCATTTGCATGGATTAAAAATGCGCCATGTTGAACTCTGATCACTAAATACATATAACTTTACATAAAAAATGACTTGAAGTTCACTTTAAGACATTTTCCAGTGAAATTAATTGAGGTAAATGACAGTTTTTAAACCATTTTCAGTTTCATTATATGGATCAATATATATGTTGACTGGCTTATAAAAGCCACAAAATACACAACTGATGAAATAAAGAACCAATATATACAGAGCCACAACCCTTACTGGGTCGTTACTGAAGCAGGACAACACTGTTTAAAAACCAAACACAACTAATAATAAATTTACAACATGGACATTGTTTCTTCTGAGGGATATACGAATTATTGAAATCATCTTCACGCATCTGCTGCCCCTTTCTCAGCATAAAACACCTCCTTTCAGCACCTTTATCACCCCTGTGATCCTTCCCCTCATCCTTTGTAACCCCTCCTTTCTTAAATTCATAGAAACATAGAAGGGTTTGGGTTGGAAAGGCCCTTGACAGTCATGCTCTAGATAAGCCTGATTACATGAGAGAGAAGAAGGTGCAAAGTAAGACTGTTGAAAGGACCAAGAAAAAGAACCATAGCTCTAGAACTGAGTCACTCCAACTGTCAAATTTTAGTCTGCAGCTCTCCTCACTCAGACCCACTCACTGCCTTTCACAGCCCAAGACATTTTGCGAAAGAGTGATAGTTAACAAAAAAGTTATAAAAACAGGCACAGTCAGTGTGATGTGGCCTAGCTATGAATTCTTTACGTTCTGTTCCTTATTTTCTTGGTTTACTGCAGCAATCTCTACAAAAGCCAGGTATGCAAAGAAAAATTATATTAAAACTAGCCAAAGAAACAAAGTAAAATACTGCTGAAACAGGCTAGCAATTTAAGTTAAAAAGATGCCATTTCAATCTACTTGATTTCTGAATTCAAATAAACATTAATCTGCTTGTAAGCACCAAACCTCTCTAATAGTTTGGGACATTTCTGCTGTGTTTGTGTTAAACTTTCAACTCATACAGCAAACAGACCAGAGAGAAAAACAACTCTGAAGAGAGCTGAGAAATTAATCTATTTTAATGTTTGAGAAATTTTTGCAGAGGAATTCAAATTTATCATTAAAAGAAGAAAAAAGCAAGGTCCTATTTTAACTGAAGTATAACAAGATCAATAAAACTTACATTGTGGTTCCTCTACATCCATATACTGCATTTCTTCACTGAATTCTACCAGTCCTGGTTTTCCATTTCTCTCCACTTCAATATTATGAGCTGGAGATAAAGGAAATGTGATCTGTCTATCTACTGCTGCTTCTGGAAATAAAAATATTAGCATGATTTCAAACACTGTTCAAGGCTCAGGAAAAGCAGAAGTGGTAGTTTTCATAGCAAAATTATCAACTTTCTGCCCACAGCAATATTTCTAATACAAACTCACAAGTGTACAAGACATGTTTTTCATATGGATTGAAGTTGCGAGAAATAGTTAAAAAAATAGTATTTCTGAATGACATGTAAAAAGCCTGTTTTGTTTTAATACTGCCCAAACTTTTTTTCCCCTAATAATCAACTGGAGATTACTCCTAAGCAATTAGATTCCAGTACTGAAAGTTTGATAATTTGAACTTAAAATAACTGGATTGCTCCTGCTGAACATCAAACATTATTCTGGTAATACTCAAACACAGCCCTTTTTCCAATTAAATGAATCACATGAATTATAGATGAAGAGGACATGCAAGCAAATTAACAAGCAGCATATACAGTGAATTAACTGCCAGACCAAAACCATTAGTTCCCAACCGGAAGAATTATGTCTCTGGCATTCCCATTACTACACATTTAACTGCTTCCAGGGCTCCTGTCATAAAAAAAAATATGACTGAATAAACTCTGCCCTGCACATCTTCCCTATGTCTCATTATCTTAAATTTTTAGTTCCTTTCTTTCCCCATGGAAGGAGAAAAGTTGGGGGGCAGTTAATTGCATTTCAGTCTGAGGTTTTTATACATTTCTAAGAGCCATCAAACAATGTTGAATATTACTTCTCTCAAGGACTGGAACATTTTGCTTAAGATCTATCACAGATATAAATTATCTGGCTTTGTCTTCCCTTATAATGAAATCATTAGTGTCCTATTATTTTATTCAATAGTGCACAGAAAAAAGGCAAATGTCACTAAAGTCCATTTCCAAAATTCAAGAAATGGAAAAAGGAAAGGAAACAACTGCAATGCAGCTACACTTGGAGAAGATGTTGGTTAGTTGTGGATCTCCAATCCTACTGAATAAAAAAGAAAAAAGACTTTGCCAAGTCTGCCTTGCAGGTGCTCTCACATTCCCCAGTCCTTTCCAGACTGCCTGACCCCCCATTCGATGCCTTTTCTACCTTGTAACAGAAAAAAAGCAAATTCCAGTATATTGCATGTAAGGAAGTGAAATGTCATTTTTCTGGAAAAGCTCTGTCATGTCTGATCAGTATGCTCTGCTGAAAAGCACTCACAGAAAGATCTGGCAATTTAATTCACAGCTAAATCAAATGTCTCCAAGGAATTACCAACTCATGGAACTGTTTGCTCAGAAGTGTTTAAAATTGAAGCATTAAGGAAAAGAGTTTAGCTTTTCTTCTATTGTTTTGTTCCATAGGTGAAAATTTTCAGATTAATTCCGATATCCAGATCTGCAAATGGACTGAAATCATACAGAAAACAAAGCTGGTTCCACTCAGGAGAGAAACAGAAACAATCTATTCTGGTTTCTTCTTTGATAAAACAAATTACTTCTGCAAGTTAAAATTAAGGTTTTACAGCAAGAATCAAAAAAATATGAAGAAACTGAAAGAACACCTGTTGACTGCTGTCCTGCAGTCACAGCTAGCACTTCTGTTAAACCTAAACCATTTTGAACCCTAATGGAATAAGCTCTTCTCAAACAATATTACTACGCTAGAATATTTTATTCTTGGGTAATAATCAGTTTACAGTATTTAAGGGAGCATCTCCAGCACACATTTTTTGCTGTTAAACACTGGGGGATGCTACAGAGTGAAGTTTTAGGAAAGCATGTTAATGATCTCTGAAATGCCTATATTCTTTTTTGAAATTTACAGCTGTTACTCTGGTGTTTAAGTGGGATGGTCTTACTTAGCAATTAAAAAAATAGGAAAAGGGGGGAAAAAAGGGCTTTTATGATCATGCTTGCTGTTCTCCTCAACACGTTTTATATCCAGCAAGCAATTTAATAATATCTGACAGCAAGATTTCTCTGAAATAGCCAGTTCCCAGAAGCGTTTGAAAAAAAGGTGGCCAGATAAAGATGAGCAGTTAATGCCTCAATAAAAGGAGCTGCAGCATTTAATACCTTCAACTCCTAGCAGACAGGCAGCAGGACTTGAAACGAATGCTCTCACCACAGGAAAATCCCAATGGAGGCACTTGCACATCAAAGAACTGACATTTCAATTTATGCTACCCCCCCCACTCCCACAGGGTTCCCTGAGAATGTGGAGTCCAGTCATGAGCCTTCCCAAGGCAAGAGTGTGCCTAACTTTGGTCTACTCTGTCAAAGCTGCAAGGAATAAAAGGCGAAATCATACTGCAGCTTTCACGTAACTTAGTTAATGAGCCAAATGATGAGACAATTCCCAAGGAAGCCACAGGATTTTTTTACTTCCATCAAGAAAAGTCTCGCTGTTTTCTCACTGGTAAATAATCTCCTTCTGTGACTTGGAATAATTGAGTGCATTTTTTCTTTTACTATATCGAGACCTTAAAAGGGCACCATTTGTTTAATCAGTCAGTCTCTAGGATGATTTACAATTGACAACTTATTTTTAATGACTGTAGGATTCATGCAGTACAGAATTATAACTGAGCTCAGTCTTTCTGAGCTATGTACTTTTATTTGTATAAATGTCAAGATTTTGAAACTATTTACCCAGTTTCTCTCCCCAATTTACATTCAAGCATGATAATTGAAAAGAGTCCATGATACTGAGAAACAGAACAAATCAGTAAAAGTTAAATACTTACACAATTACAAGCAATTTTTCTGATACATGTCACAGAGAATAATGAGTATAAGAAAAGAAATAACGTTTTGAAAGATATCCTAGTTTTTTCTTACCATTGACTTTCCCTAAGCCTGGAGCCTTATTTTTCAGTAAAGTTACTTGAATCTGAGGAATGTTTGTGATGTTTGAATTCAAAACAAATTTGAAGTCCACATGGCCAACCATACAAGCTTTTGGTAGAACCAGTTCAAAGACATGCTCATCCCAGCTGTTGCTGTCAGGAAAAAAGAAGACAATGACCCACTGTACAGAGAAAATTCCAATCACACAGGCAGCATCACACAGTCCATTCTGCAGCTATGTACACTCTCTTTAACAAGAAGAAAAACTTATTTTGCATTAGTTGCCTTCCACATGAATTTCTGAAGTAGAAGTCTTTCAAAGTTTAAAGCTTTGAAGCTTTCAAGAGAACCACATTAATTTTGTGAAGATGATGTTAAAACACCAATTGATATGACAGGGAGAAGCAATGTTCAATGTAAAGCAGTGTAAAAGCAGAAGTGGAAAGATTCCCTAGCTATTACCTTTATCGTGGTACGGTAAAGGTTTTCATACTACTAGAAATACCAGTTACTTGTTTCTATGAAAAAAGAGTACAAGAACAAAGAAACAAACACAACAGTAAAAGAAGATCTATCCATTAGTGAACTGTATGAAAGCATGATCAAAGATACCTACTAATCTCTTTTAAGTTGCCCTTATCCTTTAACACTTACCAATGTCACTTTCCAGTGGTACGAAATCAGCACACAGGAGACTCAAAATACTATTTTCAAATTATTTTTAAAGCACGTTTGATAATTCATACAGGATGAAAAATGCTTCTTACCAGGTGCACACTCAGAAGCCTGTGCTGTGCAAAAGGGTACAACTTTCTTTTTTTAAGTCATATTTTTGTTTTGAAGACAAGTTTGGTTTACACTGAAAGTGTAAACTTGAGGCAAGTACCCCTTGATGATCCATTCCATAGTCTGATACACTGGGGGTTGCAAAAAAATAGTTCAAACCAAAGAACAATGATACTAAAACTAATTATGTGTCAATTGTCCTGTTTGTGTACTTTTTAAAAATTACTGAACTTCTTTACCTCCTTAATTTAGTAGTAAATAATTTTTTAGAATGTAACTTGGATATACTTTAGTTGTATAACTGAGAATGCTAAGAAACTGAGTATGCTGCTATAAATATTTTTGAGACATTATTCTAACATTTAATTCACAAACAGGTATTTTAAGTCCAATTCCATGCTACACATTGAGTATTGTGCAGAAAACCATTTTAAAATAGATCCAGGAATGGTGCAAATGTATTTACTTCTTTACAGTAATTTCCCCTACAGTCAGATCTCCTCCAGGCACAGGTAATACAACTTAAAAGAGGTTTCAGGTACACCAGCTTTCCAGAGCAAGCAGCATAGAAAAACAGATTTTGGGAGGAAAGATGGACAGAAGTAAAAGATGGACAGAAAAAAATTTTTGGTTATGATTCAAGAAGTAACAGTGAAGATTTTTCAGCTAACTGTACAAAGAACACAAGTAAAGAAAATATAATGAAAACTTATCCCACTTCTCTGTGGGGAAAACCCCTAAAACTTCTGTTAGCAACTGTAACACTAAATACTTAGAGTCAGTCATGTCTTTCCTCTAGATTGGAGGACACGTAATCCAGTGCCAGACAGAGAAAGGTTTGGGGGTGTTTTTTTTGCATAGTATGGACTAAGTAAGACACTAAGGAGCCAAACTTCTGAAACATGAAGTAATATTCTGCTCATCCAGTTTCAGTTAATGATCTGATACAAACCTAGAAATTAATAATAAACCACTTTGTCTGCAGCAGTCTTTTGTAGTCTATGTGTTGCACACGGTGCACACAGCCACTGTGAATTAAAACTGTTATTTGTCTACCCCAGAAATCTGCTTTTACAGAATTGAGCAGCAGATGCTCAATAGGCACGTATGGAATAATGAATCTCCATGAAGGTCTCACATTAATCCAGCAGTTAAGATATCTTCTTATACTTCTATCAATAAACTTCACAATCTAATTCTGTGATTAGTTAAAAGACTCCCTTTTAAAGTTTTCTTTTAATGTCTCACAGGTTGCTTTAAGTACATCCTTTATTCATGTGCAAATTTCAAAGTAGCAAACAAATTAATTTACTTCGTTGTTATTTTCTCATATTTTACATATCTATCCTAAATATCACTTTTCTCTGATAATCTAATGCAAAGTCTTTTAGGAACTCTTCTACCTTTGAAACCCTTCTAAATCTACAGCATCTTTCTAAAGAAGAACATGCAACCCAAACTGTGTCCTAAGCACCAATATACCACCATTCTCAACTACAAGGTATTTTCCAACAAACTTATTTATTCCTTTTCTAGGACATCTCATTGTCTGATCTTCCACTGCAACTGAGCTTTGAACTGCAGAGCCATTTCCAGAGGTTAAACACTGGAAAGAACATCAGTATCTAGCTCTTCCTTCTTTCATGTATTTTCAAATATGTCTCCGTAAGATGAATACATCCTACACAAGTTTGAGATAAAGCCAGGAAACTCAAATGTCACTGTTTTATCCATGCATATTAGCAATTCATATACCTCTCTTTTACAAGAATTAACCTCATTTAACATTCCAGTTATATGATACCTGAGGGGACAATACTGGTATTTTCAGTAATTCACAGGGTAAATCAGACTCTGCTTTTGTTTTCTTTGCTGCAGAGTCTTTTTAAAATAACAAAGTAGGATTGTAATATAATGCCATTTTCTAAAAAAACAGTTACAGGATTATCTCTTTCTATCTATTTGAGAAACAAAAGAATTACCATATCAAATTGCATTACTCATCCATCTAACACTGTAATCCCACATCATGATAGGTTATCAGTATGAGGCAGTCAAAAGGAGATAAAAGGAACCTCATATTAACAACCAAAAAAATAATCCAGAAATCAAAAAGTTTCTTCCCAGATAACTTTTAATTAAGAGCTAACATGGCTTTCAATCTTAAGATTCTATCCTAAGAACAAAGGGACTGTAATCTAATCATTTTCATCATGAGTCATATAGCAGCTGTCAAAGATTTCCAGTACTAAACCAATATTTCTAACTTTTCCTCTTTACAACCCTGTTTTATTTAGCAGCAGGCATAATTTTTTTCCTCTAATGAAACAATATTCATAAGCTAATTTTCCACTTATGCCCTTCCAATTAACAGCTATTACCCTTCACTGCTTGCTTCCTTGTAACTTCATATTGATAGCTTTTTACTTTTCACTGTTGCTGAACACATTTGGATAATCAACAGTTTTGACTGAAAGTTATTTTGCAAAGAACCATCTCCCTTCCACTTGCTACATACAGAATATTTGACTTACATGAAGCAAAACCACAAGACAAATAAAGGCTTTAAAGCCTATAATGCATTGCAAGTTTTCAACCATAGCTTATGAACATTTATTTAAAGCAAGTCCAGCTCCTGTTATGTGTCAGCCCTGGAAATGCCTGCATCCATTATGTGTTTTCCCACCTGGAATGCTTCATTATCACATGCTATCTTTCAGCTGTTTATAGGACATACTTTTTATTTTGCACCAGATGTGACCTCTAGCTTCCCCAGCACCCTTTGGCCATTTCATTATTTTCCTCTATTGCTATTTCAAGTCTACATGACAATCCAAATGTTACACACCAGTGGCACAGATGTGTAGCAGTCTGACCTAAAAGATCCTGTAGTGTCTTATGTGCATCCCTTAATAAACCAAAAAAACTTCTACCTACATTTTCTTTCTGCAAGCATTTTTAACAAAAAAACTATGCACAGCTACTTCAGGTAGGTTTTAAGTAATCCTTCAAGGAGACTGCAACACTGCTGTAGTCATATTTAGGAGCCCAGAGGAATTCCAAGTTCTCACGTCACATGTAAAAAACTAAGTCCTGCTACACATACCATTTTGGTGCAGTTCATTTCAATGAAAGTACTGCCTAAACTTTAGCACTACTGGGGCTCTAGAGTGGCTTAAATGTCTAATATATAAAAATTCAACTTGAATAGACATAAAGCCAGATTCTACCTTATTTTAAAGTAAACTACAACATGATTTCATTTAGATCAACTAATTAGTCACACTGGCACCCACAGTTTGCATTTTCTGATTAAATAATGTACTAAAAATGTGTGTGTACATAAGAAGAGTGAATCAGATTTTTACAGAAACCATCAAGAATATCTCTAATTCTGGCAAATGTGCTTGTCTAATTATGTAAAGTAATGACCACATTTGGCAAATAAAAATCCAAAACCCTGACTTTTCAATTTGTTTCAAGGTCCACTAAAATGCCTCTGGCAATCTCACCAACACCCATAATGCAAACTGCCAAATGGGGATCATCATCTTTGAAAACACATGTTCTTAAACTTGTACACTAGTTCAAAACAATTAAATTGCATGAAATTTGTGGTAGTATAGCTACACCAACTAGTCAAGCAAGGCACACAATTCCTCATGCACTGCTCCCCTGTGTACCTGTCTGTCTGCAGCTTCCAAGTCCGAGTGTGCTGAGCTGCATCCCCGTGGTGCTGCTGGTGCAGATGCTGAGGGTGCCGCCTTTGCTGCTGCTCCTGCTGCACTTCCACCCAACAGGGAGGGACAGTGGCTGAAAACCGTGGTGTCAACGTCTCAAAACGGGTCAGTTCCACCAGGGATGTCAGTGTCTCAAGGGAGAATGGCTGGTCCACCAAAAGATCAACTCCTGAATAATTACAGCACATACATGCATTACTATATAGATATTTTTTCCAGAATATCCTATAAAAATAGTTAAAAATATATCAGAACTGCTACAGGAAAAATGAACTACAGTCATACGGAGGTTTTTTAGTTAAAAAAGAATAATAACAAACTCCCTCCTGCCCCAAAAGCACCACCCTAAACAAACGACAACTAAAAACAACTACAAAAAATCCCAACGCAAGCAACCAAACATCCCAGCCTTGAAGCCTGTATCCTTTGATGGCAGCTCACTTGGAATAAATTTTCTAAATACTGAGAGCTCTGAACATGCTGTCTGGGATTCAGCCAGAGGCATCAGGAATAAGTAATTAGTCAGCTATACTTTGAAGATGTAAAGCTGATTAAACATTTTTTTAATATCCCTACTGACTCAGATAAAAAAATATATATATTTCATGAAAACAGACATACAGAATTACTATGCATTTTTATCACTGCTTAAAACATTACTTTGGCCCCTGATTATCAATATAGACTTATTTTATGGTGGATTGCTAGAACATTGTGAAAGATTCCCAACTTAGTTTAAAAGAGGGGTAAATGAAAAACAAACATGCTTTATGTTAAGCACTTAAAAGACACTGTGCTTTGACAATTATTTTGTCTTCTTGTCTTTTTATTTAGGCCTTATACCAAGGAAACAAGGGTATTAATTAAAGTATTGAAAACTAGAACACCCCAGGAAGTCAAACACCTAAAGGAACCACAAAGAAACCAAAATTTGATAATCAGATTCTCAGACATAAAAAAAACCCCAACCAATGAAAAAATCCCAAACCAAAATAGAAAACCTCTGAAAAAAACCCAACCAATCAAAGAACCCCAACCAACTAAACCTGAGGGAAAATAACACATGCACAATGTATATTTTCTAGTATTTTGAGCATTTTCTCTTAAAAATGTGTTTTGAAGGAAAAGCTTTTACTTGTAGAATCATGGTTTTCAAAAGGAAAAAGTTTGCTACTTGACTACTACTGTCACCACTTGGGGTGAGGAGACAATAATACACCAACACAAACACCACCCTCGCTGTGAAGCCTGAACTTACAGACTATCCTGAAAAACAATCCAGGTTGAGTTTGATGTGAGATGCTTGGACAGGTAATAAATTCACTCTCATTGCAACTATAATAATTTCTACTTTTCAATCTCAGAGGCAGGAAAATGCCAAAGAAATTAGAAATGCTTTAGAAATTGAATTTCAATAATACAGCAAAGACCTTCACTTTTTTAACTGCCAAATGTGAACCTCATTAGCTGGATGACACTGCAATGAGAAGTGAGATCATTGCTCAAACTGTACAACAAGTCTATCTTTGAGCAGACTGGATTTTTCTGCTTCATTCTCCTTCCTCCTCCAACAGAAACAAATCCAAATTCTGAGTATTCAGAGCAACCACATACATGCAATCACCCCTAAAACTGAAAAATGAAGGACTTAACTTTCCACTCCTGTCAAGTATACTTGGCTTGTTTTAAAAATTGCAAGACTTTAATTATATTCTAATAAAGTGTTATAACAAGACAAAGTTCTAACAGCAAACTTGAAAATTGGTTTTAAACTGGTCAGGAAAACGAATATTCTTTTTTAATTCACTTTGAAAAAAAGCATTATTTTAGATTACTTCACCATAAAAAACCCTTTGCTCCTTAAAAGGAAACAGTAATCTAAGATTGCTATAAGATAAACTCATTTTCTCTTAAAACAATAAAACTTAAAATGCACACAAGTTGCAAATTCAGGCTAGAAAATAAAATGCAAGAAACACATTCTAGCATGCAAACAATGGAGAAAAATAAATACACGAAACCCACAATATAAAGGAACAATATGAGTAGAAGTTTATGCTTGTTACAGGAGCTCATTTCCCCAAACAGAAACCTCTCACTTGAGCTGTGTCTCTGTCTGAAAAGCATGCTAAGACAGAAGTGGAAGAAAACACTTTTTCTGGTTTTCAGTATGTAAGAGCAAAAGGGAAGCAACACTGATATTATAAATCAAAGGCTGATCATGATCCACACAAGTACTGACAACCTCAGTACTGAAGAGGTTTACACAGCCCTAACCATCATTCTCATATATGCTAAGAGTCCTGTATTATTGACTTCAGCATCCTCAAGAGTTCTGCAACCACTGTTTAGTTTCAACAATTCCCACCCAGACCCCTCACTTCAGCACTGGCTTCTTAGGACCATTAAGCTTCTCTCAGAGCTTTAAGGGATTCAGTTTGATGCCACAGCAAAATAGTGCTCAGTTTATCTGGTTGTTACTGTGTACCCAACAACTCTTTGGAAATCATTACAGAACAAGAACAAGCAAGACAACAATGTCTAAATTATACGACTACTTAAAGGAGGACCTGCAGCTTGTGGACAACCTAAAAATACAGCTACTTTGAAGTCTATACATAAATAAATCAATTTCTTATTTCAGTAAGTCCTATTCAAGACTATACTGAAGGCAGGATGGGAACAAGATTTAAAAAAAGGAAAAAAAAATCCCTTTATAGTACTGGCAGAATTTAAACAGTAATGATCATCTATTTGACTCATCAGGATAGTCAGAGTTACCATTTGCCTCGAAGTCACTTAAGTCTGCTGATATGCAACCATATAGGGAATGCATCCTTTGAAACACATATATGTCCTTGACATCTATATTCCTTCATGTGTCATTTGCCATTAGGAAAAGAAGGGTGCAAAAGAAAGCCATAGGCCTTCCCCCCCCACCCCACACATGCACAATAGTTTATTTTCTAGTGACCTTCAAACTTCAGGAATGGCTTCTTTGGTGAAAAAGAGGAGGAACAGGAGAAATTCAGTCCTCAAAGCAACTGCTGTAAAATAAAACTTATGACAAAAAGCATCTCTTCTTTATTTCAATTAACTCTTGAGGAACAAAATCAGGGTCACACAAATACAGTCTGCCACACTTAAAATCACATATAGACTGGAAAATGTCAAAGTGCTTTGTTTTAATTTGTTTTTTTTTTTTAAATTAGGAATTGCTGAAGTGTTATGCTTGTACACACCCAGTGACAGACATACAGCAACTACAGAACTCTAACTTTGGGCAGCTAAGAAATTATAAAGCAGCATGCTATTAAATAACTGCAAGTCATGTTCAGATGCAACTTTCAAAGCTGACAAAAGTATTTTGATACATGTACACACATGCAATTTACCTGTAATGCCTGGACTAGAAGGGTTGGATAAGGGCTTTGTGCCTTCTGATGACTGTTCTACACTTTTGGACAGGGATCCATCTACAAGTATATCAGCTTCATCGATGTCATCACAGGTCCCTCCAATCTGAAGGAAATGAAGTTCTCCACCTAAAATCATCACAGACAACAAAAGAACAAAGTTTGGACAGGCATACAGCTAAATTCAACTCACAAGACAGGCTTGCACTTGAACTGCTATGCAATTATGACACTATGCAGGACCTGAAATCAGTGGAATCATACAGGAATACTTATTTTGTTTTACTACTACTAATTTTTTTCAGGGTAAATGCAAAACAGAACTACAGAAATACTGCAGTTGCAAATAGCATTAAAGGTAAAAACTATATGGGGGGATGGTTTTAAAAGGCAATTAACAAAGGCAACCTCAATAGAAACCAAAAACCCTAACCATTATGACAATTCCCATAACCCAAATTATGCTTATAACAGAAAATATACTACCATGTCAAGTGAAGGCCTACACTACCTCATCTTTTTAAAATTCAGTATCTGAAAATTGAAAATTAAACTTATTTCTCTGAATTCTCCCAACTAAGGAGCTCTCCACATTACTTCATCAAACCTAGAATTAAAACACTGATCAAGTCAATAGACAAAAGAGCAAAGTCCAAAATTTTCAATGGACACAATGCATTAATGGAAGTTTGGAATCATTCAAGGAGGTTGCCCATTAGTCAGCACTACAGATACACATAGATCAATTCTGTCATTTACAGAGAAGTCACAGAACCAAAGAACACCAAGATCGTCAGGTCCAACCATTAACCCAGCACTGCCAAGTCCACCACTAAACCACGTCTCTAAATGCCACACCTGCACATCTTTTAAACACCTCCAGGGAGAGTGACCACACCACTGCCCTGAGCAGCCTGTTCCAATGTTTAGAAACCCTTTCTGTGAACACATTTTTCCTAATATCAACCCTCCCCTGGAGCAGCTTGAGGCCATTTTCTCTCATCCTGTCACTTGTTATTTTGGAGAAGAGGCCAACCCACACCACACTACAAGCTCCTCTCAGGTAGTTGTCCAGAAGGGTAAGGTTATCCCTGAGCCTCCTTTTCTCCAGACTAATCAACCTCAGCTCCCTGAGCTGCTCCTTGCTCCTCCTTGTGCTCTAAGTCGTGGAGAAGGAATGTTTAACTTTACATAATGCTGGGGGGGTGGGGTGAGAAGAGCTGTTACCAGGTCCAGAAGTTACAAAAAGCCGAATCAGTAGGATTCAAACCGAGAGGCAAATCAAAGCATGGGCCTTATGTAATTTTTCTGAAAAATGTGCAGACTGACCTTCAGCATTTGAGTAACATTATGACAAACTCTTATACAAAATATCCAGGTAATCTGAAGCAAAGAAACTTGAGAACAAAAATGTAATAAAACCTCAAGATAAAAGCAGGTATATGTCCTGTACTGTGAGGGGTGAGGAGAGTGAAACAGAGTGATAGAGAGGCACAGGGAGGCAGAGAGAGTGTGTGAGACACAGAGAAAAGATGGGAGTCACAGAGGGAACTTGCTCATTTGGGGTTTTATTTTTTGAAATCTCACTAAGAACAAATGGTTTAATTTGACAACAAATGGTATAATAAACTCACTCTTTTATGAAGACAGAATAACAAATAACTCAAATGACTAAAATTATCAGAACAACTCCATGGACAGGATCAGTGCATTGTGCTGTGGGAAAATCCACCCCAGTGGTGTCTGGGTAATGTACAAAAGTAGTGTTCCTGGGAACTGAAGGGATGGGAGATTTTCTCATTATCTTTATTTATCTTTTTAGTCTATCTTCTCAAAACAGCTATGCCATTAAGCCATTAAGCCATTTCTTGGTATGTCTTTTCTAACTGAGATCCACTAAGAAGCCTGCACCTCCCCCTCTGTCAGCCTCAAACCACACATCCTTGGTGCAGAACAGTACATCTCAACCAGACCTCAAGAGTGGAGGGGGAAAAAAACAGTTCTAGCAAATAACACTTATGAGTTTCCTTGAAATTAAACAGCTCATAAATAAACAATTTTCCTCAAACTTCAAAGAGAATTAGAGACACATTAGAAAACACAGATGCTGACAGCTTCATTTGGTAGTAAGTCAAATCTTAGTTTCTATTCCACTTTGTTTACTGTTCAGCAGCAAAAATGCCCTTACTCCTTACCTTTTTTTATACAAGAGAATAGTCATAATCCCTACATTCCTGAAAGATTCCAGTACTTTTCCAAGAAAAAGTCTGTGCTAAACTTGAGATACCTCACTTTCTCATATTTGTTTTTAAAAAGGTTCTGTAAAGACGTTTACCATGAACTTCAGTTGTACAGTATTAGCCTCTGCACACTTTTCCAAAAAGCTGTAGTTGGCTGTGCACCTCTGTATCACTAAGGAGGCATTTCCTCTCACAACATCCAAAGATGACTTTCTGATGATGTATGCTTCATCATTTGTTTCAATAATACTGTAGTTCCAATATCCAAGTGGCAGTGACAAAAATCTGCACAGGAAGTCAATGCTGCCTTTCCCCCCCCCCCTTGTATTACTACTATTGTTTGCAGCACTAGGCTGAAAGAGTGACTCGTCCAGTGCTTTCTAATTCTAGCCAGGGAGCAAACATCCCAAGCAGCAGTTTATCTGAAGGCTCCTCTCTTTGCATTACTTTGACAGAGGCAATAAGTATTTCTGTTGCACTACCAAGAAGATATGAAAGCTAACACTGACTTACTCAGTTATCATGAAAGAGACAAACTGGAAACTAGCATTATTATACTTCCTTCAAAAAACAGGTAACACAATCAAAACATTGTTAATTTAGTTCTGAATTGTATTTAAAACTGGCAATTTGCATGCATTCAAGAACCTGGTGGGCAATACAAACAAAACACAAGAATTGTGAACTCATTCAAATAAATCACAGGCTTCCTTCTGGCAAAACAGTTCCTGGTTCCATGAAAGCAGCACAGGAACAAGCTAAGAGAGCATGCCAGAGACTAAGGCCACTGCAGTCAAAGCCAATCTGGTGAGATATTCCTGCACTTTAGAAAGAGTTTGGGAAGAGTGACACCATTGTCATTAGCAAATCACAACACAATGACATAGCTGAGCAATATCCAGTTGGTTAAAAGGAATTAGAAAACAAAGCCATACCACAGGAAACTATGTACTAATCATCTTACAGTCCCCTCCTTCTCCTGTCATTGGTCAGCTCTAAATGTGCAAGTTCAGAACACCTGAAAAATGTCACCAAGAAAGCTATCCCAAAACCTCACTTGGAGACACTCCAATTTAAACTACTCTAGGAGATTTTACCTATAAAATTCTGCCTCGACTTTGAAAAAATAAAATGCAATTGAATAGGGACAAGTGAAAGTTACTATGCCTAGAAAGAAATAATTAAAAGCCCTGTTACAGGATAAAAAAAAATCAGCTAGACAGCAGTTCTGTAACAGAGGTTCTTGTGAGTCAGATGATAAACCTCATTCAATTTCCTGCTCAAAAGTGCAAACATACCACTATGTATACACACACACACAGTATGTACAGACTGAAGAGCTGCCTGAAGAATTCATCTCTAGGATTACTGGGCCTGGTTTTGCTTACCTCATCAAGAAACTTGTGGACTGACTCGATCAGATCTTTTGGGAGGGGAAACTAAAGGCTGCTTTGTTTTGTTCTTCTTTTATAAGTTTGAAAGGATTGGAGATATTCACCTTGAGAAAATAAATGGTTGGAGAAGGACAGCACCTAAATAAACTCTGTCTTTCACTCCTTTTTTGAAGAAATCTCTTTGCCATATTCATGATGAATGGTACAACAGATACAACTCCAGTGACAAAGATGATAGAGGCTAAACACTAGCAAAAAAAATCATCATCAAGGGCAGCATGCAGCAGGAGAAATTTCATGAGAAGACTCTTAAATCTCTGTCTTGAAGATGTTTGAGAACGGTGATCAGTATTCTATTTCTGAATGGCTAAGTGTAATAACTGACCCTGACTTGAAGATGAGCTCTCAGCATCACTTTCAATGCTAATTCTGATATGGAAAAAAAACTTGACCTCTCTCCAATCCTATTAGACTCCATTACTGAAAAAGGTAGAAAATTGAAAATACTGAATTGATTCCTGAACTTCAAATACACAGTATGCAGGCCAGACAAAGCCTAATGACAAGGAAGATGCAAATAAGATATCCAAACTAAATCAGAAAAAAACTACAGAGTGTGATTACTACACTATTTACAACTGAAGAGCAAGAAAGCTTCTACAAATGAAAGGCACGAGATCTGGGGGAATCAATTCTCAAATGTATCCAAGTGTCATCCAGTTCTGCCAGGCTTGCAGGTAAGAAATATCAGCACAGGCAACTCACTCTGGACATACCCAAATCCAGCCTGAAAAAATACTTTTTACGACAAAAAGGAGGGACTAAAAAACTCTTGTTATATTGTAGCACCTTTAAAATGTTATAATGTAACACATTCAAAATTCCAGGTGAGCAGCATGCTGCAGTAAGAAACCATATCTGACCCTCTTAAACACAAGGTAATGGACTTTAAATATCAAAAGACCACCCTACAGCTGTGCCCCTATTCCAAAACAGTACCTGCTGCCTAGTTTTAGAATAAAGAAATTACTTAATTTCTTACTTATTATTTTGAACATTATAAAAGCAGAGGTTACACTCAGTTATTAATGACACAAAAGAGAACATCAGAAGCCTCATATGTGAGCAGACAAAGCACTACTAAGAGGGATATTAAATACAGTTTACCTCAACCAAGGGGAAGAGAAGAAAACAAAATACAAAGATATTAAAGTTCTTAATATGTTTGCTTAATGGAACTGGAACCAAGAATATACTTGCACACTTTCCCCCAGGGGTCAAGCTCAGGTAATCCTGGCAGAAACAGGTGAGTACCTGAAGCTGACACCAAGAGGTAACATTCTGAAGCTTGACTCACAGAGATGGATGACATCAAATGCCGGTCTAAAACATCCTTCCATAAAACCACTCCAGATCTGAAGCACCCATTCACACAGGGCTTTCTTTTTCAGTCATATCTTAGAGGCAGCTATGGAAAAATTTTGTATCATCTACCAATGAAAATAATACATTAACAAGCAGGAGAAACAGAAGAAAATGCTGTTCTGCATCCAGAACTTTCAGACATTAAAGTACCTCTTTGCCTACTCTGATGTCCCAAACAAATAAACAGGAAAGAATACACTGCTCGTGCCTGAATATTTTCCAACATCATCCAAGCACTTCCAAAGCATGTATGTTCCAAAACTTTCACTTAACATTTTCATTTATGTCTTTGCACTACAACCTCCTTTCTAGACAGAATAATGTTGAACACATCAGTGAATACAGTGAATACATTCCACTTTCAGTGTATCTTTCTAATGCTGTCAGACTGCAGGCACCATCCCACTTGTGGCAGTAAACCTAGAGGAGCAAACACCTCAAAGTGATTTGCAAAGAAGCCTGAGAAAACAGCACTTAAAAAATAATAACAGCAAAACCCTCCATCTTCAGCCACCTAACTAAGCAAGAAATTCTACCCATTAAATGCAGAAGTTTAAAAGACGATAATTATTCAAGACAAGGAAAATTACGCAAAGCCTATTCCATATATTAAGCTATTCAAACATACAATAAGATAGAGGATTTAAAAGGTTATATTAATAGTTGAGGTTCTTGATTTGCTTTTTCTTCTGGTGTTTCTGAATTTTATACCTTTTATGCCTTATTTATAAACCTTTCAGTTCAAGTCATTCTTTACCAAGTGATGTATTTTGGCATAAATGCTTTGACTCTAAGGCTTCAGACATACCTAGCATCAGATCCTGAAATCCAGACTTCCAACAGACATTGACCCCTAAGTATTTATGATGGCTTTGGACTTAATTTCTCGAAAGTGAGAAAAATATAACAATGACTGAAATGTTAAATAAGGAATAGAAATCGAAAGCCTTTAAAGACATTTAAGCAATGAAAATAATGAAATCCAAAGTCCATAGCTGAGCAGAAAATGGAAGTTCCAAACAGTGGGTTTAAATGAAAGATAAGAATAATCAGTGGATTTTTTTTCCTTTTTCAGTAAACGAATTACTATACTCAAAAGATGACCCTTGCAGGCTGACTTGATACCTGTAGCATACTGGGTTACAAGAAAAAAAAAATCCCCAAAATCTCAGTAATCTTAAGGGCAGCATGAACAAAAGAAATCCAAAAAAGCTATTGATGAATTACTAGATGGGTATTACAATACTGAGAGAGATTTACTGCTAAAGCAGAAGGATGTGCTTGTCCATTACAAGGAAGATGGAAGTATTCTCCAGTCAGTAACAGAGATGGTGGTTATCTAGGCACAGACAAAATAGTACTACACACACAGAATAAATGTTTCCTGCTCAAGGGACCCATATATCTTACACTCCATGCCCAAAGAGACTTAGGTAATACCAAAAGCTACAAGAATATGATGACCATACACATTAACATTGGATGGAAAAGTATCATGCACAATAAGCCCTTTAACTTTTATCATGAACGTTAAAACACAAGAAAAGTAAAACAGATTTGATAAAAGAAAGAAACTGATAGCAATAAAATTCTGCAGAAAAAAAAATCTGTTTCGAGGTCTTTTCAATGAGACTGCAGTTTAATCAGGTAAGTATAAGGTAAAAACTATTATGACATGGATATAACAGTTTTCAAAGGCAATTAATATTTCAGTTAGAGTTCCATTTTAACTAGGAAAAAGTGTGCATTATTAAATACAGCTGAAATAGTTTAATAGATACTTCTTCAAAAGCAGTCACCAAAAGAGAACAATTTAGTAAATATGAATGTTACCCTTGGGAATCTGCCAACATAAATACTAGTTACTAACTTCCAATGTTTTCATTAGTATTTAAAAAGCAAATCTGAAATGCCCGCTGTGAGTGAGAAAGCCTTTAAGAAAACTGAGATGTTTACAATAAACTTGACTTTATCTGTTGGAAATAACAGTAAATTTGATTTAACAACTCCTCATTGGAGGACTTTATAATTGGCGTGACACCATCAAGAAAGGAAAAAAGGTATCAATTTCAATTCTCCTAGTAAAGAGGAACCTCAACACGATACTGGTGCGAATTTATTTGAAATGTATAAACCATCCCATCAGTTAAGCCCCTCTGAGATCCTAAGCATTTCCTCCAGAGCTGCAATCAGCTGCAGATGGACTAAACAGAACACTGGGACATGGAGGAACTCAGCTGGATGACAGCCAGAGCTGTTTCCAGTGCTCCAATGTGACACAAGGAAACGGAGTTTTACAAAGTACTTGTTACCTGGACTTGAGTTACATTCCCCTCCTACACGCCCCCTTCCCCAAAATGCCTTGTGTTTATTTGGAATAAAAGACTTTAAGAATCCTGCATGGATTGTCTGCTCTAACACTCAAGAAAGTACAATCTCAATTGCAAAAAGCTGAAGCAGGACCAGCAGCATGCTACCTGAATGAAAATACACTAGGGTACGGTATAAAAGCATTTTCTTCTCTGCTGTCTTGAATGTAATCAATTACAGGCAGAAGCCATTTTTCTGATATGGGATTTCTCCATCACAGAAATAATTACATACAAGAAAGACTTTTATTTGTTTTGGACTTAAGAAAACCTGTGCCTCTTCAAGAATTAAGACACACACAAGAATTACTGCCATTCTAGAGATTAAAATTGACATTTAAGGTGAGGAATTAACTAGAGTCCATGCTTCCTAGACCATTAAACCTTATGTAAATTCAGTGGAATTTGAAATTTAGATTTTAAATTCTGTAACATAATCCAAATACAGCAAAATCAACAATTTAAAAAAATTTTGACAGAAAAATCTTACCTTTGGTGCATGCACATAATCTGTCTGTGCCCGAACAGTATATCACAGAGACAAACATATCCGGTTCCTCAGTGCCCTCTTTTTTAGGTGGCTCCACTTTGGCCAGAATTTCAAAGTTTGAAAGATCTAGTATTTTTACATATCCTCCCTGAGTAGTTATTACCAGGTGCCCAAGAGCAGAGATCTCAGATCTTCTCTCTCTCCCACTGCCATTTTTGGAAGTTAATTGTATTTCCTCCACAGGCTCCTCACAGTCGTCCTCTCGATTATCCAATATATCCGGTGGGAGCAAAATCATTGAGGTAATTGTGTCTTGGGGGTCTTTGATATGCTGGATTTTTACTGGTTCCTCCTCTAGAGTAACTATTCTAGTGGCATAGTTCATCTTATAAAGCACTAGGTATCCACCACTAACACTTCTCTGTTCAGGCTGAATTATTAAAGGAGTTGGTACATCTGCTGGTGACTCATGCTGGATTACATCAATACTCGTGCCATTCACTACAGCAAGACTTGATTCTAGTTCCCCCTTCCTTCTATTACATAGCGCCGAGTTTAATTTATTTAAATTATTCAAGGCCTCTACTTGATTTATTGCACTCAGAGATTCAACAGGACAAGTCCTCAGTCCTACTAACAGATGAACTCCATCAGCACAAGGTGTGATTGAATCTACACACAGGTTCTCCTCCTCTGCAAACTTGGGCAGACGCAGGCACTGAACCAAAGTCCCAGGCTTGGGAACCATAGAACTCCACTTGTCCGAGTCCGGAGATGTCAGATTGGCTGCAGCATCTGCAAACTGCTGGATGTAAGTCACAGGAGGGTCCTGCAACAGCAACTGTTCCTGACTGTCCAGCTCCATTTCAATGATCTGTGGAACTGTGAAACCATCATCGTGTATACTTTTACTCATAATATTGTTCATCTGTGAAAAGAGTTTTCCTGCTTTTTCATCAGACTCCTTAATGCTGTAGAGCAGCAATACGGGTAAAGTCCTCCTTACCAGAGGGGAATTCAGTTCTGAATTAGTGCAGGATTCATTGTCAGTTGATCCCTGTTCTGAGACACTCTCACCTCGAGTCCTACTTAAGCCATCCAGTGATCTCTGAGAGTTACTGCTAACAGGAGAGGTAGCAGGTGATTTGTATGTTAACAGACCTCCAGCTAATAAACAAGGAAAGGGAATGTTGTGTTGCTCTAGATGTTTTTCCTTCATCTTTTCACTCTTACAGTTGGCCAAACAGGGATTTGCCCCAAGCTCTTCTAGATCTTTAACTGTGTCCTCCAGGACATTTGCAACAATTTCCCACTGAAGTTTTTCGGGTTGCTGAAGAACGCTGAGAGCTGTTATATCAAGGCTGACTTCCATAGTTTCTTTTTGTGATGTATGCCCTATAAACAAAAACATTTAACATAATACAAATGCTCAAAAGACAAAACAGGAATCATACTACACACATTACTGTTTGTTGGAAAAAAAGGACCTTTTTGTATATCTCATGGTCTTTTTTTTCTCCACTTGGTGATGCTTACTCAAAGATGTAAACCAATTTATAGAAAATAAACATGTAGTCCTCCCTCCTACAAAATTTCTGACTCCACCTCTAAGAAAATAACACAAGAACACCATGCCCAGCACTGTTCTGCTTCCATATAAAATCTTTATTCGGGAAGAAATTCTTTATCAAAGTGTTTCCCTTAGGGAAACAATCAAGACACAGGAACTCTCTGGCAATCCTCTGAATTTAAAGGGTTTTGTACAGCTGTAATTTGTTCCTGTTCTACGAAAGTTCTTCTATCTTGGTCTGTGTGCTTTATTGACAGCAAGATAAGTAATGCCTGTTGTCAAGTAAGACATTTATTAACTAAGAAAGTGTAGTTTTTTCTTCTCTCCTGCATGCAATCTCTCCACCACACAAACTTAACTACTGGCATTCCTTTCAAGAGAAATCCTTTTCCTTTTTTCTTATACAGTGAATATAGTATCACTGGTTTTGACAGGTTTTTTTTTAAAGCCTGAAAGAAGAATTTCCCCTTTCACCTCTAAACTATTACATATATAACAGATCAGATATAACCCACCTGTAACAGATTCCGATCTGGAATGCTCTTCACTGTCTGAATCCTCCAGTAAGTCATCACTGAAAAAAAATAATGCATGAATGACCCCATGTACATGCTAACTGCATGCTTATTTTTAATTAAATTAATAAAAATTCATAAAAAACACAGTGTCTACTATAACTGGCCATTCCTTTTAGCCAGCATTGTTCATCCACTGATGAGTTCATCACAGACACCAACAACATAAAGACATTTTCCTCCATTACTGAACCAGTAGACCAGATTTCTTTTTGTCTCATTCTACTATTGTATTTCCTACAATTCAGGCATAAATGGAATTAAAATGAAAGCCAATTCTCAGGAATCTTTCCAAGAAAAATAAAACCATACAATCAGGACATCTAAAAATTAATATCGACATCTTCAAATTCCTCAAAACAATCTCTGGAAAGTGGAGCTGACTGACTGGTCTTCAATTCCATAAGGCCATTTTGTAGCTAGTACGGAAACAAGAGATGAACAGTGTTGTTGGTTTTAAAAATGCTGCCAGGTAAATAATTTTGTTGTAAAACCAGATTCTGTTCAAGACACCTTTTCAAGAGAAATAGGCCCCTGAGTAGTTCTAAGAATATATAAATAATGAGTGCACCTGACTTCCCCAATAAAATAAATTATCTCCTATTTCAGGCTCCTTACACACAGGAAAGACAGTAATCCCTTTGCAGCTTCAGGTATAACTGAAAGTACCAAGTCAGATCCCCAAACTTCAACAAACTGGATGGTTATTCCTCATCCCCAAGAAACAGATCTTTGTGGGGTCAAACCTGATCAACCTTTACTTCACAACACGGCAGACAAAATTCAATACTTCGATTCTGATCCAGCCTCCCCTTAAGTGGAGAAGTGATAGTAAATTCCATGCAGTTTAAGTAAAATGAAAGATGCTTAGTTCTAGGCAGTATGATTGCACTATCCTTTATCCAGCTCTCAAAACTGGTTGAATTCTTTAACTATTAAGGAGTTCCCAGTCCTAAAGCTACAGTAAGGGTCCAGGCAGTTGCTGATGTTGCCCACGTCAGCAGAAGAGCAAGCTTCACATTCACTCTGCACTACTGTAGATATCACACCAAGCTTAAAACCAAAGATTACCTCCTTGTGTATACAGTAGTATTGTTACTTTCTTCTTAATGCTGAAGTTTAAGAAGAAACATTCAGAAAACTAGCAAGACTCCCCAGACAACTTTTGCTCTAAATTTTCCAACAGTTATTCACTCTATTGAGTTTGGCAAGACCAGACAAGAGTTCCCAGTAACAGACAGCATGAAGCACTAGTGAAATACTACCTTTTCTCACATCACACTGTCTAAGCACTGGGATACCTTCTAGCTTATTCAAACCCTTGCAACAGGACTATCTAATTCTTCAGAGTCTCTATGCGTGTATTAAAAGTATGCAAGGAAGTACCAATTCTTTAAAGCACATTCACACAGCATATTTTTAGCATGACAGGACCAGAAATTACAGAGAAGCAAAAGCGTGCTCTAGAAGTCCATGAGCCCTTACTTTCAAAACCTGAAATATATAATCCATAACTAAAATGAAAAGCTGATCCAAAACTTATATTCCTTTCTCTTTTTACTCTGCCTCTGAAACATGAGTATAGGGCAGCAATGAGATCTGCAGTCTCTCTGCTAGTGGAGTATAAAACTGGAACAGCAGGAAACTGGCTTAAAAAATAGAAATTTAGATTAGTCTTTTTCAAGTGTTGAATTGTGTACAAATATAGAGTGACTAAAAATATTATTTCCATGAAAAGAAAATTACCAACCTTATGCTTCACAATGCATGACTTTGCTAAATGGCATTTACCACTTACACAGAAGCATTTCATATTTCTCATTTGGTATACTGGCATACCTGTCTCCTTCTAATTTTGGTATGTCTGAGCAGCTAGAGGAATCTTCTAACCATGCTAGTGTTGGTCTCCTTGAGTCAACCCCTGAGCTCTGTTCTCCTGATAACATAAGTTGCTGCACAATAGCGGGATCATATGCATTGATTTCAAATTTTAAGTGGACCTGAGAAATAACAACAAAAAACAGAAGAGGTATTTGATTTTGAATCAAGATATGCCTGATCAGTAAATAGCTGATGAAAAATGATTGTTTATATTGCATACCTTCATAAGTTTGGAAACATCCCATATGCAGATCTTTCCTCGTTTTGTTGCAGCAGCTAGAAAATGAGGGCAACTTCCAGATCCAAAGCAGGTTATTCTGTCAGTGCCATCTGTGCAGGGAAATTGTGCCGGACTTGTTGCCAGTGTGACTGAAAGAGGTACATTCTGAGTGTGCTCACCCTTGACAAATGGGCAGTTTGGGGAATGTCTCTCATGTTCAGACCTTTCCAGATTAAAAACAAACACAGAAAGTACTGATTTTTTTACTGTGACAACTACACACAGCATATACAAGCTAAGCCCTGGAAGTGAAGCTGAAACAGTATTGCATTCAAGCATACAAGAGAATTCTGAAGTTACTAACACAGCTCTCCCTGCTGATTCTCAAGAGCAGCCTGCATTAAAGACTTTGATCACTCAATGCACATTCATATTCAAATGGATCAATCTACACAATGCTTTTAATATCATTAGTCCATTAAAAAAAATAATTGTTCTATGGGCAGTAGACAATCATGTCCTCATGAAGAAAAGCCCAGATTAAATTAATGTACATTAAAACTCTAATGTTATGAGTAACTTTAGAAGCAGTGTCCTGCTTTTAGTTCTATATTCACAATTAAAAGAAAAAATCAAAGCTGAAAACAGTACTGAATGTCACATTGACCAAGAAGCATGGAAAAAACCTAATCTTGATATACAACTAAGGCAGAGACATGACAAGAGCAATTACACAGCTACAAAATGTCTTGAAAATCATAAGTGAAAGGAGTAGACAAAAACTATGAAGATAATATTATAAGGGAAAGTTTTCAGCAAGTCAGGAATCTGATGTGTTGAAGGAAAGATTATAAATCACCAACTAATCAAGAAAAAAATTACATTAAGAGCCCTTTAATCAGTGTAAGGTCCCACATTTCTGTCACTATGCACAATTTTAGATGATTCAGGAAACTAGTAATGGATACTGCAACTTCACATAAAAGGCAAATATGCACTACACCACTATGGCAGTTTTTGAACCTGAAAAGAGACACAGTCCAGTCATAATCAAATAAAAGACTCAGTTTAGATCCCCACAAAGAAGTACTGGCTGACAACTCTCAAGGAACAATTTGAAATGAAACAGCAAGTCAGAATAAAGAAATAAAACCAACTACGTGTTTTTTTTCTTTTAGTACACAGAAAGCTGATACTATACATCTAATCTTTTTGTGATTTGCTCTATGGAATCATTCTGGAAACCCATTCTTGTCAACGACTTGTCCTAAACTTACCAGAAATACCATCAAAATATGTTGATTTTTGTCCTTTGAAGATTTCTAACCTCTTCACCACAAAATTAAGCGTACTTCTCACATCATTAAACTTACCAAGGTTCATCTGTAGGCTCCCAGCACACCAAGCACACACTACAGGTAAAGCACATGGCTCTGTCATCTCCTGATGAAGCAGGCTATGAAAATAGGAAAAAACACTTGAAATTTATATAGCTGTGTACTATGAAACACTTTTAACTAGGTGATCAAGTTCTTTCCCTCTAGTGACATACTAAAGCATCACATCAAACATATAAAAGGCTACAAATTATATACTACAAAGTGGCAGTATTTCACATTAAAAAAAGGATACACATTACTATAGAAGAGATCCAGAACTAACATTCATGCAAGTCATTGGATGCAAACCACAGACATAGAACAGAAATTACTTTCTTTTTTTTGGCAAAAGTTCACAACATTCAAAAAATTTAGAACTGCAGCAGAATACATGCTTGGAGGAATAGGGGTTAAAAAATACTCCTACCAATCTCTTAGGACATAAAGTATTCTCTACCACTCCTCTGCAAAGAACAGTTGCTACTAGCTGAAGTAACTGAGGAAAAACAATCAAAATTTCCACTCTCTTAAAATTTAGCATTTTCAAGACCTCATTTCAAGACATGCTTGGGAACATGCAGCTACAATTCCAACATATGAATTCCCTGCTTTTCTCCTTCTGTACAAGTTTAGGAAAGCATCCAAAAACTTCATCCATCTATCATGCTTTGCAGCTGACAGAATGAGAGAGACAATACTGCTGTCAAATGATAGGCACTGCCCAGCCATCATTATCTAAATCCATATTATAAGTATTTTTTCAAAGCAGGAATAATTTCAAGGAATGAAAAATGGAAATAAGCAAAAGTAGTGGAATAAAACATAGAGGTTATATTTACTCACTAAGCCTAACAATTTAACGTGATCTAGAACCTCTGATACAATAAAGTTATACTAGGAAAATATGGTGAGAGAACTCCAGTGCCAAGCTTACTGCTTTTCTGCTTTATTTGCAATATAAAAAGGATTATTTACTCAACAATCTAACAAGGAGAAAGACAGATTCTACACAACAACCAACTTCATCTCTATTATGGTTAACTCAGATCAATCTGATATTTCAAAAAGTTTTATATGCCGAAGTTCAGAACAGTATCTTCTGTGATCTGTACAAAAAAAAAAGCAAACTCAACACACCAAAACCCCTTGAAACTTAAAAAAAAAAGAGCTGAATGATGAAGTTTTTATGGTTTATGCATAACTGAAGGAATCCATTAAACAAAGAAAAAAAACAATCTACTAAAAAACATCACTACCTCTCTTCCCCTGCCCTCCTACCTGGGGACCAAATACTAAGAACAACTAAACCTCTTACCTGGTGATAGAATCCAGCTTGAGCCATAGGATCTGGCTGTGCCCACCGATAACCCACATGAGGCCATGAAGTGAATGTCTCCCGTCTGTTAGCTTCACTATACATCAAAGACCTAGAAAGGTGAAAAACTCTACATTACCCAAAATTTCCTCTTAAAAAAACCCCTCCAAACTACTTATAAGACTTTCAGTGCTTTAGTAACCATGAAAAATAGCACAAATAATTAGCTATAACTTACACATAAAATTATAATTAACTATTACAGGAAAGTTACAAACTTCCCTCACTCAGGTGTTTAAAGTACACCCCCAGCAAGAAAACGAAAAGTCACACAACCTGTGGACCTTAAAAGCAGAATTAATAAAATAAGTTTCCAGGCAGCCTATTTGATCTACCTGCAGAAAAGCATCAGATACCCAAAGCTATTCTACATTGAAGGCAGGTGGAGAATTTAGCCCAACAGAACTGCAAGAGAGTTGGATATTTTTAACATGACAACTACCATAAAAATGTGGCGTTCTTAGTTAAACAGATATGAATATGCATATTTAAAAATACTCTAAAGCGATATTTTAGGCTTAACTGAATACATGGTACAACCCCCCCAGTCATCACTCACTACATACTATAATACTTGTGAATTTTAAACTACTACATCCCAAAATATTAACCCCTCTGCAACTCAACAATCAGAGAGCAAAGAAGTTCCTCTTTTCCACCTTCACTCAGTGCATGTCCCTCATCTGCAACAGTACATGAGAAATAAATATCAGTTTTTCTTTTCCTTTGACAGAGTTTTGTTCTCCCAAGAACTAGGGCTGTTAGATGGAAAGGTGCCTTATTTCCTGTTTCTGCTTCTCAGTTTCAGAAGATATTTGCTGTCTTGTAAGAGAATGGAAATATTAAACATTTCCTGCCAAGGAAGTAATCTATTCTAGCAACACCCACATAAGAGCTATCTTAACTTGACATTATACCAGCTCAAGAGACAGATCTTGGGAGAGCTCTAATCAAAATACAATATGGTGAGGTACAGGTAGACCTGAAGGCTTGGGGACAGAAAGCTAAGAGATGAAATCAAATTCATTAAATTATCTGAGGTGTAATAAATGATAATACACATGTAAAATAGTATTTGTACAGACATTTTCAAGAAACAATAATTTATAAACTTAGAAGATTTACCAGTAATATAACCAGTCTCAGCTTATAAGGGTTAAAATAATGGGTTACTTGCTTGTGTATACATTACCACTTGGACCAGAAAGAGATGAAACAAACAGCAATCGGAGGTAAAACGTTCTCTTACCCCAAACATGCAGCAGGTGACTAGAGAGTTTAGAAGTAGCATATATATGGTCTGCAAAGGTAATTTGCTAACCTTTTAAACTATAAAACATAAGCATGACTCTTTCTCCTATGAAGGAAAAATAATTGACTTAAGGATACAATGCAGTGTGTATTTAAGGCTGCAACTGTTACTTTTCTAAAAGTGTATGTTGAGATTAAGAGCAAGGTAAATTCAATTTGCATTAAAGTTGAAAGTCAGTCAGTCTTGTGGTGCCCATGAAGGCTTTGCTAAATTCAGTAATCTGTACGGCACAGCGTGCATTAAACAGTTAATCAGCTGTATGTGTATGAGCAACAAAGCACAGAATAGGACTAATCCTTTGGCAAGTAAATCAAAGTCATCTAAGAGCTTATTCTGACACAACGAAGGGGTCAAATTCATCACTTCTTTTGTCTCAATATACCTGTCCACAGATCGCCCAGGTCCCACACCAAGCTCTGGTCGTGCGCTGGGTAAGAGGTAAGATAACCTATCCATCACAGAGGATGCTACAGGTAAGGCAGCAATATTTTGATTTATCTTCTTGAGTTCATTTACAATGGCACTGGCGACAGACTTCAAAACATGATGAGGAAGGTGGAACGTAACCGTTGCCCACTACATAAGAAAAAAAGTGTCCAAGTTTTAAAATTTTAACATCTAAACAAACAGATCACAAGAGTGTCAAAACCAAAACCAAACACGTGATATCAAGAAATGCAAAACCAGACACACAAAAGCAACACCAACGTAACACAAGGAAAGTCAGTAAGTTCAAATTTTAAGCTCAGTTGGGTTTATTAGTTGACTTTATCAACAAGAAACTAATCTTGTTTATTCTCTTACCAAGTGAAGCTTGGTATACACATAAAACTAAGGAACAGATAATACATTCCACTATCTTCAAACAAAATCCACCACAATGAGTCACAGATTTTGTGTGTTTCAATGGTACACATACAAAGCAGACTTGGGAATCCACATTAGACAGTACAAAGACAAATTCTTACCTTTGCAACTTTATGATTTGCTGCTGTTTCATGTGAGGTATTTTTTAAGCCATCCTTCAGTTGTGTGATGAACAAATCATATCCCTCTGTGCTGGAAACATCTACTTTTTCTATGCAAGCAGATAACAGCTGCTGAGCCTAAAATGCAGATGTGCAAGCAAAGTTAGCATCCACACTGAGTAACTACAAGTGGAAATACACCTGTTTCATTAATCTTGGAAATGTCCTTTGCCAGATCCTACTTCATCATGTATTATATCAGCATAATTCCCATAAAAGATCCAGACCTGAGTATGATGTTCCAAATTTTACTTCACAGGCCAACCCACAGATAAACTTCAGCAATGGTAACAGTAATTACTACAGATTCCCACAAGGGCAGTATTACCAAATGTTAAACAAGTCAGTTATAGAAGTCAAAACTGAAGATCTATTAAAGCAAGCAATGAGGAGATATCTATTGCCCAATGCTTTCTCTTCAAAAGGATTCATTCAGTTTTAATGACAAAAAGTGACAGCAAGAACAGAAGTCTTGCCATTTTCTGAGTAGCTTTGTACCTTCAAAAAGGTAGATAATAATGAGAATGACAACATTGCAATAAAATTAGAGATAAGTTACTTACAATGCTAATACAGTGAAGCTGCAAAATGAGGCAAAGGAAAAACCCAGGCTAGTTTAGAAGTTAGTTCTTAAAACTCAGAAATAATGCAGCTAAAAAAGAATGCTGTATCATCCATTTACAGACATTTTCTTCCAAGTCTCATCCGTTTCCATCTTATCCCTCTGTCTGGTAACTTCATGTTGTCAGGTAAGATTTAAAGGTATGTTCAATGTGCAAGGCACAGAGTATTCTAAATTTGCTTTTAGGTGGGTTAACATCTGAAAAATATTACAGCAATTCTTTCAATTTACAAATACAGGGAAATATTTCCCATGGACAATGGTCAGTCAGTCCTTCAAACAACCACAAACTGCTGAACGGACCAAAAGGCCCCTTAGTTATGTCCTTGGGAAGTCCAGGGGAACAAAGACTGAAATAAGGCAAAACAGCCCTCTAGCTAAGGTTATATCAGAAGAATAACAGATAGACATTGCTTCATAACTTGTTAATGCTGACAATTAGAAATGCTAAGGATGCACTGCACTATCAACAGATCAGACTACTTAAAAGACTACCTAAATTAAGAGCAAAAATTTGCAGAAAAGTTCTAGAGACAAAAAAACACTAAACACCCTTCCTTGGATGAAAGTTCTTGACCTTTCTATGATAAAAGAGGTGGACAGATGTGTTTGTATGATATTTGCTTAATATTTACTAAATTTTTCCAAGGTCTGAGTTATCACTTCTTTAAAATTAAATACAAGAACTTGAGACTGATAAATGTTTTGCCTTTTTCCTCACTGATCTGGTGATGAAACTCCCAAAGCTATTCCTACTGAACTTCACATTTCTTTTTCTACAGGAAGGATGTTTACAGAGAAATGCTGTAAATAAGGGTCTGTAAATTCTTTAGAACCAAAGAATCTTTGTACCAAAACACTCACACAAACTTAAAGGTTGTGTTGAACTATGTGAGACTGCAAACCTGCCCCAGCAGACCTTATGAAAGGAAATCCTGACCTCTGACACTTTCTTCACACTCAGCCACACATACCAAGATTCTTTAGTAACCCACAAAGGGTATAAACGTGATGCCAGTGGGCAGCAAGGGTCAGGAACCCAGAGATCATGGTTCTCTTCAGAGACCTCTATGAAATATTTTATTGCTGTTACTCCCATTCAAGTCACATAGGTAAAAACTTGACATATAACATATATTCCTTATCCACAGTAAGCACCTGTTATTCAATACTTCAGAAACACATAATTTCCATCAATGCTGAGGATAAACAAATGCAACAAAACGCTAAGCATTACACTCTAAGCAGAAATGCCTACCTTAGTTTCTCTTAAAGTGATACTAAATGATCAAACTACAAAGGACTCTGTTACAACTGATCCAAACATAAAAAGGAAGCCAGGTTTACACAGAAAAGTCTTTTGCTAGGCCAGCTGACCCTGCTAGAAAACTTAGATTCCAGCTCTAATTCTCCACATGATGAAACATCGTATTACCTGATTTCATCTTTCCTTTCCTGAAAGACTATAACAACAAAAACAACAAAAGCAACAACAAATCAGGGATGCTTAACAGGCCAGACCGACTTCTAGAAGTGCCTATAGATTCCATACACAAGCACTGACAAAGATGGGGAAATGAGTCCTTATCTCTGGTCACTAAAAAGTTCTTTCATCTGAAATCATGTGGTCTTGAGGCATGCTCTTATTTGTTTGAGATACAGGTAACTGTAAAAAGCTGTGGCCCTACGACAGCTAATAACTAAGAAACTTTCCCATTACATGGTGTTAATATCACCTAGAAACTCAGAGTCAAATGTCTGGCTTCAGTATTTCTAACACAGTTATTTACAGAGCTCTTTTTGTTCCCCCCCTTCACATCTTACCTCTGTAACTGGCAATTCAAGCTGAACCACGTCATCTTGTTTAGAAACAGGTGTTTGCAGAGCTGTGTCCAATAGGAGGATGCCATTGAGATCTTTCCTACATCCTACTGCATAATCATCCACAAAGATCACTTTATCCACAGCAGAAATATACTGACATTTCACCCGTCCACCTGGTTTAGCTATAAAGGAGAGAGAAAATTTAATTAAGATCTAATTAGAAAAATGCTTTTAGAAGACCTTTCTTTAGAAAAGACCTCTAATTTCTGTTTAGGAAAGTAATGTAATACTTTGGCAAAATCTTTATTTCTTCACATGATCAAAACGCAGCATTTTAGCAACCACGATTTTCACCAAGCTTTTATATTTTCTACCTTAAAACACAAACTACCAAAATCTATAAACCCCATCAATAACTACAACCATCTTATTCCTACAGTGGAAGCCATTAATTTAAGTCCTTCTCCTACCAGGAGGCCTCAACTAATGTTTTCAAGCTTAATGCAGGCGCCTGGTGTACTTGATACTAGCTGACAGTGTAAGAACTAAATTGTACAAACCAGCATGAACACTAAGACAAAACTGCTAAATTACCATTAAGGCTTATTAACACCACTTCATCAAGCAAAACAATACTTAAACTTCACAAAACTAAGTACAGCATGTAACATGCACCAATGTGGCATGAGCTCCTTGAGACACTACAACAGCTCATTTTCGCTCAGTGCTGCACACGTGATGGCAGTAACAGGTCTGAGAAGTTTGGTGAAGGGAGAGGAAGACTGCCTGCAGATACATAAGGAAAGCATGTGGAAATAGATATTATCTCCTAAAATGTTTAATGCTACTCGTCACTATTATGTGTCCAAAGCTGGATGGACTGCAGAACTAAATGCAATCCATGTCAAATGCTCCCTGCATAGAAGGCAAATTGCTTTCTATCACAGACAGAGTAAGCTGCCACTCCAGAAGCAGACTGTGTGTATGTTATAAATACATGGACACATTCTCCAATGGCAGCTGAAAATGCTGCATTGTCTACAGAGATGTCTTCCTGTCACACAGGAACAGGAGTGTCATTAAATTTTGCATTAATCATGTCCTGTCCATGTTCTCCTCTTTCCTCAGACACTGAATACTGTTTTTATTATAAATAATTTAAAAATCACCATTTTGGTAGCTAGCATACAGTAGAACACTCAGGTGAGGACAGCTATATAATTCTGTCATCTTCACACTTTGATAGAGTTAAATGAAAATTAAAACTTCTGGAAATATAGGGCACATAAATCTGATCACATTGCATTTGTGGTATCCTTTCTTTGAAAATGGAGGAAAAGAACAATTGCCAGCTGCCCTTCTCACCAAGATTTCAGAAACAACGACTCATATACTCACAAAACAAAGGACATATGCCTTTTGCCTGCATTAAGTAGACTGCAATTGTAATCATTGATACAGCAGTCAAAAACACTTCAAGAGTCCGGAATCACTTGATAGTTGTGAAGTCTTTGGTCCTTGCTCAGCAAGAAAGGGTTCTCTGAATGGTAAATCAACTTATTTCAAACTGAGTTTTTGTCAATACACTGAAGTTCCTCACAGAAGACTTTCTACAGCCAACACAGCTGCAGGCAAGTAAGTAAATCATTCTACAGGAAAATAAGTTTCATCAAAAATTCAAATACAAGTTTTAACATCTTTACAAGCATAAGTTTCAGCAATGTACTGGAAACTATTATGCAAATAAATTGAACAGTATCTGATGCACTAAACTATAAACCTCAGTAGATTCTGATAGTGTTTGCAGACTATTCAGAGTGATTCAAGGGATGGATCACTACAGGACACTTTCTTTAACACATCACTTCTCTCCTCCTCCCCGCTCCCAGAGAAAATGGGAAAAGCAGCTCACCCTTTCTGGCAGGTGCCAACACCACAAACACCTTCTTCTACACTTTCCTTATTTCCTGTCAAGCACAGGAATGTGCTCATGCCCTGTGCCTAGGAGCTCAGCAGTCTGTAGGAGCCCCAGTCATTGTGGCTTTCCAGGCTAGACCATTCTTATTTTTTCAGTTCTGTAGTGATGTTAATGAAATCTCATGTCTAAAGCAGCAAACAGCTAACATCCTCTGAGCAAATGGTCCAAATTTTTAGAAGCTAATGAAGATTACTAACAAGACAGATAACACAGTATCTCTGCTCCATTGTAAAACAAAATAAGAAATTATAACTGCAAAAGAACAAATGTATTGCCTATCATCTGTGATTTTCCCTGTGCTGGCTAGTATTCTGGTTGGTTGTATTGACAGAAAGATTGGCCAAATTACTCCTAGAAAGTTATTTACACTTGCTGTTTTTATTTTATTTGAAGCACATAAAAACAAAACAGGCTCCCTGTCAGTGAAAGTCGATGGAGCTTCAAGGAAATTATTAGACCAATATTTAATATTTTTTCTAAACCCAGAGAAACACATTCGGTAACTGACTAGTTTACACTGAATAGCCTCTGAGTTGCAGAGAAGCTTTTTTTGCAAATAGGAGTTTAATTCTAAAAGTTCACAAAACACATTTCAAAATGATTCTAATACTAGTCACATGCTATAACATAGTCTACATATGGCTGACCCTATGATCATAATCATAGACTGAGAACCAGGAAACCAAAGAACACAGAAGTCACCACTACAGACGTATCAACCTAGAAGTTAATGCCTAGAAAAGTTAAATCATCCTAAAGCATTGTCAGAAGAGTCCTTTTTAACTGAGGATCAATGTTTTTCAATGTGCTAAAGGACTCTGCCAATACCCTTTGAAAAACATACTGGTGCCCCTCTGACATTATGTCTTGCTTGTCCAGCCTAAGTTTAGTGGCACTAAATAGTGATCTGCATCTTCACAAGCCACAGCTAAAAAGTTTCATGTAAAATCACTAAATTACTTAAGCTAGATCATCAAAACCCAACTGTTATTCTCATTTTAGCCCCAATTGCTTTAGCTGTAATTTATTTCGGGTAGTAGGAGAAAAAGCAGCCATTTAAAGTTTCTAATGATTTTGCTTTTCAGTCTTGGCACAAGTGAATCATAGCTTCCCCCAGTATCTCCAGCCTATCTGCCTAGGATTAAAAACAAAACAACTCACAAAGAAGTCATTAAACCTTTTGTCAGTTCCTACAAGGAAACCTGGCAGGCTGCTAGCATGCTGAAAGTGCATATCCAACAGCATATTACACTATGGTATGTCACCTATCACAACATTAGAATTAGCAACCTAAAAACTTAAAATAAAATCAAACAAATATCAGATTGCAGAAATTAAGAACCTGAGAAAAAGAACGTTCCACCTCCACCTTCTTTGTTTCAAACAACAGAGAACAGAGAGACCAGCAATTTCCTGTGATTGAAATCTGACCTACAACAGTATTACAGAAAACAAACTTGTTTGGAGAATTCATAAGTCTAAGCAGCATCTGTCATGGCCCCTTGCCTGGGGGCATGAAGATGAACTAAACCAATTAGAGAATTAGCCTTGCATTTCAAGAAGTAGAACAATGAAAAGTTTGTCTCCATCCTCTCTGCTAAAGATAGATTTAGCCTCAAAGCTACAGAGCTTAAGAGAAGTGGCTGTCATCTGCATATGCCTGGCCACCATCATGAAGAGACAGAGATTAATGCTGGCAGTAACGCCTTTATCTTTTGTAATATTGAAAAAAGTTAATTCACCTAGAAAACTGCTAGCCAGGAATGGTACTAAAACATATCAAAGTCAGTAATTCTCTTGAGAAGAAGCTCCCAATATAGAGCAAAAAAGGTCCTCCAATAGTTTCTGTATTACAGTAAACTAATACTTACCTGCAGCTATAAAGTGAGTGGTTAACACACGCATCACAGCATTAATTCCATAATGCTAAGACCCAAGCCCAATCAAATACCTAAAGGAACATTCATAACTTTGATCTATGAATGTCACTAGGTCCTCAAATTAAGAATTAAAGTAACATTTTTGGAGAAACAGAAATCCCATCAGGCCAGCAGAACACATACATTATGTGCATCAATATCAGTTTCTGTGTTTTCAATTTAAATTAAAATATCCAAACAATATCTCAGTACTCATTTCAAAACACTGCAAGCATGGGAAAAACAAATAAATGAAGTTTCAAGAGATCAAAAGCCCTATCTATTCCATTAATTTTGTACCATAAGATTTGAGCATCAAGCTACTTAAAGAGAATCCAAAACTCAAGAAAAGGCCAGTTAGCGAACAGCAAAACTATCCTTTCCATTTGAAACAAAACCACTTCCTGCTAGAACCTCACTCAGCTACTTCTCACACATTTTTCATGTGTACCTGGGATTATAAAAACCTTACCTATCAGTTGTTCTCATTTGCTACAAGGCAAGTGCCTTTCTTATTGCTACCACTTCATGTAATCATAAAACCAACTGAAAGTTAGCAAGTATAGCACCTAATTCCCTGCTAGCTAATCAACACATCTGCCAAGGCAAGCATAGCAGAACACTTGCAGTTTGAGGAAGTTCTGCAATACAAATTAAAAAAAAAAAAAAAAGAAGAAGAAAGAAAATCCTGTCTTAAAGTTCAACTTGCTGTCTGAACTTGCTATATTTGCAGGAATCTATTTTGAACTAGTACTACAGAAAAGCATATCTATGGATGAGCTGCAAATGGTTCACACAAAAGAGGATAAAGAGCAAATCACCGCAAGTCTGGTCTAAAAATAAAGTTGTCCCCAAATTATTTCACATCAGTGGCTCCCAAATGAAACAAAGACATGGTTCTTGTGAACAGTTGGGAACACCATAACGAGAAGATGGCTAATGCCTGGCCAAATCAGGCCATGACTGCTCATAATTACTGAATTTATCAGTTTCTCCCTTGTTCCTCCTCTTCTCTCCCTCATGTACATCCCCTGTGGATACTTCAGCAGTGTAGTTTTATCTTCCAGGTCTAGGCCCAGTCCCTTATTTGCACTAAACACCATTCACCAAAGCAGTCTGCTGTCATAACAAAGGCACTCCATGAGCCCCTCCTTTCCCCAAAACAGAAATATTCTCAAACTTTAGGAAGGACAGAAAGGAAACCATCAAGGTGAACACAAGTTTAAGTTCCTATTTTAGACAAATTATGTAAATGGCTTAAACCAGGTATATACAAGCAACATTTTCTCTTTTAGATTTCAGTATATACACACATACCTTCATCTGCCAGATCAGCTGGAAGAGCTGTCCAAAATGATTTAATAAAGAAAAAACACACTAGAGCTGAAGCAGGAAAGAAAACTAAAAATGTTCTTCAAACAGCAAGAATGCTGAAGGAGACAAATACCCAGATACACATCACAAAGTGCCTTCAAATTCACTTATTTGCAAAAACTGGATTTAGTTAATAAAAACCAAGACATATGATCTAAAGTTTATCTTTTCCTTTAGCAACAAGCAGGACAGCATTGCTTCAGTATCAGTTTCATTATATGATAGCTGGTTTTAATAATCCTTATTAATAGGAAGATGTGTTATCTGGGCCAAAGCACTGGAGACTGCCACATGAATATTAACTAGATGTGTCTGCTCAAGCAACTACTAAGAGAAGCTAACACTAACACTTAAAAGGTTTCAGAACATAAACAAAACCCCACTGAGATCCAGACAGCTCAGATCTCACTCGCTCTGCAGGCACGGAGTCCTCTCCCACTGTACAGACTCAAAATGAGAGTGAATCAGCAGGAGGATGCTGCTGAGCTCCTTGTGCCTGTGCTCTTTGTGTGGTTTCAGATCTCCATGTATCTGACATCACTTGTATGTACAGAACACAACTGCACACAGAGCTTTATGCCGTTGTCCCAAGAACAAATTAGGAAAGATTTCACAAGGTACTCTAGAATCCTTTCTCCAAGCCTCACTAAAGTGTGAGAATCTAAGTTCCTACAATTCTTCTGCAAACACCTCACAGAGGGTACATTCTTCTTCAAAATTTTTCTTAAAGGGAAAAATCATGACAAAATTTCAGGAAAGTTTTCTTTCAAAGAGTGAAGACAGATTACACAGCTTCCACCCACAACCAGACACAGGCAAGGAACACTTCACAGCTCAGTAACAGGAAGTTCCCGTTCTTCAAGTGCTAGTCCCATCACGGCATTTCACAACAAAGAACCTTTGCCAGATGAAATTTTACTACCAGTTCCTCTTTTGGTCCCTAAAGTGGTATCTGAGTTCACCCATTATGTATCCTGCAGTCTCTGCAACAGGAGAAAACATCTCCACATTTGGCACTTTTTGAACTCCCAAGACTGTCTGGCAGGAAATGGTTTAGCTTCTCACCCTTCCAAGCTCCAATATTGTAAGGAGATTCCAAGACATCATGTTGGGAGAAGCAGCAAGTTCTCAAAAGCAGATGGGTGGGTTACAAGGCAAGTGAAAAACTGGCTACCTTGTCCCCTGCAAAGTTAGTCCTTAAGGATACAACACCTAGCTGGCAGCCAGTTTAGGAGTGGCATTCAACAAAGCCTGATACATAGTTCACAACCTTCATCAATGGTGGGACACGCTGCACCTTTATTTAGACTGTGGAAGACACCAATGGGAGATGACTGAGGGCAACTGATGCATTAAATGGCAAGGCTGCCTTTTACCAGGATCTCAGACAGAGGAATGGCTTGACACAAATCTCCCAATGTTCAGTGAAAACACACAGGGTCTTATACCCAGAATGGGATATAAGCCCATACATCAAGAGAAGCTGGGCACCAATTGTCTGGGTTGCAACCCAAGAGAAAGAACTTGGGGATCCTGATGGACAGGCTGAACAAGAGACAGCAATGCATCTTCTCAGCAACAAACTGCTACCATAGAGGGGACCATGGGAAAAGATCAGTCTCCTCTAATCAGCAATAAGCCCACATCCAGAATATCAGTTCCATCTTTGCTCCTCCATCTGAGATACCAGCACATATGTGAGTCCCACGAAGAGGGTACTAAGAAGTTAGAGGGCTGGAGCATACAACCCATGGGGAAAGACTAAGATAACTGGGCTCATTTAGCCTGTAGAAAAAAAGGTTTAGGAGAAAATCTAACAGCAGTCTTCCATTACTACAGCAGTGGTTCAAAAGCTATTTTAGACTGCTGAGCTACCACCTTTCTCTTTTGGATATTACTTTAAAAAAAAAGTACTGACCAGAGAAGCAGAATAGTGGATCAGAGGAAAATGTTCATAACCCCACATTTTGCCCAAGACAGTGGTCTAAACCATGTGGTTAGTGAAGAATTTAAGAAAGGTAATCTACACAATGGTTCTTTCCTGTAACACTCTCAGCCCCAGCCAATTTGTGCTTAGGGACCTTCTGACCCAAAAGGGATTTTGATTATTATAATGAGCTTTGACAGGTTCTTTCTTCTATCACTTTGTCCAACACTGCTGTAATTCCATAATCATATAGCATCCACAATGCCCTGTAGCCAGGAGCTCCATATTTTACTATTTCTCATAGTTACTTCTTTTGATGCCCCCAGCTCCTGTATTTGAATAATTAACTCCCAATTTTCATTTTTCACATGCTCTCACTCTCTTAACTCTCCATTCCAAAGCATCCCCATCATCATTTTCAGACTGAATACTGTTTCACATACATAAACCATTCCACACCTTAAGTTTCTAGATCCGTTACACTCTTCTTGAGATGGAAATATGGCACATACAGACATTGAAAAAGGACATATAATCAGAGAAGTTCTTGACAACTTCTCTGGCATTTGCTTATATGGTAACAACCGAGCATTCAGCTGGTATTTCATATTCCTAGCACAACTCCAAGATCTCATTCGGGCATTATGAGTTAGTTCAGACCCCAGTACAACACCACTAAATTTTTATGAGTATTTCAAGTTTATTAAATGCATTCTGATATTCTCCTAATAACTACTTCTACACAGGGAAGCTGAAGTAGAACACACCAGATTCATGCACATTTAAGTTATATCTTGAAGTGAAACTATTCTTTAGGATGCCTTTTCAAATTCTTCAGAAAAGCTGGCAAAATTAGAAGTTCTTGTACATTTTAAACATTTACTTGCAGCATAAGATTTGGACATGGTGATCACATTAAGTTAAACCTGAGTTCTGTCACTAAAGTGGGACATTCAGAAAAGCCACCTTACACCTGGCCTTGCCAGGTGCCTTCTGTAGGTATTGGGAAGCCAGTTCCTCCACAGATTCAGAATAAGGACTTTTCCTTTCTTATTATGGCATGAGGAGGGGACCTGAGATTATTTGTTGGAAAATGCTGGTCTTGTGACTTCTGACTCACAAAAGAAACAGGAAAAATCCACTACTAAAAAAAGTTTAACAGGCGGTGTTGCATATCATCATTTACATCACAACATAAATCTAAGATCCTGGAGAAGACAGGACAGCTAAGTCTACCCCACTATTTCTCCACATTAACCACACTGCCTTCTTATTCTCCAATTAAACACTATATTTCCAGTCTTCAGTGCCATCCTCCCAGCTTCCTACTTCCCTAATCCTTTCCCCATTGCCATTCAGGCACTCCATCATGGTTCTCAGTGCCACCCTTCACCCTCCCAGCCCTTCCTTTCAATATGGAGTTTTTCACGAATCTTTGTCACCTGCTGCCTAGTAAACAAGAGTTCACCAAACTGTTCTCCTACAGCTGCCAAATGCAGGATGAGATCCTGAGTGTGTCATGCTCAGTCAGATCAGGGAAGTGCAGTGGATCAAACAGCTTTCCCTCCCAGACTGTACAGGGGACTGAAGAACTGCTGACAGACTGTATGCCGTGCAAGCCTTCATGAACCAGCACTTGTGACTGGGTATGTTTTCACTAATGCTACCAATTTTCAAGACAACTTAAGCAAATTACCTCTTGAGTTACACATTTAAAAGCTGTCAACACTCACTGAATGGCCCTAGCAAATAGCTCAAGAAAATTTTAAACGTAATAGTGTTTATATTGATGTAACAGTTAAGTCATTATTTCCATAATTTTACACTTTTAAACTTATGCACAATGTTTGCTGACTATCATCCTGATCTGTGGAGTGCTCTTACCCCAACATGCACAGGAATCTTCAAAATAAATGCTCTGCAGAGTTCCTGTCTACTTTTTCACTAGCAGTATACACTCAGTCCTTAACAAATCTTGATACTCTTCCCAAAGACAAGGCAGCAAAGGACTTGCAAGTGTTAGTATTCACCTGTATTTCACAAATGAAAGAACTCAGGCCAAGAGCTGTTATTTCTTGAAACTTCTACTCAGGCACAAGCACTCATCTGGTGACTGCAAGCAGTCAGTGCAATGAAGAGAGCATTAACTATTTAAAGGACAGCTTTCTAACAGCAGAAAGCAATACTGTGGCATCACTTAAGAACCATCAGGAAAGTGAACTGACCCATGTGTAAATTTTTTATTTACAAATTTTTAAAAAAAACTGTGAAAAGTTACAGATCCCGCTGGAATAGACAATGTGCAACAAGCTATCTCACAACGTAACCTGGGACAGTCTGATACACTCAAACTTTGTCCACATGATTGCAAACCTCTCATCTCCATCTTCAAGGCAGCCCAAGAAACATTTTTGAAATATGTCATAGTGTTCAGGGAAAATTAAAGAATGCTTGTTAAAGCAAGGATGGGCAGCTTTGTTTCCAAGTGACAAAGTAATTTGGAAAGAAAATCTGAAATAACAGATCAACACCATACCAAAAAAAAATCAGACCTAATCATTATTAAAAAAGAATTAAGGTGAATCTTCAAGTAGGACAGATTTTTCTTACAGTCTGTCTTACAAAACTTTAGATGTTCTGTTTCACTTCAGTTATGAATACCAGTGCAACAGCAACCATAAAAACATAGTTATAAACAATGTAACTAAAGACTCAGAAAGTGGTTCTACTGGGCCAGCTAACATTAGGGTGGGCTGCCAGAAAGGATCAACTATAGGACAAGAGAGTATCCTATACTAGATCCAAACCACTCATCACCAGGATGTTCAGAATAGTAAAAGATCAAGCTTTAAAAGGTCATTAGGCTGGGCAATCAGTAAAAGCCTTCTCCATGTTTTCATTACTTCAAGTCCAACAGAGATACACCTGCTTTTTTCCATAAGGTTCTGGACTTGTACTATCAGTTATCTGTCAGAATATATTTCTGCCAAGTTTCTTCTATATCTTACACAACATAACTGGGAGCTGAGCTGAAGGGTTTATCATACAGGCATATTAAAAGCTGTCTTGAGCAAAGCTGGGTAATAATCAGCACTGAAGTCAAAGTCAGTTTTTCCCTGACAAACCTTCATATCAATGAGAAATGTCTTTAACTACCTGTGAGACAATTAGGGCAGTAAGTCAAAGTTCAAATCCCTGACACAAATCTCAGCACAATGTTTCCTCTTCAAGTCACTAAGAAGCATTTCAGGATTCATCTTCCTGCAGAAGACCATTTTCAAAGTCCATATGCAGAAATCTAGGAAATTTCTGATTATCTGACATAAAAGAATTCTGAAACCATTAATAATACTGCACTGCTGTTGCAGTGACAGCCATGAATCCATCAGTCCAGACATGAATGATCTGTCAAAAAACTGAAAAAATGTTGTGATCACGCCTGGGAACATAACATATGCCTGCATTGCTGCCTGCCATAACTTCTGAATCCCTGCATGAAACATGGACACACAAACATCCCTTTAAAACTGTGTGATAAGAAAAGATCTCTAATTTTACTCTATTGTAGCTTCTGCAGAAGATAATCCAGATGTGCTTCAACAGAGCCTGGAAATATCAATTTACAGCATTTTGACAGTCTGGGAAGATGCTTGGTAAGTAAGAAGGGATATCTGGGATACTCTGATTAAGCTAGCAGACAAATGGAGCTCACAGCAGTCTAGAGCCTTTGCTAGTATAACACACAGAACTCAAATCTAACAGTTCTCCTCTCCTGATTTCTCAAATGCTTAAGGTACCTCATGAATGAGCTTAAGATCACATAAATAAATGAAATGATTTCTTTAAAAAGTATTTCACCCAGATTAGCAGTCACTCAAGTATGCTCAAATGCAGGATGGGCTGTAGCACATCACTAGACTTGACAATATTCCCTATGTGATGAGAAATTCTGTGTTAAGAGCAAGGGGCTTCATTATTATTATTATTATTATCATCTTTGTTTCATAATGGAACAAAAGAATACAAGAAACAAAAAGATGGAAGAAACTTGCCCCAGTTTTGAGGAATGAAGGAGAACTTGAGCAGTATTACCAGTGAACTTCAAACAGTTGAAACTGTTGATGGTGCCTTCAAATAAATCAAGTGTAGAATTGGACGACAGAGTAACCCAACAGTTTCTTCCTAAAGATTATTGTAAGTGTAAATTCCCTCCATACATTAAACTTCCAAGAGAATCTTTTCCTCTTGTTTTGCCTTCTGCATCACATGGAAAAGAATCAGAAAGAAACAGAGCTGGATACCTCTTGAGAGACTTCCAAGGCACCATAATTTAAAGTTAGACAGTTGAAGAAAAACAAGACTTCCCAAAAGAGAACTGTGACAGGTAATGGTGTTGAACTTGCTGGCACAGGTGAGCCTCCTGGGCTGGGATCTATTTACTTCCACATTCTTCTGATGGAGGAACAGCCCTTGAGGGCCTCTGATGATAATGCAGAAACTGTTTCCCCTGCATATATGCACCATGAACAGATCCTTCCCTGTACAGATTCAGAAGTCTATCTTTTGATTCCTGTTAGGGCCACTAGAGTAATTTAGAAGGTCTTAGCTACCAAACACTCTATTTCAGCAAAAAAAGGCTCTGAAGTTATTGCTACATCAAATTAATCTAGAAATATCAAGTGGAACATTCAAGATGGTCACTGTCCATCTGATAGTACATTTTAGTTTCTCATTTTAATCCAGCCCAAACTTCGCTGGGAGTTACAGAGAACTCTCGCAGTTCAGGCAGTTTTCTTACTTTATTTGTAAATAGAAAGGACTGATAAATCAAACATGTCTATGAACACTAAAAGAGTCACTCAAGACTAATCTGGAAGTTTGTTTAGATTCTTCAGGTTTTTTTGTCTCACTGTTTTGGTTTGCTTCTTTTGAGGCTGAAGAAAAGGCTCATCTTCGGTGCTGTATTTGAAGATTGCTCATTTATGCTTTTTTGGCTACCAGTGTTCAACTTGAAACTGAAACCACAGAAATATTTAAATGTCTAAGAGGGAAAATAAAGTACTTGATAGACTTGCACGACAGATTCAAAACCAGTCCTGAGTAACCACTACAAGCGAATAAACAAACCCAGAACATCCAGAAATCACAAGAATTTTCCCTGCACTCCTAGTCTGCTTCTCTGAAATGCTCAGTGTGCATGCAAGAGCCTTGACAGAATAAAAAGGACAACCTTGAAACCAGGTAAGACAGAGCTTAATGTTAGTGTTACCTGATTTTCCCCCTACTTTTATGCACCACTATGCTCTGGGCTGTTGCAAATGATCACCTGGTCCTCTTGAATAGGCCCATAGGGTCCCTACTGGAAACAGATTAAAAACGATTACGCACTTTCAAGAGACAGAGCTGCTGAAGATTCAACGTGGTATAACAATCCACACTGAATCCCTACAGCCTGGGCTCAGAAGAACAATCCCTGGATCACAACAACATCCCTGGATCAATGAAGTTCATATGAGGAACTGAAGCACACAGACCACATCCTAACGTCTGGACCTGATCTATAATTGAACTGTCTTCTGGCTGTGAATCTTCTGCCTTGCTCTTTTACACACCAAAGAGCAATCTGCATTTCTATTCTAATGAAGGCAGCCTCCACTGCTTTACCACATTCAGCATTCCACAGGTTCAATCTTTTCACAGAGAATGAGCTCAAAGCTTAATATATATTTCCGCAGTGAACTGTGACTGCAAATACAAAACACACTGAGCCTTGCTAGTGTTTCTTTTCCTCCCCATCCTTGATAGGAGAATCTTTTCCTCGCTCTGCTTTCTAGAAAGGGGTCTGCAGGTTTTGTTTTCCTTTGGGTAACAAGCAGCAGCATTTCTGTCCAGCATAAATCTTTTGGCAAGGCAGAAGACCTACAGCCTCAATTACCAAGGAGGACAAGCAGTCTCCCAGGAGAAGCAGTTTTAATTCCTAGAGACTCTATTTTTAGTTATAGTACCAGAAGTCCCTGAAGCAACAATATCCTTTGACCTGTCATTTATGGCAGGCGAGGGAGCAGGGACGGAGCTGGTCTACAGGTCTGCTTGTCCAGCTACTACTATTCTACATTAAAAGAACTCACACTGTACAGTGCAGGCAGACATCAGAGAGCAGCTAAATCCCCTTCTCCTTCTCTTCCCAAAGACGGGAGGAAAGAGAGAGAAAGAGTGAACAGGATTGCTAATAGCCACAACAGACACCAACCACTGAGATGAACCAGATTTCTGACAGGCATGCCACTCTGAATCTATAAGAAAATTCATCCAAAGTTTCTTCAAACTAAGCTAAGGTTATCATTTTTTTTCCTAGTAATATAATCATCAGCTCTACTGCACAGAAAAAATTTGGGTAGATTGCAAGCAATTCTGTTGTTTTATGTGAGGAGGAGTAGAGCTCATCTTTTACAGGCATGCTGTCACGGAGAAGACTGACACTAAAGGAAGTATACATGATTGAATGTACGTAACAGAAGCAAAGCAATATGTTATTTTCAAATAGTTACTATTTAGGGGAGAATTGCCATTAGCATTTTGAATACTGAGTCAAATCCTTTGCAAGGATTCTATCACAGCAAAAGTGTAGAATCACTTTGATTTACAGTTCACTTCCTTTTCTGTATCTGAGAATTAAACATCTCCTACACAGACAGCCAATTACAAATTAAGTCCTCTATTTATGCCCTCTTCATCCACAACTTAAAAGCAATTTTAAAAGTCCTGCAATAGCTTGAAGAAAAGAAACAAAGTTATTAATAAAAAAAACACTTTAGGAGACAACATGGTAGAAGGGAAGTATAGAAGCAGTGATCTGAATCCTGAACAAAGCAGGAAACATCACACAAGAGCCTCATTCTCCATGCCAGCAACTGACAACAAAAGCAGCTGGCACCTTCTTAATAATCCCACAAAACTTTCTTTTTTTCCAATTGCCCCAAATGTTTAACCTTTACATACAATGTACCAACTTTAAGTTATGAAAGGAAATCAGCAATTTTTGTCCTGTTCTCTTCAGTTTGACATTGCAATGCAGTTACTGGTTTTCAAGGTGAAAGTGTACATATTGCCTAGGCTATGGCATTCCCATGCAGTTCTTGGCATTACTGTACCACGTTCAGGCAGCAAACAACCTTTCACCACCACCACTCAGCAAAGCAACATCGTATTAGCAACATACAGCTGTAAGGAGAACCTGAACATGGAGGCAAACAACTGGTAAGAAGCCTATTTTTCTATTCCAAAGGCTGGACTCACAAGGAGACAAACAACCCTACCCACCACCCACCGCCAATATTCTCACAAGTGAGATAGTTTAAAAGCCATAAATGAACAAGGAACAAAAGCTGTTAATGACATATGGATCTTTTTCTACAGAGCTAGTTTATTAACAGTGTAAAAACACTAATGGTCAACAAAAAAAGTTGCTTCATAGCTATGGAGATGCCACAGCCTAAGCCTCCACAAAGCCAGTACACAACCGTGCCTCCTGAACATAATAGCAGGGATATGGTTACTACCACCAGAGACAGTCAAGATAGTCAACAGCCTGAAGAACTATTCAAACACATACAAAAACACATCACCAACTAACTTCATAAAGGATTCTAATCTTAAATCGTTTTAAGCCATAGGACAAATGACACTTTTAAGCAGCAAGCCTTCTTAAAAAAACAGAATAAAGCTAAATAAATAAATTATTAGAGTATCACATATCAATAAGAACTAGAACTATGCTTGTCCTGCCTAACATGCTGCTTCTAATCTTTGGAAGGTTCAACGTTACGTGATCCACAACAACACCTGCAAAAGCAAAATTAAAAAATACAACCCTACACATCACAGCCTTCCATCCTCATTTAATCTTTCAGCAACCATGCCAATGTGTTTTACAGAAGTAAAACGCCTCGGCACTGTCTACATGAATATCTCTGCCCCAAAGAGCAGGAACACAGAACCACAAGCTCTGGCTGGAAAAGACCTCTGAGGTTCACCGAGTCCAGTCTACGACCAAACACCACCATGTCAACCAGACCACGGCACTAGTGCCGCGTCCACTCTCTCCTTACACATCTCCAGGGACGGCGACCCCACCGCCTCCCCGGGCAGGGAGGCCGTTCAGGCCAGAAAAGGCAAAAGGGGTGACAATAAGCCGGGGGGATCCTCCGGCATCCAGGGCCCGAGCCGAGCCCGGCCGCTCCTTCCCGAGGCTCCCCGGCCCGCCACGACACCTGTTCGGCGGCGGCCCCGCTCCCGCTCCCCGCTCACCGCCGAGCGCCGACGC